>JAMWET010000254.1:0-45000 GCA_024036415.1 Prochilodus magdalenae
CGCGTTGGGCTTTTTTGTAGTTTGGGTACAAAGGTGTAATGAAAGTACAAGATGACCGCATTATGTTGCAGTTTTTATATGATATGCTATTCTTTCCGTGTGTTTATATAATGTCAGTGCCTGTATATGACGCGTTTGCATATCGCTATTCTCTGACTGCGTTTGGTCGGTGTTGTTGAGCAGAAAGTTCGCATAATGTTCATTCATTGCGCAGTTCTTCGTCTATGTTGAGTATCAACTTTCACCTATGTTTGGGTCTTTCACAAATGATGACATTCGATTGCTAAAAGCCCATGTTTTCATATGTGGCCCAATAACATGTATGCATGACTTTCATTGCCATTTTTCAGACAGAACTGGCGGTAGAGACCGAGAGGCCTCATTCAAAAGAATAGGCTTGAAAGGACACCATTTGCATCATACATCAGCAAGGCAAGTTACTCTTTGTTTGTTCTTAATCATGACTAAAGGACCCAGACTCTAGACAAGTCTTTTTTGAGATGCTCTTAGTGTAACAAGCAGTGGTACCAATACTGGTTTGTCATTTACTATGAACACTTTATCATCTTTTAGGACCTAAATACTGCTAATTTTTTAGATCTACAAAAGGCTGGCCATAGCCTTTTGTGTGTGTGGTCTGTTATAGCTTACTACAGCCGCCGCCTCAAATTCAACAAATTCAAGCCTCAGTGCCCATTCAGACATGGCCCTCACCCCTCAGCGCCAGCACTACTGAGGTAAAGGTTCAGCTGGAGTGGGAGACAGATAAAAAGGCTGGCGTTAGCCAGTTTTGGCCTCTGTCCAAATGGGTTACAATACCACGGACACTCGAGTAAGTCGCAGCCCAAAACTGTCATCGGCTTTAAATTGACCTTACAGTGGCGCTGGATGCACTATTACACAAGGTGCAAAGTCCATAGACCTCAAAAACACACAGGAAATACCCAACCCCAGCAAATCGTAACGTGTGAATTAAGCAGGATGCCCATATAAACAGGCAAATGGCTTCCAGAAACCCAAACAACGACTACTGGGATGAAGCACCAAAGCAAATACACTCACCATTTTATCTATATAGGATTGTTACATGCTATCCCGTTTTTACAAAAGACCAATTTGGGTGCAATCGTCTTCAAAACAATAGTATTGCATTGATATTTGGTATTACTGTATTACTGAGAAAAGAAAATTTCTCATTACAAAAAGTAAATCTCTAACATGCTGCTTAACTGCAATTGACATAATAAAACTTATTTACAGTACTTTTCAATTAAAAATAGTAATATTTACCCTCTCGCTGTGAAGTTTTCTATTTTGTGATATGCTTTTGGTGTTTATTTGCTGATGCTAAAAATGACAACTTCTCTTTAACTAGTATCTTTTTGATTTAGATATTAAACAAAGGACATCCCTTGACATTTGCCAGTACTGTATGATCCACATTGTGCTAGCTCTGCTACCCACCGTATTGTGTAGATCTGTTTCTCTCTCATATTTATTGTAAGCACTCTTTACCTGTGGTACCCACATATCAAGCAACCACACCATTAGCAGGTGTTAGGGTTTTTTATGAGTGTGACCTCACACACAGCTGTCCTACTGGAAGTTTTTTTACACACACTGTCAACTCACTGTCCACGTTAATTATAACACTCCAATGTGTTCTCGTTGTGTCACCTTGTAGATGTCGTGACACAGTATGTGCTCATCATGTCTGCTATATACATGTTATATGATGTCTTGAATTATCAATTCTCATCAACAGGTTCAATTTTGTGATCACAGAAACACTGGTGGCTGGATAGTTTTTGGTTGGGGACTGAAGTGTCCAGCAAAACTGATTGGTTCAGATCCACTCACACCAGCACAACACACCCTAAACACACCAGAACCAAACCACGTCAGGTGTTCAATTGCAGTGCTGTGTATGTGTCCACCACACTGCAATTAAACCAACCCTTTTTCTGTGTGGTGGTTACTGTGGGGGTGTATAGATCTAATTGATAAAATAACAAAATTATGCACGGAATACTATGTGACCCTACTCGTGTGCTTTTTGTTTATGGTAAATTACATGCATACCATTGCGTAGGTATGTGTTACTATATATTGGGCCAGTGATGGGAGAACTGTTTTTTATCTACTGCTCCATAAAATCAGAAATTGCTGTTTTGAAGCACATTAAAGATCATCCTGCAATAATAACGGTTGTCATTCTGTTCTTATGTGGTACTGTGATACGCTACACCGTGCTCTTTGAGACAAAGTCTATAAAGCATGACTCATGCTGTTTACATGTCTATCGCCCTTGCTGAACCTATATAAACATTTTCACAGCCCCAGTGTTTTGTAAACTCTTGAGTGGTTGACCAAATGCTAAAATTTCCATAAGATACTATTTTTCCCTTCATGCAAGGCGGGAGGGTCCATTAGTCCTCCAGTATGGAAGCCGCTGATTTTAATTGCAAGAGTTTGAAACACAGCGCATGTTTCTTTTTTTTCGCTACTGAGTAATTTATGCCTTTCAAACGGCGTTCACTTTCGCCTCCTGCCTGATAAGAGAGGAGTGCGCACGATTCCTGACTTGGATCATAAGCAAGCTGCCGGGCCCTCAGAGGGCGTTGGCCGTAGCAACGTGGGGCCGGGCAAGCGAGTGAGAGGGCGGTATAAACCACCGCCGGTCCCTCTGCCTGGTGGACTCAGAAACCAGATAGCCCCGCCTGCCAACATTAACTAAGGCGCTGCCAAGACCTTGAGGCTTTTGACACACTCTCCTCTCGTACCCTGAGGCTTCACCTGCTAAAGAAGCGTTTCCGCTATGCTGGGCCCAACCTGTGCCAGGGCTCTGGCACCGAGACCTTCTGGATCCATGAACAGGGCAAGGTGCACCTGGCGCGCGTTCGTGCTCGATCCCTGAATTGCCGGCGCATCATCAACTCTCGAAGGACAGATGAGCAGCCGTTAGCACACCGCTCGAATGTTTGCTGTGTGGCTTCTTCCAGGACGCACAGGCACATGTCCCAGTTCACCCATCTCCTCCTGGAAAAAAGGAGCAGGGCTTGTCAATAGCCCAGCGAGCCATTAGGGTCGGCACAGCCCTCAGCCTGGCCCTGCGAGCTATGGGAACCCTGGGACGCTGTTAAGAATCCTGGTTGCAAGGTTGTAGACGCGATGACAGTACTACCATCCCGAGTCACCGACAGCTGGGCAACAGGTGCTCTGATGTAAATGCTGCCTTGTGGGAGCGCCAACCAGTATCTGTGATTTCTGTATCATGCGGCCTTTATAAGAGGCTTGGGATGTGAAGCTGGACCACACAAAGAAACCATGGGCTCAGGTCACCTTGCCGGTACCAGGTTGCTGACTACTTAGAACATACATTCAGTGTGTTCCCAGGTGTTAAATTCCTGCAGGCCAAGAAGGGGCGGTAGACTCCATCGAGCAACTGATGAAACGAGATGGGAAAGCCTCGCATGGTAGAGAACTCCACGGCCCCAACCCGCCTCTTCAAAGCAAGTCTGCGAGCGATTCTCGTGGAGCAGGTTCCCCGCAATAGAATGAGGAACCACTGCCAGCTCTGTTTCAGAGGCAGCTGTGATTGGGCAAGGTAATTAATGAAAAGAGGGGCGTTTCAGTTCAGCAGCAGTCCACCCGGAAAGGAAAAACCCAGCTACCACCAAAGTTTGACGCAAATTCTCTGAAAGGCGACTCTGGAGATGCTAGCATGCCCTGTTCACCTCAAAGCAGATCCCAACCGCTGCACTAGAGAGGGTTGGTAGCCACAGAAAGGTTTACCTTCAATCTGCCAAAAAGTGGAGGACAAGGATGATATGAGATAAAACATACCCATGTGGGGAAAAGCAAAGTCATTTAACTTGGACCTCAGGACGGACAGATATCAATGCCTGTCGGCTGGCGTCTAGGCAAAATGTAAAAAAAAAAATGCACTCCTCCGGGGGCATAATAATCAAGTAACGCGTGTTAGAACAGATCAATAGCACATATATGGATATAATATTATCTGGAGTTAACCATGAGGCCGGAAAAATATTGTTATGCAGGAAATTTAAAGGAACTCTGTGTATTTAGCATCTGTAAGTTCTACTAAGACGAATAAACAAATCACCTGATGTCCTGCACCGATGTACATGAAGCACACTCTGTATAACCCCACATAGGACACAGTCTAAACAGATAATGAAAAACTGAATGGGTGAGAAGAAGCAGTCTGAGATGAAACTGATCAAATGCCGCCCACAGGTTTCAGTGCATCAGGGTAAAAGTGGTGCTACTGAGCAAAATCACCAGCATAGGTCATATGGGTCTGAGACTAATACCACCACCACGAGCCTTAGTGCTGCAGCACCATCTGCTGGACAAACTGTGCTGCTACAGTTTGCTTAATAACAATCCTTCAGTCATGTGAGCAGGGGTATTACTAGCAAAATGTTTATTATTACTATTATTATTATTTGTATTATTATTGTTGTTGTTGATGATGATGATGATGATGATGATGATTATCATCATCATCATCATCATCATCATCATCATGATGTTGGTATTTGTATTGTTGTTGTTGTTGTTGTTGCTGTTGTTGTTGTTGTTGTTGTTGTTGTTGTTGTTTGATGATGATGATGATGATGATGATGATGATGATAATAATCATCATCATCATCATCATAATATAAATCATAATAATAATAATACAGCTACCATAACAACAATAACAATAATGATGATAATAATAATAATAAAAGTAACAGTGATATATTTTATTATTAATAATTTTTTTAATTATTATTATTATTAGTGGTATTATTATTATTATTATTTGTATTATTGTTGTTGCTGTTGTTGTTGTTGTTGATGATGATGATGATAATAATCATCATCTTCATCATCATCATCATGTCACGCATTATTCATAATAAATAACATGCTACCCATAACAACAAACAACACCACAACAACAACCAAAAAAACAACAGAGCAATAATAATGTAATAATATGTTTATTATTATTATTATTATTATTATTATTAGTTATTCACGGGTGGTATTATATTAGTATCTATGTAGTGTATTATATATTAATTATTAGGTAATAATAATATTATATTATTAAATTTAATTATTTTTACTTTATATATGTCCACTAAATTGACAGTAAAATGTGCCCATACTTCTAAAACCCAAAAAACCATTGCAAATTTAAGAGCGGACACAAAAAAAGCCTGCACTAGTTAAAGGGGCATATTAGAAATCATATGGATCAAGTTTTCAATTACCAGTTGTTCTGTTGACTGTCTTTATTGTTAAAAACCAACCAAAAAACCCAAACATGTGCTCAGCCCCACCCACTCATTGCTGAAAGTTATAAAGAGTGTTTCAGGTTTTAAGGGAGTCTGGCCAATCAAACCAGATCTCTATTGTTACATAGTGACGTTGGGCTGGGAGTAGTTTGGAACAAACTCACTGGTCAGTTAAATATAAATGGTATGAAAGCCTTTACATTTATAACTATTAGACTAGTTACCCTGACGATTTAACCTGCTGAGAGGCTCTTTAGCATACTACACCCAGGGGCCCCCCATCCTGCAGGCCGAGACCTAGAAGATGACTACACCCGCCCCAGATGATATGGACTATGACCTGACAATGCCCCCAAAGTGAATCCAACATCCCCCCAAATGTGCATGCACAACACAGGATAGCAACTGTAAATGCGGAAAAAAGCATGCCATCCCAGATCAGGGCACTCAAGCACAAGGTTATACTCTTGCCACCCAGGTGTGCATAATAGAGCCACAGGAAGAGCGCTTGCGGTGGGGCGCTATATGTACTCAGTATGATGGTAAAAACCCCTTTAAGGTTTACGCTGCTGGACGACGTCCCGGCACATCTGTCGAACTTTGAGGAGAGAGTGAGGCTATGAGCAGAGAGAAAGAGGCGGACTGAGAAGGAGCGGCAGGGTGAGTGCCATGACCATTTCCCCATCAGACTGAGGGAGAGCAGTGGAGTAGCATGGTTTAGAGTTTACAGGAGGAAGATGGGAAAAGAAGGACCACAGGAAGAGAGCGAGAAGTTGCTGTGACTATGCTGTGCAGACCTTAGCCTTCTCTAGGGCTCATGTGTTTGGTGCTGTAACACAGACAATCCACAAGCTGGCAGCATCACCGAGGGAGAGAAACAGCACCACTCTTGTGGGACATTTCACCACAAAGTTACCAAGCTCTCTGGGAAACTTAAGGCAAGCTAAGGAATGATTGAAGGATTGTGAGCTTGGTTAGCTGAGAACAGAGGGGAGAGTTATGTTTTCCAGTCAGCAGCTGAAACGATTCATTGACCAGAATGAGGGAGTTTAGATGTTAATATTATTACACCTGGTTTTCATTTAGAATTGTTATGCCATTTGATACAACCTGAACAACTAGTTGCCAGTTAATATGGCCAGTCAAGTATGTGCACAATGTCCCATATCCTCCTGCCATATCTCGACTTGTTGTGAAAATTAACTGGTCCAATAAAGACTGATTTTGATTCTGATTCCTGAAGACACTAGTGGTCTACTCAGTCCGGTCCTGGTGAGCATCCTAACAAGCACCTTATCCGAGCCAGTTTTACACAGAGTGTTAAGATGCCAGGATTATGCACTAGGTTGGTAGTTACTCCAGTGCCAGCCTTCTGGGGCATATCTTGGGCATATATATAAAAATAGCTCTGGAAAAAATAATTAGAGACCACCTCAGATTCTGTATCAGAATTCTCTAGTTTTCGCACGTTTATGTGTTTTGTGTTTGATCAAAATGACCAGTTTATGTTATGTTATCCCAGGATCAAATATTGTATGTTAGATATTTAGAAAATGACTAATGGTCAGTAATAACAGAAACGCCTGCAGAAGCCTGTTTGGGATACCATCCTCCCCTGCACAGTTCATCGCCTCTTGCCAATCAGCCATGTCACCTTCTGTGGGTTCATTAAGGGTCTCATCCTAAGGTGGTTAAGTGACATTTGAATGTGGTGGTGGTCATCACAGTCAGTAGGGAATGGTTTTGGCCCTCTGCTAGCCTGTAGCTGCTGCTTAAACTGGTCCTTGTTGTAACCCTACGACACCGATGAACCGATATCCCTTTATTCCGAAGCTCGCTCACTTTAGTGACGACATGCAGCAGTGTTGTTTATGCTATTGATACGCTAAGTCTTCTTGTGGGCCAGGGTTTGGGTTTTCATGTTGATCCAGCAAACCCAACATCTCCTGTTAGCTTAGAATGGGGTGGTGTCTGGTGAAGGAGTTGTCTCGTTATTTTCCGGGTACCTGGCTGACTTGTTTACTGTGTGTTGGTTCTCTATTTTTTTTTTCCAGAGCTGTATATACAGCCAAAAGTTGCCAAAAGTATTCAGTCACCCATCAGATTAATGGAATTCCGGTGTTCCAATCACTTCCATGGCCACAGGTGTATATAACTAAGCATGCAGACTGCTCCTACAGACGTTAGTGTCTGTTTCCAGTTGTGAAAATTCCTCACTAAATATTCCACAGTCCACTGTTGGTGGGATTAGAACACAGTGGGAGTGACTGGGAGCGACAGCAGCTCAGCCACGAGGTGGTAGGTCATGTACAATGACGGAGCGGGGTCAGCGGATGCTGAGGGTCACATAGGTCACAGAGGTCGCTGACTTCCTACAGAGTCCATCACTACAGACCTCCAAACTTCATGTGTCCTTCAGATCAGCTCAGGAACAGTGTGTAGAGCTTCATGGAATGGGTTTCCATGGCGAGCAGCTGCATCCAAGCCTACATCACCAAGCGCAGTGCAGAGCGTGGAGTGCAGTGGTGTAAAGCTCCGCCCCTGGACTCTAAAGCAGTGGAGGCGTGTTCTCTGGAGTGACCAATCACGCTTCTCCATCTGGCAATCCCATAGACGGGTGTGGGTTTGGTGCTTGCCAGGAGAACGGTACTCGTCTGACTGCACTGTGCTAAATGTAAAGTTTGGTGGAGGAGGGGTTATGGTGTGGGGGTGTGGTTCAGGATTTAGGCTCCGCCCCTTAGTTCCAGTGAGAGGAACTCTTAATGCCTCAGTAGACCAAGAGACTCTGGACCATTCCATCCTCCCAACTTTGTGGGACAGTTTGGGGACGGCCCCTTCCTGTTCCAACATGACCGCACACCAGTGCACAGAGCAAGCTCCATAAAGACATGGAGGAGCGAGTCTGGTGTGGAGGAACTGGACTGGTCCTGACCTCCACCCGACAGAACACCTTTGGGATGGATTAGAGTGGAGACTGAGAGCCAGGCCTTCTCGTCCGACATCAGTGTCTGACCTCACCAATGTGCTTCTGGAAGAATGGTCAGATTCCCATAGACACATTCCTAACCCTTGTGGAGAGACTTCCCAGAGGAGGTGGAGCTGTTATAGCTGTAAAGGGTGGAGCGTCATATTAAACCCTATGGATTAAGAATGGGGTTTCACTCAAGTTCATATGCGTGTGAAGGCAGACGAGCGAATACTTTTGGCAAAATAGTGTAACAAAATTAGTGCTGCTTCGGCCTGCTCACCAGGTACGAGTCACTGGGTGGGTATTTGGGGCTTCTGCGCTGCAGAGGCTGAAGCGGAGGTCTCTCTCTGATGAAGGGGGGTTTGTTGAGGGCTCTGCGCAGGACCAGGCCCAGCAGCAGAGCCAGCAGCAACAGCCCCAGGAAGGCCATGAGGAGGATAAACCACAGCTCAGTGTAGAAACTGTAGCCAGCTCCGTACAGCCCTGTTTTACCACCTGAGGTGGCGTCCATGGCATCTGTTTGAAGTAGGGGAAAGTAATTTAGGTACTGATTCCATTAGCTGAGATTCCGTAATACAGATCGTCCTACATCCAGTTTGGAATTTACTGAGTGGAGAAGAGAAACAGCTGTGTGGTCTGGTCAGAAGACCTATGGCTATACTGGAACTAGATAAGGATATTCGGGTTAGCAAGATTAGCACAGCTAGCACATACATTCAAACATTAGCTCACCAGACAAAAACTATTAAAGTCGGCTGGTTGGAAACGGCTAATACTGAATCACTAGAATTCAGAATACAGGAGGAAACCAATAATATTAATGCAAACAGAATAAAGTGATATCATCAGAAGTGCCTCTTTTTGATTGGTACACCACAGGCAGCAGATACCAGCTGAGTCCTGAAGACGTACCTAAACCAGTCGCTGTGTTGTACTTTATAACAGGGGAACTGGCACTGCCACTGTCAGTACTGCAGGTTACCTGGAAGGCAAAAGCTAGAGAGAGAGGGAGAGGGAGAGAGAGAGGAAGGGAGGGGGATATATATGTATATATATATATATATATATATATATATATATATATATATATATATATATATATATATAGAGAGAGAGAGAGAGAGAGAGAGAGAGAGAGAGAGAGAGAGAGAGAGGGAGAGGGAGAGGGAGAGAGAGACGGAGAGGGAGAGAGGGAGGGAGAGGGAGGGGGGAAGGAAGGGAGGGAGAGAGAGAGAAAGAGAGAGGGAGAGAGAGAGAAAGAGGGAGAGGGAGAGAGAGAGAGGAGGAGATGGGGATAGAGAGAGGGAGACAGTGAGAAAGAGGGAGAAGGTGTGAGAAAAAAAAATGGCAGGGCATCGGAACAGAAGTGGTGGGACAGGGACAGAGGAAAAAAAAAAGGGAGGGAGGGGAGAAAGAGTGCATGACGAAGTGGAGAGAGCAAGAGAATGATGAAAAAGAGCGATGGATTGAGAAGGAACGATAGAAAGAAGAGGAGAAAGAGGAAAGAAAAAAGGTAAGAGAGAGAGCGAGGGAGGGAGGGGCAGAAAATGGTGAGAGAGGGAGGGACAGAAGGAGGGAGAATGGTGAGAAAGTGAAAAAGAGAGGAAGAGAGAATAGTAAAAGAGAGAGGGAGTGAATAGATAGAAAGGAAGATGGAAAGAAGTAGAGGATGGGAGTGGGTAGAGGGAAAAGTGGTGTACAGGGAGTGTAGGAGGGGTAAAAAAAGGAGAGAGAAGAGAGGGCGTGTGCATAAATGAGGAGAGAGAGTCAGAGAAAAGAGAAGAGAAGAAATGTGGTTTGAAGGAAGGTAAGGAGAGAGAGAGAGAGAGAGAGAGAGAGAGAGAGAGAACGAGAGAGAGAGAGAGAGAGAGATAGAGAGAGTGAGAGAATGAGGGAGAGAGAGAGAGAGGGGGAGAGAGAGAGGGAGAGAGAACAAGAGAGAGGGAGAGAGAGAGAGAGAGAACGAGAGAGAGAGAGGGAGAGAGAGAACGAGAGAGAGCGAGAGCGAGAGAGCGAGAGAGAGAGAGAGAGAGAGAGGATGTGAGCAGTGCACTGAGAAGAGATCAGATCAGCATGATCGGTTCTGAACAGCTCATTGCCCTAAGGGCGGAAGGCGTAGCAGGATGGAGGTACTTTTATCAGAGGTGCGAGGGATGTAGACGTAGCTGTGGAAGCCGCTGTAGAGGCGCAGGCCGCTCTCGGTCAGAGCGTAGTCCCTCAGAGGCCCGTTCAGGAAGAACGACTGACTCCAGTCCACGTACACTGTGGTCAAGTTGCTGTGCACCACAAAGGGCTGCTTATACTGTGGAGCTGCAACACAAAGCACAGCAGGAGCACAACCAGGACATCCGTCATCCGTTCGGTTCCTTCATATGGAACACAGACCAACACTGTACATGTGTATAAGTTCACCAGACGGAAACGAGTCCCCTGTGGTACAGACCTAACTACCTGTGACACCTCCATCAGCACCAGTAACAGCTGGCACTGGATTGGGCATGCACTGGATGTAGCCACATCACACATTCAGACTCTCACATCAAAGAACTGGTCAGCTGGTCCAGATTTGGTGGATGCCTTCCCTGGCACAGTTCCGAGGAGAATTCCCTGTAGGCTGGGATTGTATCCACTGCTGGTAGACCCGTATGACCGTACGCTTCCATACACCTGCAGATTCAGCTACTTCCTCACACTATGGTCTTTTGCCACGCCCACATGCAGTCCCTCCTTTTATCCAATCATAACATCTGCTCTGGAGCCATTTTCCACACATGGAACGAGACACTCCCTGCACTGTAGCACCTCTTCCCAATCTATGGATCCCGTCACTCACACCCTGCAGGGGTTTATAGCCCTGTCATCCTCCTACAGCGCCATCTGCAGGAGCCTGTAGTTACTACCACCTTAAACACGCAAGGGGACTCAAGTTTGGTCTGGTGATCTTATACACCTGTTGAACCACAAAGTCTATGCAGATTTTTTTTTAATGGCTTCTAATTTACTTCGCCTGCTCTAGAGGATAAGAGTGAGGGAGACATGGAAACATACAGAGAGAACACTGATGCCTGGTCTTACGTTCTTTCAGGGTGGTGATGGAGACCCAGTCGGATGCTGTGCTGCCCATGTTGTTGTAGGACACCACACACACCTCATAGCTGCCGTAGGGGAGCAGGCCAGTGATGTTAAGGCTCTGCCCCTTCCCAAAGAACCTCGTCTCCACCTGTCCCACAGAACAAGCCACCGGGATGGGCTGCAGGGGCTGGGGACACGCGCTCCGCACCAGAAGCTCACAGCTACAATCAGAAAAAAAAAACATTCAGGATGATGCGTGAATAGACATGACCGACTTAAGGTATAACCGTCAGACCTCACTACGACTGGAATTCACTGAACGTCACTGGGAAATGATGCAGCGCATCCTGGAATCTTAATTTTGACAGCCACAGTTTGATTTGATCTGGTTATTTTGCATGTAGTTTATTAATACACTCATCATCAGAAGAATAGCTGCACCCAGAAGGAGGTGTGGGAGTGCGGTGCTGTTGGGAAGGAGGATAAAGCTGACCAGGATCAATAACTGATGATAAGTTTAGACTGATATGATCAATATTTATTGAGCTACACATACAGAAGTCTGTCTCTCAGTATGGCGTCGGGCCGCCGTGTTCGCTAACCCAACACGCCAGACGTCTCGGTATGGAGCTGTAGAGGTTCCTAATGGTGTCCTGTGATAATCCATCCCATGCAGCTTGAACATCCTCACACAGTTCCTGCAGATGGTGCGGTAGGGGTGGAGGTGAAGGGACACCAGGTCTTCTGGACGTGTGACAACAAACCGTTCATCTTGGTGCTGACCACGGTGCCTCCACACACGGATTCGTTGGGCGTCTCCACCAAGACTAAAGCGGGACTCGTCACTGAAGATGACCCGCTGCCATTCTGAGTCACTCCATGACAGTCTGGTACAACGCCACTGCAGTGTTTGGTGACGGTGACGTGGTGTTAAGGACAGTCGTGGTAACGGTCTGTGTGCATGTAGTCCTGCGTGGTGCAGCCGTCTGCCAATGGTGCTGCACTAACAGGATGACTGATGGTTCACTGCTCGCTGAATGTCCACCATCGTGGCTGTTGGGCGCATGTCAAACAATCTTTTCCATGATGAGTGTATATGTAACCTTCCAAAAAAAAAAAACGGCCGCCCAACAATGTGGTAGGCACTTTGTCATAACTGCTTGGGATAGACAGAACATCAAACACATCCCCAGTACCTCTCGATGATGCCATTGGGTTGCAGGGGCTCGTCCCACTCCACCAAAGCCCAGCGGGAGGTGAGGGTGACTGGACGAGGCGGAGGCTGCTGGGCCGGGGCTGAGGCTTGAGTGCGCAGCTCGCTCAGAGGACCTCGGCTACAGCACAGGAAACAGGTGCAGGCTTCCACTCCGACAGAGTACACAGTAAAGGGCAAGAGGCCGTGTAGAGTCTGCTGGCGGGACGTCCCTTCAGAAAGCTACACCCAGACAAAGAGTGGGGCACAATGCGATGTTGTGTTAGTGTCCTGCGTTCTGTAGTACCTGAACAGTAAGTCACTGTAGGCACTACGTTTTAGACTGTACTAAACATCGACCGGCCAATTTCTTAACACTATGCCCATATAGGAGCACGCTGTAGTCCAGCTGTTTCTCTGTGTACTGTGTTACCCTGTTTTCAATAGGCAGGACCCCCACAGGACCCCCACAGAGCAGGTAGTATGTGGGTGGTGGATCATTCTCAGCACTGCAGTGACCCTGGCGTAGTGGTGGTGTGTTAGTGTGTGTGGTGCTGGTGTGAGTGGATCAGACACAGCAGTGCTGCTGGACAACTCAGCGTCACTTCTGGACTGAGAATCATCCACCAACCAAAACGATCCAGCGGGCAGCGTCCTGTGGGGCAGCGTCCTGTGGCTATGCTATAACGGAGGGCTGTGATACTGAAGGGTGTAGCGTGTGTACCAGGAGGTGCGTGTCCTTTTTCTGGGCGAACACCCTGTAGAGGCTGACGATGCCGTTGGGCTTGGACGGGGGGCTGATGTCCACAACTGCAGAGGTAGCATGGACGCGCAGGAACTTTGGGGGGCTCACACCTTCAGGAGGAGCTGGCCCGGTCCGGCCCAGAGCCCAGGGACTGCCCGCACGACCAGCTGAGTTCACAGCCCACACCTGAAATCACAATGACATTCATATTGGTCCTAGTTGATATTGTGGTTGATAACTGAGTAATAACACATTAATAACACATGCAACAACAATGTAACTATGATGTTACAAATGCATTATAGTAATACACATTATGGAAATAGATATAAACCATATGAACTGCTGTTTTTCTGACTGGAACAGGTGTGTAATTACCTTCATTATGTGAGTTCTGACATTCGTACTGTTAAGCCAGCTGCAGTACGTGTGCTGTTATATGTTTACCAAAATTTCTGCCTTGGTAGGTGCTGATTAAGGCATGGGGTTTGATCAGGTTACAGCACAAATGTTCCTCTTTAGGTTAAATATTTATATTTATTTATTTATTTGTTTAACATAAGAAATAATCAATGACCTCATAGCCATACGTACATTCTACTTAAATTCTATAGGTAGCAGCCTTATTAGAGATAGACTGCATGTCTGTTCTGAGTGTGGGTGGAGCTAAGTCTTTATTAAATATTAAATTCTGTTGATCGCAATACATTTTAATAATTACGTCCCAGAGGGCCCGATGGCACTCCTGACACCGAGGGTCTCTGAGCTACTGAAGGTTTTTACTTTATTATATGTGGGGGTATGTCACGCCTGCTGGCTCTCCTCTCACCCCTAATTTCCTGGACTCAATTTCCCATAACCCACCACCTGATGATGTCACTATCACATGTCCTCCATCTTCCAATCCTATTCGGTTTCCTAGATCTGAGTCACCTGAATACTGATCACACCTGCTGTTAATTTAGTCTGGTTGTGTAGATCTTCCTCCTTCACACTGACCCATGTGCGTACCGAGTGGGTCTCTCTGTGACTACTCTTGTTTGCTACCCTGGTTTTGACTTTATTCTGATTCTCTGGTTTACTCTTTTTCTCTTTTGTCTTTCTCCCTTTTCTGTGCTTTCACTGATCTGATTGTTGGCCTGGTTTTGACGTCCGCGTGTCTCTTGACTCTGTCTGTCTATTAACACAGGGTATTACTGGATACTGGTTAATAAGGCATATTAGTGCATGGTGGTGTAATCAAATCGTCAGAAGATGTTTCACAGGAGGGCATAAATACGAGGTTGATGAAAAGCCGATGTTCAGAACGTGGCTAAATTGCCTATAGTGCTGTGAACTGCATTGAGGAGGGTTTATTCTCTGCTGTG
Organism: Prochilodus magdalenae; assembly: GCA_024036415.1. Taxonomy (NCBI): domain Eukaryota; kingdom Metazoa; phylum Chordata; class Actinopteri; order Characiformes; family Prochilodontidae; genus Prochilodus; species Prochilodus magdalenae. The sequence goes on from JAMWET010000254.1 coordinate 14,660, forward strand.
TCCTTTTATCAAACTGACTCTGCTGATGCAGATGCTGTTGAGCATTTCTATGTAGGAATAAACAGAACAGTTATTTTCATTAATTGATGATTTTCTGATTATCATTGGGAACTTGAGAGGTATTTGAATCCAAATGGGCAGGAATCACAACCGTTTCCAGCTTCAACCCCAAGCCTTTTTACCAAAAAAGGAAGGTCAGATTACAGTTTGACCAAAAGAAAGCCTGTACAGTCCTAGAACAACGTTTTACAGATGAGACCAGTTAGTTCCAGTGTAGAAAAGCGCACAGAGAGGAGAAGGAACCTCTCATGACCAAAATAATACCACCCTATCTGTGAAGCATGGTGGAGGTAGCATTACAGTGTGGTTAAGCTTGGCTCCCAATACAGTGGGTTCCTTAGGATGATGTAACTGCTGACAGAGCAGCAGGTAGACAATCAGGCCACATTATTATGACCACCAGCTAATATCCAGAATAACTGCCGGGTGCAGCTCGGACAGCAGCTAGACCGGCTGGGAGTAACTCAGTAAGGTCCTGGTAGGGTGTCACAGGTATCTGGAGCCATGCTGACTGCAGTGCATCCCACAGCTGCTGGAGGGAGGGTGGGAGAGGATCCATAGAGCCAACATGACGATCGAGGTGTTTGTACAGATGCTCAGTTGGGTTGGGAAATTAGTGGGCCATGGTAGGACTTGGAATCTTGGTCAGGCTCATCCCACCAATGTGGGACATTACTAGTCATCTGACCTGCTGCACTGTCTCGTTGGAAGTTCCTACCCACTGCAGGGAAGTGGTCATAATAATGTGACTCGACACATTTTCATTAAAATCCTTACCCTCTATTACATGCACGTTTTGAGTCAACAGGTCACAAGAAAACAGGTGAGTTTATTATGTGTGTTGATTGGCCATATGCCACAGATGCAGCAGATGGAGCTCATACGCATTACTCAATGGACCAATGGTACCATTCCAGACTAATCCAAGTTGAACTCTTGTAAAGAGACGCGGGCAGCACCAAAGGCGAGTGGATCGAGTTGTCACCCACATGCCAAATGTCCCGGCTGACATTGGCACCAGCTCAGCGAGACGGTTCCGAGACAGCGCACTTACTCCTCCTTTCAAAGAGAAGTCACCTTCATCTGCCGGGTCCCTGGCTGTGGCGCCTTCCTCGAGGGGGAAAGCAGCTGCCCACTCCTTCCAGCAACCTGAGGCTCCGTCGTCTAAGCCCCGGTGTCAATAACAGCCCAAAACCGCCAGTGTCCATTACAGAGGCACTTGTGAGGAAATCTACATGGAAATTACATTTCACCTTCATCAAGGAGTGCGCCAACACACGGCTAGGTGAGGTAATCTTATTTAGCCGACGAGCTGTTGGTATAATTAGAGAGTAGGAACAGCAAAAGGTCAGCCGGGGTCGCCATTTGCATGGGTAAGTAATTTGTAGATTGTCAGTTGGAATGGAGGTGGCAGATGGATGTTCCGGTGGATAGGGTTAAATTAGCCTCAATAATAGGCAATTAGACCGTGATCAATCAGAATGATAGATCTAAGTGGCAATACGTGGGGACTGCACACCACACAGCCTGATTGCGTATTCCCGTCCGGACGTGTTCAGCTGCCGGAGAGTGACGACCAGACGGCCTGACCTGTCTGAAGAGTATGGAAGTGTGTTGTGGCGATGGAAGGTGGAGAGGGTCAGAGAAAGGTCATCTTGTCACCCTAAAACAGCGAAAAGGTCAACGTGGCAGGAGAAAGCTAGGGAGTGACACTGCAGCGAACGTGTTGTCATTCTTTCACTCAGATGTGTCGGATATGGTAAGGCTTCACAACACGTCTGCAAGCGGGAGAAACAGAGACCTCATGTCCGAACGCTGGGCCGGCATATGAAATGCTAATAAGAACAGAAAGCGTTAGTAAAATGGCCCTGTATTAGCATGTGGTAGTCGCTAATGTGAGTTAGCCTTATTAGCTTTAAAAGCGAATCCTCTGGACCGCAGCTGCATGGAGCCTGTGTGTTGTACTTGGCGCTTCTTAATGCACCACACGTTCTCTCAATGCTAGACAGGTCTGGACTGCAAGCAGGCAAGTCTGTCACCTGCACTGTCTGGTTTGTAGCCATGCAGAATGTTTCGTTCTTGTTGAAATAAGCCTGGATGCTACTGAAAAAGAGGCAGCATAAACAAGTAACAGTGCACTGCTGCTTGTTTTAATGGGTTTTAATGGATTGTTTTTAAGGATTTTAATGAAAATGTGTCGAGTCACATTATTATGACCACTTCCCTGCAGTGGATGGGAACTTCCAACGAGACAATGCAGCAGGTCAGATGACTAGTAATGTCCCACATTAGTGGGAAAGCATGACCAAGACTCCAAGTGCTACCATGGCCACCTAATTTCCCAACCCAACTGAGCAGCTGTACAAACACCTCGATCGTCATGTTGGCTCTATGGATTCTCCCCGACCCTCCCTCCCAGCCGATCTAGATTCTGTCCGAGCTGCACCCGGCGGTTATTCTGGATATTAGCTGGCGGTCATAATAACGTAGCAACTGTATAGCAACTGCAAAGTAAAAACAAAAATGGCAATGCCTAAGCCAGTGAATATGCCTTCCAGTGTAAAAATGTTTTGTTGGTCCATCCTAAAGTTTAATTTAATTCTAAATTCATTCGTTACAAGCAAATAAACTAAAAATAAATGAAAAATAAACAAAAGTAAAAATAAACAAAAGTGATATGTGAGATATGTTCGGTGATACACCTGTGAATAACTTTTCATTGTCTGCAGTACCACCTCCATCTGTGGCCAGGTGTCCAAGACAGAGCCTGTTTTCCCCTACTCTGTCTGGTTGGGTAGAATGCCCCTCCATTCCCTCCACCACAAACCTCCACCCACCCCAGCACTCAGTGTAATGTTGTCCAATGTGAACGTCTGTTGATTCTTACTCTAATCGACTGGCACTTAGTGTTCTCCTCCAAGCGTGTTAAGCTGTCCAGTGACGTTGCTGTGTTAGCAGCAGTTTGAACAGATGTAGCAGTGGCTACCCAGACATAACTGCATCACATCATCTACAATGACCCTACTCCATAACTCCCAGTTCCAACTTTTTTGGAATGCGATGCAGGAATCAAGTACAGAATGAGCAAATAATGTGTCATCTTCTGTGTTAAAGGTGGTAGTACATTCAGGCTCCTGCAGATGGCGCTGCATGAGGATGATAAGGCTATACATACCCGCACGGTGTGAGTGACGGGATTTATAGATCAGAGAGAGGTGGTACGGCGCAGGGAATGTCTCGTTCCATGTGTGGAAAATGGCTCCAGAGCAGATGTTAATGATTGGCTATAGGGGGGACTGCATGTGGGCGTGGCCAAAGACCATAGTGTGAAGGAAGTAGCTGAATCTGCAGGTGTATGGAAGCGTACGGTCATACGGGTCTACCAGCAGTGGATACAATCCCAGTCTACAGGGAATTCTCCTCGGAATTGTGCCAGGGAAGGCCTCCACCAAATCTGGACCACCTGACCAAGTCTTTGATGCGAGAGTGTCGGAACACTGATGTGGCTACATCCAGAACCTCGTCCAGTGCATGTCCAATCCAGTCCCAGATATCACGTTATTAGGTATGTTTCAGTGGCAGGTGACTAACGATTTGTCCGGTGAAGGTCAAACGGTGAACATCTTGTCTGAGTTTTGAAAATGTAAACGTATCCGTATCCATGGCACTATTTAAACTGGGCTACGGGAAATTCTGCAAAGTGTCGGACTTGAGTGCGGAGAGAGACCAGGACACCCCCGTGTCCTTGTATGCGGAACAGACCTTTTTACTGCGGCGCCACCACTTGCATACTGAGCTGTTATTACGGTAATTAGGGGAAAATAAAAATATGTCATGTGTGAGCTCTAATGGATCTGAGTTTAGGCAGCGAGGGAAGAGTCTGCCCAGCGACAGGTTCGGAGAGAGTTCCACCACGCCCCGCTCATCAACACCGGGCCAAAAGCGAGCACTTCCAATAGGAGTGCTAATTAAGGTTCGGCATAAAAGTGTCAATAAAATATGTGGCCGCTGCTTGGGGAGCAGGTTTGGTGTTGCTAGGGAAGCTGGACCAGAGAGAAGCCCCAGCGACGTGAAACAAGGCAAGAGGGATTGCTTGATGACATCTGGATGAAGACATCCATCACGGTAATAACTGTGACTCTAAGAGATCTCCTTAAACATGAAAAATGCTCAGCGGATTGAACGGATTAAGTCAGATTCCTAATCCACCGGAATTACAGGCAGGTTGGTGCGTCAAAGTTAAAACTCCGGGACCCTCCCCACACATCCGGTACAGTCAGCCTCCTCTCCAGGGAGAGCAAACAGGCATTAAAAGGTCTTTCCGATGCTTGTGCGTTGGCGCGGCTGCGGCGGCTAATTCGATGACTTCGATCGTAATCAGCGGTGCACTGCCAGGTCCGAGATTAATGGCCCTGTCACCTGTTTGTCGTCGCTCAGCCCCGCCCGCCGGCTGTCATAAATTACCACTCATAAATAAGACAGAACAATCAGGCAGAGTCTATCAATTTAGCCCGCGACCGGCCCACACTTCTCACGTCTGACAATCAAATGCTAATGTTATTTTGCTCTAAAGGCTAGCCTGTCAATTAACAAAGGTCTTGTAAGGGACAGCAGCGCTATGAATATGGGAGTCAGATTAAACATCTGTCATGCCAACCGAAGGCAGGTAGCGCGGCTGAAACTGAGCTGGGGGGCTCATCGGTTATCGCTCCTGTCATACACCGTCTAATACGGGAAGGATGTTGAGACGCAACAAACAAAAACTCATGTGGGTGGATCTGAACTCCGACCGGAACCAGGATGCCCATGCTAATATACACTCTAAAATTGTGTCGCTGGTCCAATCTAAAATTGGAACAAAGGATTCTTTAACCAAAGTAGTTTCAGTAGTTGAACAGAACGTTGAGTTCAATGGTTTGTAACAACATCGAGTAGTATATTTAGGTTGCACTTGCACTTACATTGAACTCCATGGTGTTACAAGCAAATAAACTAAGCGTACTCAACCTAAAACTATGTTGAATGAACTATTTTTTCAAATCTTTTCTTTAAAAAAATTGTAATTTTTGGAGTTAAGCAAAATTTGGTCAATTGCTTGCAACAACGCAGTTATTATAAAGCATGCCGTTCATAGCTTTCAATTAAAGTAATTGATTTGAGTTGAGTAAACCTTTCCAATGGCTTGTAACAATTTAAATTTGTTTTTTATCCTAGACTTTTAGTATTTTTCCATTTTACAGAACTTGTAACTATGAAAATATGAACGGAATTTTTTGAGTTGAACAAATTCATGTTGTCCAATGACTTGACAAGAAGCAGTATATCGTTACTGTCCAAAGAAAAACAAGTATCTCCAAAATGGCAACTTTACAGGAGAGGCTAAAAACCTGACTGAACTTGAATGCAAATCAATGGAACCAGATGTTTTCCAAGCGTGTTTTGGATATGTCTGGTGATCCACCCATAACGAAATGTCCACCCAAGGTAAACAGCAGCTCATGTGATCAAATACCAAAAAATAAAAATCGACCCAAATGGAGATACGGGGTTTTCATGTAACAGCGACGACATATAGATTACACTCTTCACAGTGAACTTAAACCTTAACATGCTTTTACAAGCAAATAATAAAGTTTATTCAACCTAAAAAAGCACTTTAGATGATTTAAATGATCCTTTTAATCTGAGTGGTTTTAAAGCAAAACTTGTTCAACTGCTGGTAACAGTACGACGTAGTAATTTTAGGTTTCACTTACACTGTAAAAACATTAAAGTAAAGTAAATTAATTTGATTAATTCAACCTAAAAATACTCTAGATAAACTATTCTTTCAGTCAACGTCTTTTTTATCAGGTGAACAAAACTTAAATGGCTTGAAACAACATTAATTATCTGAATCTAAATGACTTTCTATTTCGATCTTAATCATTAGTTTAATTTATTCAGGAATTTGGAAACAAATCTGTGGAATTCACATTTATCTAGACTGACCTTTTGCTCCAGTTTTCTGGCTGGGATAAAAAGACCCATGTGTTGCAGCTCAGCCAAGCTTTTAAAAGTTGAAACTGTTGAGAATGACAAAACTACTACAAGCTTGAGCCTATATGAGCTCCCATCCATAAAATTTAAGTCATATTATTTTTCTAACATCTCACAAACAGGCTGAGGCCATTTTCCACACATGGAGCGAGACATTCCCTGCACTGTACCACCTCTTTTCAATCTATAGATCCCGTCACTCACACCGCGCGGGTATGTAAACCCCTATCATCCTCGTGCAGCACCACCTGCAGGAGCCTGAAGGTCCCAAAAATCTTCGAATCGTCTATCTGAACTGTTGGTATACCCTCGTCCTCAGAAGAGTAGTTGCACAAGTAGCTGCACCCAAAAGGAATCAGATGTAAGTTTGACCAGGACGGGCCTTATCTCTGTACCCGACTGACCAACAGCCACTGTACCAGACATTCAGCGAGCAGTGATGGCTCTGTGAGTCGTCCTGTTAGTGCAGCACTATTGGCAGACGGGACTACTGCACAGACCCACGCAGTCCTTAACACCACGTCAACCGTCACCAAAGACTACATGCACCACAGACCGTTACCAAGATGACGGTTTGCTTGACTGTCCTTAACACCACGTCACCGTCACCAAAGACTGCAGTGGTGTCGTACCAGACTGTCCATACTGACTTGGACGTCTTGCACGTTGGGCCAGCAAACCTGGCGGCCAGACGAGTGTGCATATATATATATATACACATCGTTAATAAATGGAATTTAATAACTTCTGATACCTGAATATTGTATACTGCCTTTGTAAGCACCTGTAAGTGTTGTTACTGGAACACTGAGGAAGTGGAAAGAAGAAAAACTGAGCAAATATCATGAATCACCTGGTACTCGTAGGCCGTATAGGGCAGCAGTTCCCGGTCGTGGTGCGAGGTGGAGGTGTTGCTGTAGATAAGCGTGGCTGCAGAGCGGATCTCTGCCGTGTCTTCAGCAAGCCTCCGGTACAACTCGTAGCGCAGCAGCTTGCCGTTAGACTGGGCCGGGGGAGACCACGAGAGCAGGAAGACCGTCTGGATGTTGTTGGAATCGGCCTGCAGCTCCAGCAGTGGTGCAGGTTGGCCAGCAGGGGGCGCCTCCTGCGTCTGAACGGAGGACCAATCGCTCGCGGCACAGCCCAGCAGCGTGCAGGCTTCCACTCTCACTTCATACCTGCAGGAGAGCCGCATGTGGAAACACAAGCCATCACGCCGAGCATCTCCCAGTATACAAATACCGCACAGATGGCTGGAGCTCAAATAAGCTTTAACTGGGCGCACGGAATCTGTTACTGTTCAGATTTAAAAGCCTTTAGATTTTATTTGACATGCGGTTCTGTGGGGATATAAAAAGACATTCCGCTTCCGGAATCATTTTATCCGTAATCTTAAAGCAGTTAACGAGACCTCTAAAAATACATTTGCAGCAATTAAATGTGTAATGGAATTAAATTCCTGGCCTGGAAAACACCAAACAGGGCTTCTTTACGGGACAGGGTGAGTGGCATCGGGACAGCGGGGGGGAGGAGGAAGAAGGGAAGGAGAGGAGGAGAGTGGAGCGAAGGTCGTCTGACAGAGGTGGCGATGGTGAAATGATAATGCTGATGAGCTGTTATTATCCCCCCCTGTGCTTATCTGTATTTCACTTCAACATGCGTACACACACGTGGCCTTCCGCCATCCTTCATCTGACTGCCCTCCTGCCTTTGAGTGTCTTTGTCTAATCTGAGGAAACGGGAGCGCAGGAAAGCCTCAAGGTTGCCTCCTTCACTCTCTCCCCATAGCCGTATCTCTTACTGTGTGTCGATTCGCTACAGCTATATGACCCTGTAATTACAACACAGCACAGCGGAGTTTATAGACAGACAGGCAAAGAGAGGCGCACTCATAAAGAGAATGAGCTGTAATTACAATGGACAGGTGGAAGGAAGAAGAGAATAAAATAAAAGAGAAAAGGAGGAAAAATATCAAAGAGTATAATAAAGAGGAAAGAAAAGAATGCAATAAAACAGAATGGAATAAAAGGATGTGAAAGAAACCGAGGAAATATATTAAAGATTGAAAGATAAAAAAGTCAGAAGGAAAGCAAAGAGACTGAAATTATGTGATAGAAAGAAAAGAAAGAAAGAAAGAAAAAATAATAGAAAGAAAGAAGGAGGAGAGAAGGAGGAAAGTAAGAAAGAAAAAAGAAAGAAAGAATGAAAAAAAGAAAGAAAGAAAAAAAGACAAAAGAAAGAAGGAAAGTGAAAAAAGAAAGAAAGTAAGAAAAAAGAAAGAAAGAAAGAAAGAAAGAAAAGAAAAAAGAAAGAAAGACAAAAGAAAGAAAAGAAAAAAGAAAAAGAAAGAAAGAAAGAAAGAAAGAAAGAAAGAAAGAAAGAAAGTGAAGAAAGAAAGAAAGAAAGAAAGTGAAGAAAGTGAAGAAAGAAAAAAGAAAGAAAGAAAGTGAAGAAAGAAAAAAGAAAGAAAAAGAAAGAAAAAAAGAATAAAAAAAGAAAGAAAGAAAGTAAGAAAGAAAGAAAAAGAAAGAAAGGAAAAAAGAAAGAAAGTTAGAAAAAAGACAGAAAGAAAAAAAGAACAAAGAAAGAAAGAAAGAAAAAGAAAGAAAAAAGAAAGAAAGAAAAAGAAGGAAAGAAAGAAAGTGAAGAAAGAAAGAAAGAAAGAAAGAAAGAAAGAAAGAAATAAAGAAAGAAAGTGAAGAAAGAAAAAAGAAAGAAAGAAAGTGAAGAATAAAGAAAGAAAGTGAAGAACGAAAGTGAAGATGGAAAAAAGGGAAAGAAAGAAAGAAATAAAGAAGAAAAGAAAGGAGGAGAGAAAGGAAGAGAGAAAGGAAGAAAGAAAGAAAGAAAGAAAGAAAGAGAGAGAGAAAGAAAGAGAGAAAGAAAGAGAGAAAGGAGGAGAGAGAATGACGGAACCTCCACCCTCAGTGGTAACTGCAGCACACCTGTAGTAGGGCTTCAGAGCAGTGAGGGAGAAGCTGCGGCTCTGGAAGGCGCTGTGGTGTGGCGCAAAGATCATCCTCCTCACGTTGGGCTCGGCGGGGTCCCGCTTGTACAGGGAGTAGCTGATGATGACTCCGTTGGCCCGAGCCGGGGGATCCCACTGCACCATGACACTAAAGGGCCCCAGAGTCTGCAGCCGTGGAGGGGCCACTCCTGAGGGAGCGGAAGGCTGGGTTCGGGCCACGGCCGGGGGGCTGGTGGCGGTGCCCCGGCTGTTATTAGCTGTGACGGTGTAGCTGTACTCGACGCTGGGAAGCAGAGTGAAGTCATGGTAGCGCGCGTCCATGCCGGCGTAGATGACGCGCCCGTCTCTCCGGAGTTCATAGCCTGTGATGATGCCGTTGGGGTGATTAGGCTCCTTCCATGCCACCTCCACTGACTCGGGGCCTGTAACCTTTAGAGTTGGGGCTAGCATACCAGTAGGGGGCGCTTCCTCGGTCTGAGCTGACGTGGACGCGCTGGCCGTGCAGCCTCCGTTGGTGCAGGCTGTTAGGATCAGGATATAAGAGGTATGTGGCTTTAAATCAGTCACCTCCACCATCCACTTCTTCCCATGGTAAACCTTCTCACCGTTAACCTGGAGGACATATTCCAGGATCTCCCCGTTCTGGGTGGATGGTACAGTCCATGCTGCATGGAGGGAATGGGCTGTGACCCTGGACACCACAGGCGGTTCTACTATTGCAGGGGCAGCTTCTAAAGTCCTTACCGCAGTTGACTGGCTGGTGACACAGCCGGCTACTGTGCATGCCGTAACCGCATAGCTGTAGTCGGTGTAAGCCGTCAAATCCACATCCGTGTAGTTTAACACTGACGAGTCGAAGCTGAAATGAAAGCCCACATTGTCCCTCTGGATCCTGTAGCTGACGAGGATACCATTGGGCTCCAACGGGGGTGTCCAAGCCACGAAAAGCTCATATGGCCGTCCCTCTAGGTGACTGACAGCCGGAGGAGCCAGGCCCCTAGGGGGAGCTTGTTTAGTGCGGACGGTTAACCAGGGGCTGTCAGTCGAACCCGCCGCGTTTAAAACACGCACGCAGAACCTGTACCTGCTCCACGGCTGCAGACCGGAGACGTTACAGGAGAAGCTACCGGCTTCCACAGCGTTCTCCGTGAACACGACCTTGGCTCGCTCTGAATCATCCTCGTCGCTCCTGAACCTGCTGTCCTCCACGGTCATAGCCATCACCTGGTACTGCAGGATCCTGCCGTTGGGCTGACTAGGAGGAGCCCAGTGGAGCTCCACACTGTGAGGCCCTACGTGCTGGGCTGTAGGGGCTAGCTGGGATGACGGGACGGCCTCCTCGGTGGTGACCAGCTGGGGGGCGGACCTGGTACAGCCTGCCTCAGTGCAAGCCTCCAGGACCAGAGAGTACGTGGTGTAGGGCTCCAAGCGTCGGAAGAGGAACTGACGCGAGAGCCCACTGAACTCCAGGTTATCATCACTGAAAACGTTGTACAGCTAAAGAAACAGAAAAATAAAAGAAGGGATGATTTTTCCCAGAGCTGGAGCCCGAACCAACACTAACAGGATACACAGTGACTAGCAGGTGTAGCTATGTCTGCGGGTACCTTGATGAGTCCATTGGGCGAGGCTGGTTCAGGCCAGTGCAGCAGCAAAGCACGTCCGTGCTCTCTCTTCTCCACGCTGAAGTTGGCCAGGCCGCTAGGTGAAGCCTGCAGAGTGCGTACTGCGGCCCAGGGGCTGGAGACAATGCCTGCTCCATTCACTGCCTCCAAGCGCACGCTGTAGGTGGTGTACGGTTCCAGGCCAAACACGTGGGCCTGGTACACATCACCCTGGAGCAGAGAACAACAGGGAGACCGTATTCAATATTCAATACACATACCTCACAACTCATTTTACTGGGGTACACACAACACGTATATCACTGCTGTCCAACGAAGCAGTAGCTCCCTAAGGCAACCATGAGTAAGTCAGTGGAGCCAGACGTTTGGGCCAGGTGCTACAGAACCGAACCTTGAGTTGTGCTCCTGAAAGCATCCATTATACACTCACCATCAAAAGAACAGAAGGAATCAACCCACTTGGTTCGTAGGTTTGATATCGTGAGACATGCCAAAGATTCAAGTTTCACGTAAGCATGGACCGCCCTTATCGCTGTACCTGACTGACCCTGCATGACTGCAGACATCCAGCGAGCAGTGGTGTCCTCCATGAGTCACCCTGTTAGTGCCAGCACCATTGGCAGACGGCTGCACCACGCAGGACTACATGCACACAGACTGTTACCAAAGACTGCAGTGGTGTGGTGAAAGAAAGAAAGAAAGAAAGAAAGAAAGAAAAAGTAGAAAGAAAAAGAAGAAAGAAAGAACGAGGAGAGAAGGAGGAAAGTAAGAAAGAAAAAAAAAGAAAGAAGGGAGGAAAGTGAGAAAAGAAAGAAAGAAAGAAAGAAAGAAAGAATGAGGAGAGACGGAGGAAAGTAAAAAAACAAAGAAAGAAAAAAAAGAAAGAAAGAATGAGGAGAGAAGGAGTAAAGTAAGAAAGAAAAGAAAGAAAGAAAAAAAGAAAGAATGAGGAAAAAAGGAGGAAAGTAAGAAAGAAAGAATGAGGAGAGAAAGAGGAAAGTAAATAAAGAAAGAAAGAAAAAAAAGAAAGAACGAATGAGGAGAGAAGGAGGAAAGTAAAAAAAGAAAGAAAGAAAAAAAGAAAGAAAGAAAGAATGAGGAAAGAAGGAGGAAAGTAAGAAAGAAAGAAAGAGAAAGAAAGAAAGAAAGAAAAAGAAGAAAGAATAAAAAGGAAGAAAGAAAAAGTAGAAAGAAAGAAAGAATGAGGAGAGAAGGAGGAAAGAAAGAAAGAAAGAAAGAAAGAAAGAAAGAAATAGTAGAAAGAAAAAGAAGAAGGAAAGAAAGAATGAGGAGAGAAGGAGGAAAGAAAGAAAGAGAGAAGGAGGAAAGTAAGTAAGAAAGGGGGAAAGAAAGTAAATTCAAGCTGCATGGGATGGATTATCACAGGACTCCATCAGGAACCTCTACAGCTCCATACCGAGACGTCTGGCGTGTTGGGTTAGCAAACACGGCGGCCCGACACCATACTGAGAGACAGACTTCTGTATGTGTAGCTCAATAAATATTGATCATATCAGTCTAAACTTATCATCAGTTATTGATCCTGGTACCCTTACCTGCCCCTGAGGGGGTGTGTGGAGGCTGTGCTGTATTTAAGGAGCTGCGTTAGTATTAAAACAGCCTGGCAACAGGCGACGAACATCCCAGGCCATTACAGATGCTCTATAAAGCTCTTTACTCCTCGCAGACCGGCGCCACACTTTAGTGCCATCCTGTTCCTTCATGCCACACTTTCACTCCAAGCTGACTCCATTCCAGTGGAGGCACTTCTTTCTAGACAGTTCATGCATCTGAATGCCAAGGTCCAGCAAACACTAAACTGTACCCAGCTTGGACCAGGATTACAAAGCTGTTATCATCTCTACTCAGCAACGCTGGCATACAAGGGCACGCATTACCATAATAGTGCAACTGCTCTCAGATAGCAAAGCTGGCAGGATTCACGCTCGATACAATACGGGCTTTGTAAGTGGTTCCGCCGTGCCTTTAACCGCTAACTGGATTAATGGTGCCCATAACTAAAGGCAAAACACACAGATTTCATGTATCCGGTGCCAGCAAGGCATCAACATAAGGTCTGGTGCCAACAGTCAATCGTCAGCCCCCCCCCCCCCCCCCAACCTCCCTCCCAAAACCCCCGCGACAGCTTTTTACACCCGCATCCATTACGGCGCCGGGAGGCGGCGGGCCGTTTAAAGGGTACCTTTTTAACGCGGTGAAATATGGAATGCGTTTGGACTATAAACCCGGCAAACATATGCACACTGTCAATAGCAACAGCTGCTTCATTCCACTTTATCTCAGCACTGAGACTTATATCCAGCCCCTAGATGGCAATGCTATCAAACTCTTTTCCAAACACGGATACCGGGACATTAACAAGCGCGCGCTCGCTGGACCAAGACACTCAAGGCAGCCATTAAACAGCGACTAAGAGGATTGATTTTGGTTATAGATTTCCAAATAAATGTTAACGGCACAGATTCCCAAAATGGGAAGTGTTTAAGTTCTGATTAAGAGGGGGGATGGGTGGGGGTTCGGTTAGGCTGCTTTAAGGACTATGCAAAATAAACTGAAACCCCTCCCACCCCCAAGTCTCTACAGCATAGCCGGGCTAGTCTTCCTGATTCCAGATATGAGTTGCCGTGTCCTACATTTCTCTTGCATTCAATCCTGGGATACACTTACACACCTACATACACCGGTTTAGGTAGCGCAGTCATAATTCATATTACAGGACCATCTACCAGCCTCTCTCCGTGACTTAGACTTACACAGTTTCCGGTACTATGTCGTTTCGAGACTGATACAGCTGTCTGCGTCATGTGAACAGTAACACGATGTTTTGCTGATTTGCCAGGTGAAAATAAGATGACTCAGGGACTTAAACGTGGCCAGTCTGAATTTCTGCTGAGGAAAAACAATACAACAAAACAGAGGGGGGCTATAACTTTTGCACAGGTCACATTCAAATTTTTATATGTCAAATAAATTGTCATATTTTTAATCAGCCCGAGTTCGGGATATATATTGGACCCCCTTTTACCCTGTTTTGCCATGGTCAGGACCCCCAAAGGACCACCACTGAGCAGGTATGATGTGGGTGGTGGATCATTCTCAGCCCTGCAGTGACACTGACGTGGTGGTGGTGTGTTAGTGTGTGTGGTGCTGGTGTGAGTGGATCAGACACAGCAGTGCTGCTGGACACCTCAGGGTCACTGCTGGACTGAGAATCGTCCACCAACCAAAACTAGTATCCACTAGTGTCACAGTGTCCAGTGTCCTGTGAGGAGAGTCCTGTGAGTAGTGTCATGTGGGCAGTGTCATGTGGGCAGCGTCATGTGGGCAACGTCCTGGGGGCAGTGTACTGTGGCCAGCAGTGTCCAGTGGGTAGTGTCCTGTGCGTAGCATCCTGTGCGTAGCGTCATGTGGGCAGTGTCATGTGAGTAGAGTCCTGTGAGTAGTGTCATGTGGGCAGTGTCATGTGGGCAGCGTCTTGTGGGCAGCGTCTTGTGGGCAGCGTCCTGTGGGCAGTGTCCTGTGCATAGTGTCATGTGGGCAGTGTCCTGGGGGCAGTGTCCTATAGGTAGCGTCCTGTGGGTAGCGTCCTGTGCGTATCGTACTGTGCGTAGTGTCATGTGGGCAGTGTCCTGGGGGCAGTGTCCTATAGGTAGCGTCCTGTGGGTAGCGTCCTGTGGGTAGCGTCCTGTGTGTAGCGTACTGTGCGTAGTGTCATGTGGGCAGCGTCCCGTGTCCACTGATGAAGGACTAGAGGATGACCAACACTGCACTGTGCAGCAGCAGATGAGCTATCATCTCTGACTGTCCATCTACAAGGTGGACCAGCAAGGTAGGAGTGTCTAATAGAGTGGACAGTGAGTGGACACAGTGTCTAAACACTCCAGCAGCACTGCTGTGTCTGATCCACTCACACCAGCACCACACACACTAACACACCACCACCACGTCAGTGTCACTGCAGTGCTGAGACTGATCCACACCCCACATACTACCTGCTCTGTGGTGGTCCTGTGGGGGTCCTGACCATTGAAGAACAGGGTAATACAGTACACAGAGAAACAGATGGACTACAGTCTGGACCTGTACACCTACAGAGTGACCTGTACGGTCAGTGGAGCTGATAAAACTTAAAACATTATATGAAATATTTTTAATTTCGTATTTTCCTGCTCTGGGCCCTTGAACGTCAGATCCATGATTTCTTTTTGCCTGTATACAGAGCTTTGTCGGCGAGCGGCAGGCCAGCCTGAGCTCCATATGAAAGGCCAGCTCACTCAGATCTCCCTACGACAACAGCACGATTCACACTTTAGCCGATTCAAAGGCAAATCAGCGTAATCGAGTCAGAGAGAGAGAGCCCCCCGTTCCACGCATTAGAGGAACAGGAGACAGAACCGTTAGCCTCTGTTCAGAGAGCCAGTCATTTGTACCGCGAGAGGCGGGGGGGGGGTCTTTTGCAACCTTTTCCTTTTCCCTCTTTTCCTCCCTTTCAACTCGACGCAGGTCTCCCGTCCCGTCGGCGGCCCGCTCGCGAGTTATTTCCTGTGACAGCGCTGGGGGTCGAGTGGGCCTGGGGATGATTTTAATTAAGAATAACCATGTGTATTTGTCACAACAATTATGCTAATTAGCCGAAAGCGGAGATTCCTGACCCTTCAAAGGTGTGGGACTGCCTCATCTGCATACA
The DNA here is from genome assembly GCA_024036415.1 of Prochilodus magdalenae. NCBI lineage: Eukaryota > Metazoa > Chordata > Actinopteri > Characiformes > Prochilodontidae > Prochilodus > Prochilodus magdalenae. Next base: position 30,060 of record JAMWET010000254.1, read on the forward strand.
GTAGACAGGCCTGTCCCTGCCTGCTGCTGCTGCTGCTGCTGCTGACTTCAGCCTGGCCCAGCTTTCATTAGCACTCCGCTAACAGCAGCAGGACCTGCTGAATCAAAAAGCATTAATTGCAGTCTCTATTCGAAGGAAAGGTCCACCGACTTTTGAAAATTCAAGCCGGTTGACCGTATCCCTGTTTTATCAGTGCATCTTCATATTCCTCAGATACAACAGCTCACTCTGCGCACAGCTGTAGTAACACAGGTGTAGTAACATTAGCAAATTGATTTTTTAATTGTGCTGTAGAAGCAGGATGATCAGTAATATGTATTTACACCTCACATGTACAGGGGTTGGACAATGAAACTGAAACACCTGGTTTTAGACCACAATCATTTATTAGTATGGTGTAGGGTCTCCTTTTGCGGCCAATACAGCATCAGTTGGTCTTGGGAATGACATATACTGCGTCCTGCACAGTGGTCAGAGGGAGTTTAAGCCATTCTTCTTGCAGGATAGTGGCCAGGTCACTACGTGATGCTGGTGGAGGTTCGTCCTTCTTGGTGGTATGCTGACATTACCCTGGATACCGTGGCTCTTGATACATCACAAAGACTTGCTGTCTTGGTCACAGATGCGCCAGCAAGACTACACCAACAGTCTGTCCTCTTTTGAGCTCTGGTATGTCTCCCATAATGCTGTGTGCATTGCAGTATTTTGAGCAGAACTGTGCTCTTACCTGCTAACTGAACCTTCACACTCTGCTCTTACTGGTGCAATGTGCAGTTAATGAAGATTGGCCACCAGGCTGGTCCAATTTAGCCATGAAACCTCCCACACTACAATGACAGGTGTTTCAGTTTCATTGTCCAACCCCTGTAGGTATACAGTTTTACAGTGCGTTAAATTAGCGAGGTCCACATTCACAGTGCCTGTTGTATATCGCCGCTGTCCAATGAAAAGCGTGTCTCCATTTTTGTCCATTTATGCTGATCACATGAGCTGCTGTTTACGCTGTGTGTAAATCTCCTGATGAATGGATCAGAAGAAGCCTCCCAAACTTGCTTGGGAAGACGTGACGTTGCTATTTTGTAGAAACATGTTCTTCTTTACACAGCAGTGATATACAGCAGGCACTGTGAATGTGGAGCTTGCTAATTTAATGAACTGTATACTGTATATATATATATATATATATATATATATATATATATATATATATATATATATATATATATATATATATATATGTTGAGGGGTAAATACATATTATTAAATACATAACTCAATTAAAAAAATTTAAAAAAAAAAAATTTAATAAAAAAAAAAAAAAAAAAAAAAATTTGCTAGTGCACTTCCGTTACTACAGCTGTGCGCTGTAGTTTGGGCCTTTCTGGGTAAAAGCCTTGCTGACTCTGTGAACAGAAATGAATGTACTTAAATGGCTTAAAATGAGTTAATTAAGGAATATCAGTAAGGTCATAAATGCTTTACGAAGTATTAATAAACAGTTATAACACATCACTATTAAAACACAAAGTGAGTTGTTGTATCTGAGGAATATGAAGATGCACTGATGCTAACATGTAGTGCCGACTGACGGAGTAGACCTGCAAATATCAAACTCTAAGATTTACCAGTGTTAATAAAGGTGTGTTCACTGATAGGTTAACAACCGGTCCTTTTTATTAATATGTTATAACTGCTTATTAACGATTCCTGCCAGACTCGCATGGAGTGACTCGGAAAGGCAGCGGGTCATCTTCAGTGACGAGTCCCGCTTTAGTCTTGGTGGAGACGCCCAACGAATCCGTGTGTGGAGGTACCGTGGTCAGCACCAAGATGAAAGGTTTGTTGTCACACGTCCAGAAGGATGTGGTGTCCCTCCACCTCCACCCCTACCGCACCATCTGCAGGAACTGTGTGAGGATGTTCAAGCTGCATGGGATGGATTATCACAGGACTCCATTAGGAACCTCTACAGCTCCATACCGAGACGTCTGGCGTGTTGGGTTAGCAAACACGGCGGCCCGACGCCATACTGAGAGACAGACTTCTGTATGTGTAGCTCATGCTATCCCACACTTCCTGCTGGGTGCAGCTATTCTAGGAATGATGAATGTAATTTCTATAACAGCAATGCAAACAGCCAACCGTACGCACTGATACCAGAAGTTTCACCCTGTGTATCAATTACTCTCCACCTCGGCACATTCGACGCCTCCATCCTAATACGACCTCACAGGGAGCAGAAATCAGTGATACATAAAGACCCCAAGAGACTTCCAAACCTCCCCTGATTAACCAAAGCTCCTCTTCTAAGCCTCTCATTGTCCAGCTATCCAAACCTCTTGATCCCGAGTGCACCTCCAGTGCTAGTTTTGAAGAGGGCAATAGCCCAGATGACCATGCACCTACTTTGGACATCATTGGAAAGCGTGTGGCCTCTTGTGCAGGAGTAATAATGAAACAGTAGACTTTGGCCGAGGGGTTTCACGGGCTGAGATGCTTTTGCTGGATAGATGATTTGCTGTTTGGAATGGACGACTGGGTTTCAAAGAAGCTCCAATCAGCCTGAGGGCCCTCAAATCACTGACCACTTCTTCAGGCCGGACCAGGGCCTGATGAAGACCAGCCTCTTGAAGAGAGCACCACACGCGGATGCTTATGCATACACACACACACAAGGGGGTGTAAAGGCGCATCATTGTGATGCATCATCAGTCTCAAGGCGGCAATTCAGCTGCCAAGATTTCGGCAAGTTTGAATCAATTGTTATGGGTTACAATAATATTTAATAAAGTATGCGCCCCTTTTTTGGCTCTGCAAATATAACCATCCCCGCTGGAAAGCCTGGGTCGTTGTTGTTGTCTATATTCCACTACAGTTCCTCCAGTCACATGTATATTCAGCATAACGTTAACCGGGCTGTTCGCCAAACAACCAGGAGAATGGATATGTGCTGCATGGTGCCATTGACTAGGCTACAGTCCATTACAGGAAAGCTGAAGTGGTGCGTTCCAGCCCCTCTTTCGGGAGCGTAAAGTGGCACTCCGGCCTATATAAACATCGTAACCGCCGCTTCATCTTTTGGGAAACCATCCACCGCATCCTACAGCAATGCCACAATGGCCTCTAGAGTGAGATATTCCCCATTCACAAAGCCTTTCTGAATGGGGGAGGAACTACAAGTGCTTGCCGTTGGGTTATTTGGGACTGGCTGCTGGACGTGTCCATTGGTTTGCTACCTGGCTAATACAAGAGAAAGCCAGATAGCTAACAATACCGCTAGGAGGCTAACTATCACATCTGGTTTTATTGGGCTCACCACTACTGGTTATGCTAGCATGCTGTTAAGGATTATATGACATACTGATTGATGCATTCTGGGTACTGTAGTGAGAGTGAACTGAACAGATACAAAACACAAACAATAGGAAGACCTGAGCACATGGCACTTGTGCAAGTTTTTAAACACTATGTGCTTTTTTCTCTATCCATATATTCCTTATGGTGTGCAAAAGTGCTTTGGAATCCTGCATGTAAAGATGAAACAGTATGAAAACTGAATATCACGATTACAGTGATCCAAATGATCCCGGTTATCAGCACTACCGCAGTATGCCTGACTGTGCCTAATGAGTGCTGGCATAGGCTCCATCACCTCCCATGTCCCAAATGGATAAGTAGCTTAAATGAATGAATGGATGAATGAATGAATGAATGATTGAATGAATGAATGAATGAATGAATGAATGAAAGATTGCATAAATAAATGAATAAATAAATGCATAAACGAATGAATAATTGCATGAATGAATTAATGCATGTAAAAATGAATGAACGGTTGAATAAATGAATAAATTAATGACAAATGACTGACTGACTGAATAAATAAATGAATGGATGGATGAAAGAATTAATGAATGTATAAATGAATAAACAAATGAACGACTGCATAAATTAATGAATGAATTAATTAATGCACTAATTAATAAATAAATAAATGCATAAATGAATGCATGAAGAAATGAATAAATAAATAATTGCATGAACATGTGAATGAATGAATGAATGAATGAACATTTTAACTATATAGTCAATACTATATAGTTACTAATAGTTCATGAGGAGTGGATTGTGAGCATGTGGTAGTGACATCATGACAGGGTGCATCATGGGAAATGTAGTCCCATGAGTTGACAGCGTGACAAATACCATATATAAAAACCTTATCTAATGTGCATTAATATTAAAGGTGGTACACTATGTGTACGTGGAAGGTTCCAACATAAAGCACCCAAATTAACTGATTTGAGTCAAAACTGCCTCATAACATAATTACCACATCCTCCTTTAATGCTGTGTTTCAGTTGTTTCAGTTGTAGGGGGCTCATTCTGGTGCACAGAACTCTCCTTTAACCAAAACTACTACCAGTGCATGGCACACGTCATTGTCCTCATGCTATACCCGCCGCCTACAATGCCTAATAAGAGCAGACCCGATACAGTTCGGAAAATTATCATTAGAAAATATCACGATATAAGTTTCCATCCATATCGTCCACCTTAGCACACCCTCCCGCGTCCAAGCCTTGTTATGGTGGCATTCGGCCACACCATATGGCTGGAAAGACCATAAACAAACTACGACAGACTCACAAACAAAAAGGCCGCGACTGCAGACAAAGAGCTCTGTAGCGGGTTTCTATTGCGCATGACCCCAGATTGGCACGCAGCAGCCGTCTTTGTTTGATGAAGCCGTGAGTCTCGCTACAACCCATAAAGCAAAGTGTAATCAAACAGGGGCCCTTACAGCATCCATCCCTTTAGTTAATGAGCGGCCATGCTGTTTACATAGCCCCGAAACTGGCTGCTCAGAATTCCGCTCAGATCGTCCCGTGCCACTTCAAACGAGCGTCTCGCCGTCTACGAAAACAGAAAGACATGGTCCAGCGCTTGCCCATCATGTCTATACACTCTTCTCTCTCTTCTTAATGATACACTAACAGATTGTAAACATGCTGTTGCCGTTTCAACAACCCCCCCCCCTTCCCTTTTTTTTCCTGTGCATTTTTTAAACAATGTCCTTCATGTTAGAGTGGTTACAGGCAGCAGAAGGACATCATTAGAGCCATGGTTAAACTGCAATTTACACCATTAGGAAGGCAGGAGCAATTTTTATTGCCTAGTAAATTTCAGCTCTGAAATATTTGGACCATATGGCTCAATTTGTGTAATAACCTTAATTTCTTGCACCCTTCAGGTCCGCCTGCCTCTCCACCGCCGCTCCGACAGAGCCGAGCTTCTGTGCGCAGAAAGGCAAAGTGTGTACGGAGCACCGGTGGAGATTAATAAGGTGTCACGTCCTGTTTGGGTGAAGGCATCGGAACAGCAGCCAGATGGTATCGCGGCAAATGACTGTCAGGGGTCCTGATCTAATCAATAGGATGTATTAATACATCTCCCATCGCTGAGAACCTCACGGGGCCACAGAGCAACATCTGGAGAGAACGCAAGGAGGAGGGGGGGTGTGGGAAGAGAGAGAGAGAGAGAGAGAGAGAGAGAGAGAGAGAGAGAGAGAGAAGACAAGGGGAAGATAAAGAGAGAGATAGGAGACAGATGAAGCGAGAAAGAGAGAGAAGAGCCAAAGAAAAGAGGAAGGATACTAAAGAAAGCATTCATGAGCAGGAGATGGAAATACAGATGAGAGAAAGAAAGAGAGTTATAGAGAGCGAGAGAAACAGGGAAACAGAAAGCCAGAAAGAACAAGAAAGTTATGAGAAAAAAGAAAGAAAAAGTAGAAAAGAAAGGAGGATGAGAGACAGCAAGTAGAAAGAATTAGATGAAAAAGAGATGCAGAACAAATGAGCAAGAGGGTCAAGAAAAGAAAGAGCAAAAGAGAAATGAAACGGAGAACAAATAAAAAGACAGTGGAGAGGGCAAAGGGAAAAAAAGAGAGAAGAAAATAAAGAATTGGCCAGATTGAGTTGCTAGAGAGGATAGACTAGAACCATCTCTCATAGAGCTCGCGCTAGAGATAGATAGAGAGAGAGGAGCAGAGGAGCGAGATCGAGGATAGAGGGATAAAGACTCAAAAACAGAAGGAGAGAGAGAGAGAGATTGGCGATAGAGATGAGAGAGAGATGACTGAGAGAGCAGAGATTTGAGAGGGGGGAAGAGAGAGAGATCGATGCTAGAGATGAGAGAGGAGAGAGCTAGGAGAGAGAGAGAGAAGAGAGTAGATGACGAGCGATGAGATATATATCATATCTATAGAGATAGAGCGAGGAGAGAGAGAGAGCGATGGAGATAGAGAGATCTGAGGACGAGAGCGAGAGAGAGAGAAGAGACCGAGAGAGAGAGAGAGATAGATAGATAGCTAGAGAAAATAACAAAGGGAGAGAGCGAAGAGACGCTGGATAGATACATATAGACCCGCTATACAGCTAGAGAGATAGACGATCGATGAGAAACAGCTCGATCGAGAGAGAGAGAAAGAGAGAGAGAGAGAGAAAGAGAGAGAAAGAGAGAGTGAGGGAGAGATAGATAGATAGATAGACAGACAGACAGACAGACAGACAGACAGACTGAGGAGGTGGGTGGGTGGGGAATTAAAGCTAACAGAGGGAAAGAAAGACTAAGATGAGCGATTGAGAGAGAGAAGGGAGAGAACAGTGACAGAAAGACAAAGCAGGGGAATATCAGTGAACGAGAGGATGGGGAGTTCTGGTGCTGGCTCAGGCCCTTTCTCTCTCTCTCTCTCTCTCTCTCTCTCTCTCTCTCTCTCTCTCCCTCTCTCTCAGCTTTGATAAGTGTTTGGTAATGAGGGGCGTCTGTGCGTACGGCGAGAGGGGGCCGGATTTTGGCTGCTCGGACCGCCTGTGCTGCGTAGCCTCATTCAGTCCTGCTGCTGTGACGTCCCCATTAATCACCCTCTCTGGCACCAGCCACAGCACACAGCACAGCCAGGGATCAATAGCAGCCCACCCCCACCCCCAACTTCAACAACCACCAAAAAAAGAGGCAGAGAGTGAGGTGGTGGACAGGGCTCGCTCGGCCACGTGTCTCGTCCTGATGCTCCGGCGCCACCCTACATTACGGAGAGGCATTACTGAACATTATGCCATCTGCTCTGCTCCCTGCCTGCTTACGACCATCCACAGCACATCCTGCGTCCATGCAGAGACAGGAGATCTCTAAACCTCCTACAACACGACTACACTCACCATCGAGTGATAGCTGCGTCCACAAGGAGGTGTGGGATCACAGTGGAAGGAAGATAAAGGTGACCAGGATCAATAACTGTTGATCAATTTAGACTCATATGATCAATATTTATTGAGCTACACATACAGAAGTCTGTCTCTCAGCACGGCATCAAACTGCTAACCCAACACGCCAGACGTCTCGGTATGGAGCTGTAGAGGTTCCTAATGGAGTCCTGTGATAACCCATCCCATGCAGCTTGAACATCCTCACACAGTTCCTGCAGATGGTGCGGTAGGGGTGGAGGTGGAGGGGCACCAGGTCTTCTGGACGTGTGGCAACAGACCGTTCATCTTGGTGCTGACCACGGTGCCTCCACACACGGATTCGTTGGGCGTCTCCACCAAGACTAAAGCGGGAGGGGGACTCGTCATACTGAAGAATGACACCGCTTTTTCGCTAGCCATTTCTGAGTCACTCCATGACAGTCTGGTACGACACCACTGCAGTTTTTGGTGACGGTGACGTGGTGTTAAGGACAGTCGTGGTAACGGTCTGTGTGCATGTAGTCCTGCGTGGTGCTGCCAATGGTGCTGCACTAACAAGAGGACTCATGGAGGACACCACTGCTCACGGAATGTGTGCAGTAAGGCCAGTTGGGTCACTTCGCACACTTCGGACAATCTATCAGTTCTCCCTCTCCGTTCTCAGATCCTTCATGTTGATGGTGCATGCCTTCTTCTATCCATGCCTTCTTCTGGCTGCGCAGATACCACCATAGCACGCTATGGGTGGCATCTGCGCAGCCAGTGTGGCATGCAACACGTCGATAACACCATACTGGGCCATATGATGCCACCCCTCTCCAACTCTTCCACTAGAAAAGGATGCTACCAACAGAACAGCACGAGCCCCAATGGAAAGCAGGCTCAAAACCAGCATTAAATACATCATTTATTAGAGTATACTTATGAAGAGAAAAACTAAAGGAACGTTTTTATAACCGGAATATAAATAAATAAATAAATAAATAAATAGATAAAGCTGCCTGCTGCTCTCCTCTGGGAATACATCTTTGACTTGGACTCATATACAACTTGCATGTTAACTTGCCGAGAGAGAACCAACCTGTAGCCGCTCAACAGTTGGTTACAGCAAAATCAATATGACACCCTACTGCAGGCCAAGTATCGACACGGCAGGCGGGACAGCTGATCTAGCACAAAGCCAGTTTCCAAAAAAAGATCCGGCAGGATCAATGGATTATAAATGTAGCCCTGAGAAATTGTGCTAATAACCACACTCCAATTTCCCCATGGCAGGTGTCGGCTGCAGCAGCGAAGCCTGGGAAAGCCAAGAGCTCGGAGAGTACATCAGCGCTGAAAGGAACACCTCAGCAAAACCGTCACACCGCTAATACAGACACGACTGTACCTGTACAGCCCACATGACCTGTATCACTGTCAGAGGTGTGATGTGTTAGTGTGCTGTAAGTAGCGTGTTGGTGTACGGTAACTCAGTAAGTGTAATGTGTTAGTGTGCTGTAAGTAGCGTGTTGGTGTACAGTAACTCAGTAAGTGTAATGTGTTAGTGTACTGTAAGTAGCGCGTCGGTGTACGGTAACTCAGCAAGTGTAATGCGTTAGTGTGCTGTAAGTAGTGTGTCGGTGTAATGTGTTAGTGTGCTGTAAGTAGCGCGTCAGTGTACGGTAACTCAGTAAGTGTAATGTGTTAGTGTGCTGTAAGTAGCGTGTCGGTGTACGGTAACTCAGTAAGTGTAATGTGTTAGTGTGCTGTAAGTAGCGTGTCGGTGTACGGTAACTCAGTAAGTGTAATGTGTTAGTGCGCTGTAAGTAGTGTGTCGGTGTACGGTAACTCAGTAAGTGTAATGCGCTAGTGAGCTGTAAGTAGCGTGTAGGTGTACGGTAACTCAGTAAGTGTGATGTGTTAGTGTACTGTAAGTAGCGTGTCGGTGTACGGTAACTCAGTAAGTGTAATGTGTTAGTGTGCTGTAAGTAGCGTGTCGGTGTACGGTAACTCAGTAAGTGTAATGTGTTAGTGTGCTGTAAGTAGTGTGTCGGTGTACGGTAACTCAGTAAGTGTAATGTGTTAGTGTGCTGTAAGTAGTGTGTCGGTGTACGGTAACTCAGTAAGTGTAATGTGTTAGTGTGCTGTAAGTAGCGTGTCGGTGTACGGTAACTCAGTAAGTGTAATGTGTTAGTGCGCTGTAAGTAGCGTGTCGGTGTACGGTAACTCAGTAAGTGTAATGTGTTAGTGTACTGTAAGTAGTGTGTCGGTGTACGGTAACTCAGTAAGTGTAGTGTGTTAGTGTGCTGTAAGTAGCGTGTCGGTGTACAGTAACTCAGTAAGTGTAATGCGTTAGTGTGCTGTAAGTAGCGTGTCGGTGTACGGTAACTCAGTAAGTGTAGTGTGTTAGTGTGCTGTAAGTAGCGTGTCGGTGTACGGTAACTCAGTAAGTGTAGTGCGTTAGTGTGCTGTAAGTAGCGTGCTGGTGTGCGGTAACTCAGTAAGTGTAATGTGTTAGTGTGCTGTAAGTAGTGTGTTGGTGTACAGTAACTCAGTAAGTGTAATGCGTTAGTGTGCTGTAAGTAGTGTGTTGGTGTACAGTAACTCAGTAAGTGTAATGTGTTAGTGTGCTGTAAGTAGTGTGTTGGTGTACAGTAACTCAGTAAGTGTAATGTGTTAGTGTGCTGTAAGTGGCGTGTTGAACCAGTCACTCAGAGGTCTGGTTCCCTAATCTCCAGCCAATGACTGCCCCCTGGTAACCTTTATCTTCCTTTAGAACAGCACTGCACGCTGACACTTCTTTCTGGCTGCAGTTGTTATTTTGATGATGAGTGTAGAATAAATTCTCTAATAATTAAAGTATGCACATATTTTTGCACATGAAACATTCATTTAGAGAAGCTGGTAAAAGTTAATTAACACAGTGTGCCCAGTTACAAACACTGGATGAGTTCAGGACTTTGCCCTTCCTCTCCAAACAAATGCTCTTACTTCTGAATTAATATTCTCTTATTCAGGCCGAGACTGATTCAAGGACAGCATCGCTAAATGTTTTCTCCACATAAATTAAGAAAAAAAATGTGATGCAAGATTTGCTGGAATTTCAAGTTAAGCTAAAAAAATGGGAAAAAATACAAAAACATAAGATGATAAATCAGCAGCACCCATTACCAGGTCAGGGTCATAACTCAAGAGGGCTAAGGACAGCATGGAAAATTAATTACGAGCTGATTAACAGCAAACTACCTGACGTCACACGTTCGCCCACCGCCCCAACGAACGCCGACTTCTGGAGGTCAAGAAAAACCGGAAAGGACTGCCAAGAATAGCGCTGCGGCTGTAAATTACTCCCATAGAAGAAGAGAGGGAGCGCTGATAAAAGGCTTAGCTCGGATGACGGTCATTAATTGCTAGCCAAATAATTAATTTGTCTATCGGGCCGGCATCTCTCCGGAGCCCGGCGGGGGGAAGCGGAGCCCCTCGGTGGGACCTGGATTCTCTCCCCCCTTCACGATGCCAGGGGCTTAGCCTGGCTCGGATCTAACTCGAGCTGCACAGGAGTCGGATACTTGTATATTTTTGCCTTGCCGTGCAAAAATCACACTTGTGATATCCGTTGCAAGTTTGCACCTGTACAGTCAAATTCCTGCTCATACATAGATACTGTACATATTACATAATGTACAGTACTGCCCAAAAGTCAAAGGTCACACATTATTTAATTTCCAATTAAAACAGCCAATAAGAATATTAAGTTATTCATATTTCAAAATGACTGAGACATAGTTGCTATGGCAACTCCAAACCGGACCACAAATGAGATTAAGGAAGGGTGGTTGTAATGTCTTTGAAGTCAAGTCCAAAGAATATCTGCACCCAGAAGGAGGTGTGGGATTGCAGCGGTGTTGGGAAGGAAGATAAAGGTGACCAGGATCAATAACTGATGATAAATTTAGACTGATATGATCAATATTTATTGAGCTACACATACAGATGTAGTGTCTAAGTGGGTGTTAAGGGCAGTCATGCGTACATGTAGTCATGCCCATGGTACTGGCACTAACAGGATGACCCATGGAGGGGGCTGTTGGATCAGTCAGGTAAGGCGATAAGGCTCATCCTTGCTCATGCCACATGCATGGCAGAGTGTGTAACTCGAATCATTGGCGAGTCTCACAATGTCAAACCTACCCACCAAGTTTCATTCCTGTGGCTTGATATCTTCTCGGTGCAGCTCTGCATTCGTACAGCTAGTCGTCTGACGATCAGTGTATCTTATCTTATCTAAGTATTACAAAAGACGTTGTCACACAGAAGCTTTACAGAGAATCCTGGTCAACACCAGATAGCAGAACAAGCCCAAGGGCAGTATAAAGAAGGAGAGGACCAAATTACAATTACAAATAATTAGAATTATATAAAATATTAAATAGAACAGCCACTGACTAATAGCCCTAACGCAACGGCTGCTCGTGTTGTTGATTGTGGCCGTGTAGAAGGTCTAGGAAAGCTAGCTAGCTTTTAAAGCACATACCTAACTGCTTACATTAGTGGCTAGCTTTATTGTCCCGCTAGCATGCTGGCTAACCTAGCTAGCTACTGAATTACCTTACTCCCCAGAGAGCCCAACAATCTCCAAACGTTCCTCTACACTTTTCTGTAGATGTGTACGTTCAAAGACGCATTGTATGAACTGGGGAAAGTAAAAATGGAGGTTTCGAGCTTCCATGTTCACCACCACACTGCTGAGAACTGGAACCAAATGCTGGTAGGAACTAAAAGCTCAGAGAGCAGAAGCCGGGGGAACCTTCTGTGTTTACAAAATGTGTTGGGGCCAGTCGTTTACAGTCGTGGGCAATGACAAGAATAGACCTGAAAGCCTGAATGAAGCTCAGTCACTGTTACCTGTGAAACCAGTGAACCCAGTGACCACTGGAGGGAGTTTATCCCAGTGACAACCCCCAGAAAACCCATCACTGCCGCTGGGCAGTCGTGGGCTGCAGGTTAGGGAACCAGCCTTGTTACTGGAGTATCGGCGGTTTGGTTACATGAACTGACAGTACCGACTGAGCTGCCCTTGAGAAAGGCACCTAACCCACAACTGCTCCCCGGGCGCCGTGGATAGGGCTGCCCACCACTCTGGGCAAGTGTGCTTACTGCCCCCTAGTGTGTGTGTGTTCACTAGCGTGTGGGTATGTGGGCGTTTCACGTCACGGATGGGTTAAATGTGGAATACAAATTCTTCAAAGCACAAATGGCTCAGAAACACTCTACTCAGAGAATGACTGACCGATTTAGATTTGGGAAAGCCTGTGGTGGTGATCTACTAGTGCGAACAAGATAAGCCGTCAGTGTTTAGTGAGGCAGAGGAAGAACAGTCAGGGGAACTTCGGCTGGAGCTTTGTGCAGTGAGCACTCTGTATTGTCCATCAGACTCCAATTCGTCCACGGCAAGCTCATGTAAGAGCACTTAGCCGATCAAGCGATTTGGAAGTTTTTCATTTCAGCCGTTTGGTGCCTGCCAGAGAGCAGCTTGCTGTTTTCCACTGGGACAAACAGAGCATTGCCATGAATTACCTGGGCTACATTTATAGGTGTGCGGGGCCTCAGGAAATGAAGGACTGGTTCAAACACGAGGGCAGTGGCGCTGATTACAGATAGACGTTCTCATATTTTATTCGATCTGGACCTGCAGCAGGATTTACAATGCCATGGCTATAAACATACCGGAATAGCTGGAATTGCGGCCTTCGCAAGCTCGCCGTCTGCATATTCATTCCAGGCGGAGCAAAAAGCTCAAGGTTGAGAAGGAGTATATCAGAGCTGCTGTATCAAAACCTCCTAAATCATCTCTGGAACTTTCCTGGTTACAGCGTTTAAAAGCGCTGGCTGTCCTTTACTCCGCGTGAACGTTTCATGACCTATAGGCCCCCGTACATTGCCCCGCCCCCCCATATTTTCACAGATTGTCCATATTTCTTTTTCTGGATTTAGCTCCATAGGCAGCTATGGATGAGAGGAAAAGGAGAATGGGCATGCAGGCATACATTAAGCAGATGCTACAGCTCAGCTGGACACATCTGCTGCGCTCTGAACTCTGCACATACTGCAACCCACGCACTTGCAAACAGAGCACATCGTGAATAACCTCCTCCAGATAGAGCAAGCTGTGTTGCCTTAGCCGCCTTCAGACGGGAAGAAGGAAGTGGCTGATAAATGATTGTGAGCAGAGTTTAATTCAGAGGAATCGGGTTAAAGGTCACCATTTACATCTGATATAAATTATGACCAACGAACAAAGGTCAGCAGTACCCGCCGATCTCCTCGCACTGCTGAAGGTTGCATATATATCGCTCTCTCCCCACATAAACAACGTTAAAGCAGGTGTACAATGTTTCCATGACGATCCTGAAGAAACTGTTCCTGCATGTAAAGTTGACTGGGTCGTTGCTTCACTGATAAGAGAGGCGCTCCCTAGTTCATTCTTTACGATGGTGTCGGACTGCGTTCAGAGCGATGTTCTAACCACTGTCAGGAGTTCTCTGTCTACAGGTGTTTTTCCAGACGCCTTTAAGACTGCCTCGGCGAAGCCTCTACCAACTGTACTAAATAATTTTAGACCGATTCCAAACCGTCCCTTCTTCAGCAAAGTCTTTTTCATTAAATTAAATACTTATCTAATATTTAACTAGTTAAACGAGAAGGTTCAGTCAGGTTAGCGTTCATACCATAGTACTGAGACAGCATTATGACAGTCAGTGACCTTAGTACCGTCTTTGTCGACCACTCTGGCTCGGTTTTAGAGAGAGAATGGGTCGCTCACAGTGTAGCAGGATTAATACTGAGAAAAATGTTTCACTAGATTTTAGTTACTTTAAATATGTATATATCATTGGCATATTAAATTACCATTCTGCCAGTAAGTTATAAATGACATTTATTTTGAAGGAGTGACTGTGTTTCTTCACGCGCTGATGTGTGAGGTAGCCTTTTTCAATCGCTATTGGTTAATTTCGACATACATTAGCGAAATACATGTACACTTGACTATGGTTGACTCCACTGAAAGCTAAGCAGTGTTTGATCTTGTGGTTAATCCATATTTTTGATGTTCTGTGGTGATATGGAGCTTAATACAGCGTGGCCTGCAACTAGCAACAGAAAGCTATGCTAGCTAGACAGTATGTGAGTGTTGATGGTCGCTTATTGTATATTGTCCGAACTGTGTAGCCTGTAAGTTCATGTATACTGTAACCGCACCATATAGAGTTGAAAGCACATTGGTTTTAGTCGGCAGGTAGATCTGCGGGGCGATTGCCGCTGGTCTAATGCTATCTGTCTCTGTGTGTGAAAACTCTTGTGCAGAATAAACTGATGAAGATTCCGTTAAGGTCGTGTCTACTTTCAACACAATGCAGAATGGGGCTATAGGAGCCCGGGCTACATCAGGAGCTCAGTGAATTCCAGCACTTGTGCAACTCGCACAAGTCGCACTACTAAATATTCCACAGTCCACTGTCAGTGGGATTAGAACAAAGGGGAAGGAACGACAGCAGCTCAGCCATGAAGTGGTAAGCCATGTAAAAATGACACAGCACAGAGGTCGCCAACTTTCTTCAGAGTCAGACTTCATGTGGCCTTCAGAGCAGCTCAGGAACAGTGTGTAGAGCTTCATGGAATGGGTTTCCATGGCCGAGCCGCTGCATCCGAGCCTTACA
>JAMWET010000254.1:50000-105000 GCA_024036415.1 Prochilodus magdalenae
ACCTGTTTGAATTTGTCTAGTGTACTTAGAGGCTACTGAAGGAAATCCCACAACTGTCTCTCCATTTGTAATTCCCACATATGGACAAGGACAAATAACAGATCTCTAAGGAGACAGCCCAAAGTCAACACTGGATAAACGGAAGGGATCTGTATTTAATGTAATGCTGATCTGGGGGTATTACTGTAAACAGCCACCACGACATACCAAGTCTTTTAAAGCCAGCAGTGGATTTGGCGGACCCTCTATGGGGCGGGTGTACATATCGCATTTGTCCATGTTTATCCGATCCCAAATCGAGGCTCAAATCAAATCCGGCCACGCGTGCTCTAAACACCGGGGCCTCTGTGGGTATGCTAATGATATTTCTTCAAGATTTACACCGGCTCCAGCTTCTCTGACCTCGCATATGGATGACATTGGTCATCGCGCCGCACTGCCCTTGACTAAAGCCCTCACGCTAGCAGACGCATGGGGAGTGGAGAGGAGGATGGGGATGGTTTACAGTCACCTGAGGAAAAGCCTCAGCTCAGACAGACAACCTTCTATGGGGTTTATCTGACATCAGCAAAATGTATTAAGAGCAATAATAGTTGTGGTTATTAAAGTGTGTGATGGCATATATACTCTCCATCAGAAAGAAAGCTGCACCCAGAAGGAGGTGTGGGAGGGCGGTGCTGTTGGGAAGGAAGATAAAGGTCACCAGGATCAATAACTGATAAGTTTAGACTGATATGATCAATATTTATTGAGCTACACATACATCCTCACACAGTTCCTGCAGACGTCTCGGTGCGGGTAGAGGTTCCTAATGGTGGAGATAATCCATGTCCCATGAGGGACACCAGTTCCTGGCAGATGGTGGCGGGTGGAGGTGGAAGGGACACCAGTGTGGACAACATACCGTTCATCTTGGTGCTGACCACGGTGCCTCCACACACGGATTCGTTGGGCGTCTCCACCAAGACTAAAGCGGGACTCGTCACTGAAGATGACCCGCTGCCATTCTGAGTCACTCCATGACAGTCTGGTACGACACCACTGCAGTCTTTGGTGACGGTGACGTGGTGTTAAGGACAGTCGTGGTAACGGTCTGTGTGCATTTAGTTGTGCAGCCATCTGCCAGCGGTGCTGGCACGAACAGGACGACTCATGGAGGACACCACTGCTCGCTGCATGTCTGCATTGTGGCTGTCAGGTACAGCGATAAGTCTCGCCCTCGAATCATTAGCATGTCTCACCACATCAAACCTGCTCATTGGGTTTCATTCCTGCGGGTTGATTCCGTCTGGGTGCATTCCTTTGATGATGAGTGTATACAGTAAGATCAAGCTCTCTGTGTTTATGTGAGAAAGAGAGAGAGAGAGAAAGAGAGATGAAGAGCATAATGATGGAGTTAGCAGGTCCCTCATGTCCCGCTCCTCCACTGTCGCTGAACAGCGCGGTGACAGCAGTGCCCTCTGATGCTGATGTTATTGTGCCGTGTCAGTGTAAGCTTTCCTCGCTCAGCGCCGGGCGGACGCATCATGGCATCCTATGTCATATCGCTCTTTCTAGCGGCTCGGAGTGTGCCTGGAATAATCAAAGTCAGCGGGGCCATGTCAGCTTCCATTTAGAGCTGCCCATCACAAGTACTGCAGCAATCATTCTCTCTCTCTCGCTCTCTCTCTCTCTCTCTCTCTCCCCCCATCTCTCCCTCTCTCTCTCTCCCCCATCTCTCCCTCTCTCTCTCTCTCTCTCTCGCTCTCTCTCTCTCTCTCCCTCCCTCCCTCCCTCCCTCTCCCTCTTTCCCTCTCTCTCTCCCATCTCTTTCTCTCTCTCTCTCTGTCTCTCTCTCTCTCTCCCTCTCTCTCCCCCCCTCTCCCTCTTTCCCTCTCTCTCTCCCATCTCTTTCTCTTTCTCTCTCTCTGTCTCCCTCTCTCGCCTCTTTCCCTCTCTCCCTCTCTCTCCCATCCCCCTCTCTCTCTCTCTCTTCCATCTCTCTCTCTCTCCCTCCCTCCCTCTCTCTCTGTCTCCCTCTCCCTCCCTCCCTCTCCTCTCCTCTTTCCCCCTCTCCCTCTCTCTCTCCCATCCCCCTCTCTCTCTCTCTCTCTCTTCCATCTCTCTGTCTCTCTCTCTCCCTCCCTCCCTCTCTCTCTCTCTGTCTCCCTCTCCCTCTCTCTCTCTCCCTCCCTCTCTCCCTTCCTCTCTCTCTCTCTCTCTGTCTCCCTCCCTCTCTCCCTTCCTCTCCCCACCCCCCCTCCTCTCTCTCCTCCATCTTTTTTTCTCTCTCTCCTCTCTCTTACTCACGTAGCTTTGGTATCCACATATAAGCACTCTGCATATCGCTGATTTGGCTTCTACTGCAAGCTGGAGCAGATGCAATTGTGACCAACTGTGATTGGCCTGTTCACCTCAAGGTTGTGGTGTAGTTACTGTTTAACGTTATACCCTGACAGCATTACGCCACGTTCACATGATGCACACACACAGTACACCCACGTACAAGACAGGCCTGAGGGGTTTGGCTTCAGTTCTTTAGAGACAATTTATCATTTAACACCAAACCACTTCAAATGACTGTGAGTGCACAGTTTCTATTTGTTTGCTAAGTTTAACATATTGAGGGACAAAAATTACATCGCATTGACCAAAAAAAAAAAACAACACCGAAAGGATTTGGTAGAATGTAATAAATCATTCTGTGTCTGACCGTAGTGATGACGTATGTAAGTGATTACAGTACAGTTGAAAGTAGGCTCTAGTAACCTCACAGGCCACCTCTAGACTGGGAACAAGATGAGCTACTGTTGGGCATGGAGGTGTACAGGTTCCCTACGGCGTCCTGCCGCACATTTGCCCATAGATGTTGCAGCGGGGCCTGTAGATTCTGCACACTGCCGAAACTGGCAACCCAGCTGATCCCATAGATGCTGGATTGGTGATAAATCTTGGGACCAGGCTGGCCAAGGAAGTGTTGCACTCTGGCCGAGACATTCCTGGGACACCCTTGCCGTGTGGGGGCGAACATTTGCCTGCTGAAAGATGCCAGGTGGAAGCCCTGCCATGAGAGGCAGCACATGCGGCGGGAGGATGTCCTCCACATATCGCTGAGCTGTTAGAGTCCCTTGCTTCGCTACTAGGGGTGATCGACTGTTGTAGGCAAAGGCTCTCTAGATCATCACATTAGCAGTTGGGACAGTGTGTCGCTACACAGCAAAGGAGGGATTGAAGCGCTCTCCACAGGGTCTTCATACTCTAAACCCGACTCTGGATCCTAAACAGAACCTGGCTTTGGCACTAAAGACAATACGCTTCTAGTCTGTAGCAGTCCAGGATTCTCGTCCACTGCATACGGTGGCTGGCTGTCAAAGGCAGGACATGTTATGGGACCTGTGACACCAAATTTCCTTTTTTGCTAAGTGCCAGAAAGTGGTCTGTGCAGGGACAGGGTGCCACCTGTGTCTGGATGGTGGACAAGGAGCTGCTCGTACTGGTAGTCTGTCTAGGCCGCCCGGAGCCTGTTCGCCGTGTGTACGCCATGTGTACTTGCCCTCCCATAAACAGACCCCACCTGTAATCATTTACATGTCTCCCTGAGACATAACTGCATGCCTCACCAAATCTGTCAACCATCAAGAGCTCATCTAATCAAATCAACACCGGTGATGACCAAGGGAGGATTAGAGGTGAGTATGCATTTCACCTGTATATGAAATACATGGTGATCAGGCCGTTGGGCTTGCGTGGAGAACTCCAGCGAACTTCAATAACTGCAGCTCCAGCTGCACTGAGCTCTGGTGGATCCAGGGCCTGGGGAGCTGCTTCAGACGTCCGTACAGAGACTCCAGGGCCAACCCCACAGCCATCTGCAGGGACACACAGGCACTTTGTCACAAGAAGATTCTGGACTGTCCAAACTGCACATGACTATTAAACAGCCACACCATCAGATCTGTTTACTCTCCAGGGTTTGTCATGCTGTACATGTGACCCCTTGTATACTGTATGAATACTTCGGCAATTTTTTTAAATATTAATTGCTTCAACTTAACATAGTCGTAATTTTGCTTTGATGTAACATGTTAAGTTTATTCACCTAACAGAAAGATACAAAGGAAAAGTACAATGCATCTTTCCCATTGG
This sequence comes from Prochilodus magdalenae, assembly GCA_024036415.1. Lineage (NCBI taxonomy): Eukaryota > Metazoa > Chordata > Actinopteri > Characiformes > Prochilodontidae > Prochilodus > Prochilodus magdalenae. The sequence goes on from JAMWET010000254.1 coordinate 54,126, forward strand.
TTCCTGGTATCATGAACTAGGATCATCAAGGATCACTTTAGAGAGCAGGTGGATTTCTACAATTCAATAACTCCCAAAGATCACCTTAGAGAGCAGGTGGATCTCTACCATCCAACAACTCCCAAAGATCACCTTAGAGAGCAGGTGGATCTCTACCATCCAACAACTCCCAAAGATCACCTTTAGAGAGCAGGTGGATCTCTACAATCCAACAACTCCCACAGATCCCCTTAGAGAGCAGGTGGATCTCTACAATCCAACAACTCCCAAAGATCCCCTTTAGAGAGTAGGTGGATTCAAACAATCCAACAACTCCCAAAGATCCCCTTTAGAGAGCAGGTGGATCTCTATAATCCAACAACTCCCACAGATCCCCTTAGAGAGCAGGTGGATCTCTACAATCCAACAACTCCCAAAGATCAATTATGATCCCTTGCACCCCAGGCCACAGATGACTGTGGCATCAGCAGGGAATGACCGAAGGCTCAGTGCTATTATTGCTGTTTGAAAATCAGAGGATTATGTAAGAGATTATGTAACAATGCAGGTAATAAATAGAATAGTTATAATTTTTGTATTCATGTAATATATATATATATATATATATACATATATATATATATATTAAATTCACAGTGACACAGCAGTTAATAAAGCAGGCACTAAGTGATTCTAGTGAACATAAGCCAGTACCTGTTTGACAGGCCTGCACTCTGATGTGGTAAGTTGTGTATGGGTCGAGACCATCAAGCAGCAGGAACTGGTCCAGCCCGGCGGGACGGAGGAGGGGGCGCTCTGTACCAGCATTCAGCAGCACGTTATATTCAATAGAAAGACTGGCATTATACACACCTGAGAACAAACACAGTCATGGTAAGTCTCACTCACCTACATTACAATGACTTACAGTGTAAATGATTATGACAGCATTATGACAGCATTATGACAGCATTATAAACACATTACAAGAGCATTATGAAAGCATAATGGCAGCACTATGACAGCACTATGACAGCACTATAAGAGCATTATGGCAGCACTATGAGAGCACTGTGGCAGCACTATGAGAGCATTATGGCAGCACTGTGAGAGCATTATGAGAGCATTACGAGAGCATTATGACAGCACTATGAGAGCATTATGACAGCACTATGAGAGCATTATGACAGCACTATGAGAGCATTATGAAAGCATTATGAATGCATTACGAGAGCATTGTGGCAGCACTATGGAGGCATTATGAGAGCATTATGGCAGCACTATGAGAGCATTTTGACAGCATTATGAGACCATTATGAAAGCATTATGAGAGTATTATGAAAACATTACGAGAGCATTATGAATGCATTATGAGAGCATTGTGGCAGCACTATGAGAGCATTATGACAGCACTATGAGACCATTATGGCAGCACTATGAGAGCATTATGACAGTATTAAGAGACCATTATGAGAGCATTATGAAAGCATTATGACAGCACTATGAGAGCATTATGAGAGTGCTATGAGAACATTATGGCAAAACTATGACAGCGTTATGAGAGCGTTATGAGAGCGTTATGACAGCACTATGATTCAGAAAACCTTGAACATGCTGCAGTACAGAGAACTACACTGTTTGTAAACCAGAAATCCCCCTGCATGCAAAGACCAGGCTTTCCACAGCGCACGCCCTCTCTCTCACATCCTCTGAAAGTCTGCCACGCCACATTTCGAGTGAGAGCTTCGCGGGCCTGGCACAGGCGCTTTGTTAATATTCCCATCACTGGCGCCTTTCATAATTTACAGCAACTGGAGGCTGATAGGTTATTCAACATTTATGAGGCCCGGCGATGTATTCCGAGCGGCCTGATTATCTTTACAAATGAAAAAGTTAAATTATTCAACTTCCTTCATTGCCGTCTCCCCGAGCAGATGTAGTCTTTTGCCCGAGACACAAACCCCGCTCAAATTAGAGGGCGCTTTGATCAGGGCTCCCCTGCCAGAGAAGTTCAATCGCACAGGTCCTTAAGTTCTATTATTTACAACTAATCACTGACTTTGGAGTTTTCCCCCACTTTCAACTCGAATGAGAGTCTAATAAGAAATAACGACACGTAGGAAAGGAAAAGGAACGCGCTATCAGACCTGATTCGTCAAGCGCAGGTCGGCCGCCTTCCAGAACCTGCGCTCGACTTCGCGTGGCGGTTTAACCAAGCGTGAGAGATTGCGCTTTAAAGCCATAGATTTTCTTTCTTTTCATTTTTTCCGTACTGGGGCCTGGGTGAATGTAAAGTCGATAAATAATCCAGGCTATGTAAATATTTTCAGTGGCCACTCGGCCTAGTTAAGGCCTCTTTAGGTGTAATTGAGGCCTCTGACTGGGTTCTTCTCAAAGGAAAGCGGCCTAATGGGACAATAATAACGAAAGATGGACCATCTGAGGCAGACAATCAGGCCTGCCTGGAGGTAGCTTGCGTGAATACGTGCACGAGCGCGCTCACGCCCGCCTCCACGCATGAACGGTTTGGCGAAAACAGACACCGGCACGCTGGTACACACTCCCTTTCTCTTCTTCCTCAGCAGGTGGACAGTGTAATAGGTGTGAGCGTGCAGGGTTTGAATGGGAATGAGCTTGTGTCAGCCCCGACTGAAGCAATACCGAAGCAAACACTGAGGAGGGAGCAAGGAGGGGGGTAGGTGGAGGAGGGGGCATTTATTTGTTTGTTCGCTCGCTTGCTTGTTTGTGTTCGTGCTCTCTGGGTGGGAGAATGCTGAGCCCTGGCAGCCCCACAATACTCAGCGGGACCCTGCAGATGGGCCCGCCGCTGCCTGCGACTGCAAACACATGCGCTGATTGATCAGCGGAGACCAGTGCGCTGCAGACTGACATGGAAATGATGAGGGGAGGGAGCGCAGGGCTGTGGCAAGGACAACCCACATGACAACTTAGGAACATGTCTCGGTAGTTTACCAGAGACTGGCCATACAGGATGTGTACACACTCATCATCACAAGAAGAGCTGCAGCCAGAAGGAACCAACCCACAGGCCTGAAACTTGGTGGGTAGGTTTGACATCGGGAGACATGGGAACGATTCAAGGTTCGTGCTCGGCACGTGACATCAGCAAGGTTGGGCCTTATCGCTGTACCTGGCTGTGTTGGTAGCATCCCTTGCAAGTGAAGTATACCTCAGAGAAGAGTTCGAAAGGCACCATAGGGCTCCAGGTAGCCAGATGGTCTGGATGGGATTGTGCATCATAGCGGTCATCAGTGACGAGTCCCGCTTTAGTCTTGGTGGAGACGACCAACCAATCCGTGTGTGGAGGCACCGTGGTCAGCACCAAGACAAACGGTTTGTTGACACGCGTCACACATCCTGAAGGCCTGGTGTCCCTCCACCTCCACCCCTACCGCACCATCTGCAGGAACTGTGTGAGGATGTTCAAGCTGCATGGGATGGATTATCACAGGACACCATCAGGAACCTCTACAGCTCCATACCGAGACGTCTGGCGTGTTGGGTTAGCGAACACGGCGGCCCGAGGCCATACTGAGAGACAGACTTCTGTATGTGTAGCTCAATAAATATTGATCATATCAGTCTAAATTTATCATCAGTTATTGATCCTGGTCACCTTTATCTTCCTTCCCAACAGCACCGCAATCCCACACCTCCTTCTGGGTGCACGTATTCGTTTGATGGTGAGTGTGCAGAATGAGAGTATGGGGGTGGCCACTTTTTTTTATCTGCTAAAAATAAATATAATGAGACAAAAGATGCATCATGTACCATGTGTGTGGGAGATCCAAGGCTTCTCATAGGAAATGGATGGGGTCTGCTGTGGTGTGTTACCGCACTGGACCGGTATTGGACAGTATTAGGAGCATCTTACTTTACTTGGCGTTTAGTATCTTAATATTATAGCATCCATGTTGGATTATTGCTTAAATGTATCTTCATCTTTTTAGCAATTATCTGCTGGACTCAGGACCACACATGTCCAGTTTGTGTCAGTCCATCTCAGATGGGCTTTGGCCCAGAGAAGTCGGCGGCATTTCTGGATTTTGTTGATTACGTGTCTCCTGCTTTGCATAGCATAGTTTTCACTGTAGATGCTCGAATCTGTAGATGCAACAATGAACCGGGTTTACTTATTAGGGTTTTATAGAGTATCCCTGAGCCTGTACAGTTCAATGTATTACAAAGGGATATCAGTTTATAATCCATGGCCATTTAAAGAGATGGACGGTCACTGGGGTTTAGTATTAGCTCTCAGTCTTGACCTTTTCCCACCAAGATTTCTCTGGATCCTCTGAATCTTTTAAATGATGTTATGGACGATGAAGATGCTGAAAAGCCCCAATGTGGTGAAAAACCTTCCTTGAAGGAGTCATGATAGCATTTCCTGACACCTAGTCATCTGTTTCTTGTTTGGAAAGGATTCCCTGTCCTACTTTTGTCCCAGCTTTTTGGGAATGTTTTGCAGGCAGCACATTTGGAATTGGCATGTATATACAACAGTCTATAAACTCAATCAGGCAAATATTAAATATTAAATCATGTTGTGCTGTTTTAAGTTATACAAGACCGTACTGGCATTTCACATGCATCATGTGGCGACTTTTCGGATCTGGGTTTGTGTAAAAGAGCCATGAAAAAGCTCAGCGAAAGGCGGTGTGCAGAAGATAGAACAGAAAACGCACTTTAAACAGCCCCACATTAATTCACACTAATGTTGGAGAAGCCGTCACCGGAGTTTGAATGCCGCGCTAATTGATTGGCTGCAGCCGTCTACGTCCAGCCCACTCTGACCAGAGTGTACGGCGACCGCGATCGGTTCGCATTAAATTCCTCACCGCGCTCCTCGTAAATTTTCCCTCCCTGCGCGCAGACACTCTCTCCGGCCAAAGCGCGGATAAATCACCCCTGAGTGAGTGCTAAATAGAGAGGCTGCTTTGTGCATTAGGGTGTAAACATTACCTGGGGGTGACCAGGCGACAAAGACGGAGCGCGGGCCCGAGACGTTGACATTATACGGAGCAGGGACCCTCTCAGGGGACCAGACAGGGGTCTGGATGACATACTTGCTGCTCAGGCTGCTCCCACCACCAGTGCTGGCCTCCAACTCGTACACGTACCTGCACAAACAGAATGGCAAATGAAACAGCAGCTCTGGTCTCTGAAGGTCCATCTGCAGTCAAGAAGCAGAGCTGAGGTCGAAAGGTCGTCATCAACAAAACTGTACATGTCTAATGAGTTGATATGAGCTGTGATATGATGTAGGTGGTATGTTTCTATAATGTTCCAGTGGGTTTCCTTTAGAAGCTAAAACACAGTCAGTATAAAGGACACAACTTTAGTGCAAGTCTTATCTGCAAATATATGTTCTTAGATTACATGGATAGTATCATGTGTGAGCGCACATGTCCGTCACAACCATAAGCAACGACATATAGTTAAAAAATTAATTTAGTTAAAATATTAATAAAATATGAATTAATTTTTTCCCACAGCAGCCATAAAATGCCATTTCTTCCCCACTATCCTTTAATAAAACTAGATACTTTATTTTTCAATAATATTATAGATTTTAAAGCATTTAGTATCATTCAGTTTAGAGATGGCTCCTCATATCAGCTTCTCCTTCTGTGTATCTTAAAGCTTTACTATAGAAAAATAAAGAAAAAATTAAAAAATAAAATAAAAGTGAAGACAACAAACTATAGAACAGCACTCGTGGAATTATCCAGTCCACCTTAAAACCCTCTAGAATGGAATTATGCGGCCCACCATAAAACCCTTCAGAATGGAATTATGCGGCCCACCATAAAACCCTTCAGAATGGAATTATCCAGTCCACCTTAAAACCCTCCAGAATGGAATTATCCGGTCCACCTTAAAGCCCTCCAGAATGGAGCTGTACATGGAGCAGCTTCCTTACCCTGCAGTGGAGCTGATAGAACAAGGTTTATTACTAAGCAGGTTTGGAGCGATTCTATTGGTCGGTCCATCATGAATATTCACTAACCTGAATATATCAGGATATGTACTGGTTCAGATTTCCAACAGTTGGGGCTGTGAAGTGTAAGACTGTAGAGTCGATAAGATAAAATGAAAGGTCAAAATAAACAGCAAACTAGAATTACATCCTCAGTGAGCTTTTATAAAAGTGATTTTATCGTTTTAAGGTTGTGTTTTTTCTGTGTTTACTTGCAGCTAACCTTCTGTTCCACCTCGGCACAGCATCTTTGTGGAGCTGTGTGAAACCACCTCTTATAGCTCATTAGAATATTCCAATTACAATTGCTTACATTCAGTATTTGGCATTTCAATCAGTTTCATGGACCAACCCAACCCACAAGTTTCTAAAGCACTGGAAGAACAGGCTGAATAAGGAACCTACGCTTCTTCTTCAGTCAGACATAATAACATCAATCACTTAACTGTTTCAACTGACAAAAGAAGGACCACCTTTTTAATTAACTGTTACGCAAGTTAAAAAAGAACCCCTATGACAAAGTATATAATGTGAATTAACCATTTTTTGCATGCATAATAAAAGCAACGTCAAATTATTTTTTTTATTTACTCGACTTTAGTAAAATAACTAGTATAAAAGTCTTGATTAGCAAAAAAATTAAATAAAGGGGGTCTTTTTGGAATATGTTGCCTTGAGGCAACATTGTGCAACAATGGTACAAGCATCTCAAACAAAACTATATAACTACATAATTTGTCGTTAAAGATGAACCAAATGATCTTTAAGTATTCTAAATACTAAAATACATTTAAAATCAAATTATGAAAATAAAATTCCCAATAAAACATTTTTACCACAATGAAACATTATAAAGCAATAGTTTGGTTCATAGTACATTACACAATCCCCTAAAACTAGAATAATAGAAATATGAACAAATTTCAAAATTTCATTTCTAAATGAAAAACCTAATTTGTTTACTCCTGCATTCTCTAAAGTGGCTCCACATGCAGCTCTTTGTTTGCTGCCAGCTATATCCATCCAACTGTTGCACAATGTTGCTTTTAGGCAACAAAGATTGAGAAGTTTCTCATAACATACAAAAACGTGTGATGCTAAAAGTTTAAACCTTTGCACTTCATCTTCAAATTCCAACAAGACGTACAACGTATTTTTAGATGAATGAAAAAAACAAAACAATTTTAATTCCATCTAGTGTAGAAACATATTGTCCACAAAGCTACCCATTGTTACACACGGACAGGACGTGAAGACGGGATGCAAATGCAAGTTTTAATGACCAAACAAACAAGAAGAAACTAAACCAAACAACTCCTGACCAAACAAAACCAAAGAAGCAAAAAACTAAGAAACATAAACCGGCTTACAAACTAACTAACATGGGGACAAACGACCGGGAGGGGGTAAACAGACCAGAAGGAGACACAATGACGGGCATGGGAACAAGACACCAGCAGGGGAACAAACGCCAAGCAAGAACAAAGGGCACAACATGGAGTATAAAACAACAAGGGCTAACGAGAGACACCTGGGAAGGGGCGGAGCCAGAAACAGGTGAGTGGCCTGACAAGAGGGCGGAGACAGGAGGAGCAAAAGACCAAAACAAACAGAGGCACATGGACATGACAAGACAGAAACAGGAAGCCAGATAAAACAGACAAACATGAACAGGACAGGGCAGGGTGTGTCACCAATAAGAGGTCTAAGACAGCTTACCAGAACATTTCTGACCAAATACTGGCTGTTTATTGATTTATTCAAATCTGTCACTTCATTATTAACCCTATCACTGTCATTAAACACATATCACGCCATTGCAAACTGAGGAAAATAGATTTGTTGCCTAAAGGCAACAGAGGGTTAAAGTTAAGGTATATGGACCAGCAGAACCATTTAGGAATCTATTTTTATAACTGTACATATTTTAATTTAAGTAAATACATTTTCGCCATCTTTACTCTCAAGATGCATCCTCCTCGCCTTAAAACTCCACATGCTCTAATGGAAACGCTAGCTGTTAATTTCACTTTAACCGTGCAGCTTAAAGCTCCCCAGTGGATCAATAAAGGGTGATGCCATTAAACAGATGACAGTGTTAATGCAATGCTGATCAGGGCCTCCACCGTGATCTTTCAGAGGCCCTGATAGATACTCCACACAGACATGCATATGAATGGGAAGGCGAGGGTGCGGGAGCGTGCGCGTCTGCACGTTAATGCGCGGTGCGGGGTGTAAAAATGCCGGCAGGAAGGCTCTTTTAAGACATACATGACTTCACAAGATAGATTTCGCTTTTAAACAGCAGGCGGTGTCAGTGCAAAGGTCTGCATTGGCAGTGTAAGTGGGTCATGTTGAACATTCCAGGCTTTTAATTTGCCATAAAGTCCACACACGGCCATTAATACTTCCGCATTAACTATTGTTCCAGCGCTATCCCTTTAAAATAAGCCCATCAGCCATCATAGACTGCTCTCATCACTGGCAATAAAATGCATTAGCGCTGCAGATTTGTCACCCGACACGTTTTACACACATGTTCGCAAACTGCCAGCGCGAGATGCCTTGGCTGTAAACTGTAGTTTGTGTGTAACTGATATGCAGCACTGTGTGGAAGGGAATGAATCAGGATAGTCACCCTCAGAACCCTACTAAAGGTTCATCTTTGAGAGAGCGATACAGAGAGTAACGGTAAAGGTCACCAGGATCAATAACTGGTGATAAATTTAGACTGATATGATCAATATTTATTGAGCTACACATACAGACGTCTGTCTCTCAGTATGGCGTTGGGCCGCCGTGTCTGCTAACCCAACACGCCAGACGTCTCGGTATGGAGCTGTAGAGTTTCCTAATGGTGTCCTGTGATACTCCATCCCATGCAGCTTGAACATCCTCACACAGTTCCTGCAGATGGTGCGGTAGGGGTGGAGGTGGAGGGACACCAGGTCTTCTGGACGTGTGACACCAAACCGTTCATCTCGGTGCTGACCACGGTGCCTCCACACACGGATTCGTTGGGCGTCTCCACCAAGACAAAAGCGGGACTCGTCACTGAAGATGACCCGCTGCCATTCTGAGTCACTCCATGACAGTCTGGTACGACACCACTGCAGTCTTTGGTGACGGTGACGTGGTGTTAAGGACAGTCGCGGTAACGGTCTGTGTGCATGTAGTCCTGCATGGTGCAGCCGTCTGACAATGGTGCTGCACTAACAGGAGGACTCACGGAGGACACCACTGCTCGCTGGATGTCCGTCATTGTGAGTGTTGGGTCAGCCAGGTACAGGGATAATGCCCGCCCTTGCTTACATCACATGTGCGGCTGTGTGTGAAACTTGAACCATTGGCATGTCTCATAATGTCAAACCTACCCACCAAGTCCCATCCCTGTTGGCTGATTTCTTCTGGGTGCAACTATTCTTTCAATGATGAGGTCTTTTTGGGGCATGTTGCCTAGAGGCAACGATGTGAGACCTGGGACAGGAATGATCCCTCCTTGTTATCAAATCTTTAGAAACAAACAGAGTAGCCAATTAATCTGAATCACAGAGTCCTTGAATATTAGCCCCCACCCCCCGTCACCCACCCAAACCATTGTCATTTCTAGATTGTGTCCAGATTGATTTTTGATAGTCTGCACGTGAAATTAAATTTTTGCTAATCAGATTCAAACCAACATTTGGGCTTGGTTTAAAGCGTGATTCCAGTCTGAATGATCTGGCTGCTCAAATTGTATTTCAAAGGATTTCCTTTGGATCACTTACAAAGCGACAAACAACAACAACATCAAAGCCAGAGTGACTACAGCGCTGGGATGTTCTGCGTAGTTACTGACCCAGCCTCGCTCATGTCACTCCACTGCTGCGCTGCCCTCACTGGCTTCCTGTAGCTGCCCGCACCAGAAACTCTGATGCTGGCCTACAAAGCCCAGACTAGACCAGCCCTTCCCTCCCTATAGGAATGGTTAAGAGTCGGTTTGTATCTTGAGTCCTCTGAGCTTCGACTACAGCTCTGCTTGACCCACCATCCCTTAAGATGCATGGAAGACAAGCATCCAGACTCTTCTCTGTCCCGGAGCCCAGACGGCGGAATGAACTTCCACTGGCTGTCCAAACAACCGACTCTCTCGCGGTCTTCAAACGCAGACCCATCTCTGTGTGCAGCCTCTCAGTGAGCACTAATAGAGGTACATACTGAAATGCATTGTAGGTATATTCTCTCTAGGCATGAGCGCTGGCTTGGGGTTGCCAGGTAGTGCCATTCTGCTGTATCTAACTTCTTTGTGTTCCTTGTTCTAGGTATCAGTACTGACCCTTGCTAGGATAGCGTCTGAGCTCAGGGCGAGTTTTAGACTTTGACCTTCTTGTATTAGCTAGGAAACATTCTCAGACGGAACACTAAGCATGGTTGTAAGTCGCTCTGGTTATGAGCGTCTGCTACACGCTGTACATATAAAAGTAAATGTCCTGAGGTCCAACGTTGTTACCGCGGCAAACCATGCGGATATATTGGAGAAGTCTGTACAGCCTATAAGAATAATTAATGTTATCCGATTTGACCTTTGACCGTTATTTGCACAAGATATAAGCACAAGATCCCATAACAAATTGCACACTGCTGTGAGTAACCTATTTTGTTGTCGGTGGGGATCCGATATCATTCCTGTGGTACTGTAACATTGGCATTGTTGCGCAATGTTGCCTCAGGGCAACATGCCCCACAAAGTCCAATGCAGATTTATTTATTTATTTATATTTTACTGTTTTTGACTTTAATAATCAATAAATAGTAAACTGTTTAGTACATTGGGTTCGTTAAACTTCAAAAAAGTTGTTTAAACTGTCACAAGGTTTCAGGGGACCGAAGTGGCTCATCTCTGGCATCTAAAATCACCCTTATGTTTTTGAGTGCACCTAGGCGAACCCTGAGATTCGCCATTCACCATTGTGGGTCTGAAAGGATGTGTCGCTGCCAAGAAGGAGAACCTTGCACATCAAAAAGCTGCTGGTGTTCTCAGAACCATGGACTGACCACCCCAAAGTCCAGACTTCAGTGTTATTGACTGTGTTTGAGATATTGAACACGCTATGCTGAAATATGACTAGCTCGTACTTTATGACTGTTGTGACGGGAGATTACGGAGGCACCGTGGCTTCCTGGTTTCTGGTTTCTCTGAGTTGGTGAAGACTTTAAGAGGCACATGCACACGGTGCTGCATCAAAAGAAGTAGCGTATGGCTACCAGGTTCCCCCAGCAGAGGTGGTGGTGGTGATGTTGGGGGCTGGGACTTAATATTTCACTCATCAGACACACTTTCTACCGTGGTGAGGTATGTGACAGCTAATCAACATTGTCATAAATAATCGATGAGTGCGGCCCCTCGGTTTGCCGTCTCACGCGTCCCCCTATAGCCCCGGTGGATAATGAAGCGGCCGCCTGCCTTTGTAGCGCTCCTCACAGAGCTAAATTGGACAAAGGAAGAGAAAAGGGGCCCAAAGCGGAGAGGGGAATGCCTTTTGGCAGGTCATCTGGAATTACGGCAAATTAAACGTCATGCTTCGCTGCGACTCTCTTTGAAGCCACAATATAAACAAACCGGTGGGAAAAGAGTCGGAGGGGGGAGGGAATGGGGAAGAGAGCCGGTGACCCATCCAAACCGTCCAATCAGAGCGCACTGATGGCTTTGACAGCTCGAATCTGTGCGGTCCTCATGGATGTGCTGGGTTATAAATAAATAAATAAATAAATAAATAAATAAGAGCACGAGAGCATAACTAGTGAGGCTCTGAATGACAACTTGAGCATTTTCTCATCTCTCCCTCCAGATAACATAATGAAAACAAACAGATTTATATTGTATCTTAAGCTGCTTATTGGACACAGCCAGCTTTTTCAAATATTTACTCGGTATATTGCATAAACAAAACAATCCAAAAGCATACAATCTGTGTGTTTTACGATTAGAGAGCGGCTTCAAGATGCATTTTTGATCACGCGTATAAAAAATCTGATATTTGGAACCGGCTGCACCTCAGATGTCTACACCGTACACATGAGATGCTAGACAATTACCAGCATTATAAGCATTCATTTCACATGTAGTCATGAACCATAATAACCATAACCAAAATAAAAAACATTATTTGAATAAAAGGAATATTATTTAATTATTTATTTTTTTCACCTTTCGCTTTTCTCATTTTTACCAGGTTTATATTCTGCTAGTGACTCATAGCATCAATACTTCCTTTCTCTTGTGGATGGTAGTTATTTATTGCTATGTGAATTTTTATATTATTTTTATTTATTAATTAATTAATTTATTTAGTTATTTGTTTGTTTATTATTATATAATATATATTTGTTATAATTAACTGACAGATATTTTAAATTATAATAATTATTAGTCATTATTATTATTATTATTATTATTATTATTATTATTATTATTATTATTATTATATTCTTATACTGAATTATTATTTATTATTAGGCTCCAGGTCTTTTTTTTCCTGAAACATTTGGCCTTTTTTTTTCAGGCCTGAGGATTAAATTAATTTCTGAATCCTGCTTTACCAGAAAGCCAGGTAAGAACATAACACGAGTTTCTATAAATGCATCATTAAGGGCTGTGATGAGAGAACAGATGAAATTAGAAAGTACTGCATTGCTGTCAGGGACTGGGTCTGAAACCCGCTCTCCCACGTTTACAACAAGTAACTTGACCACTAGGCTAAAGAGCTTATTAAGCTGACCAGATAAAACATCAGTCGCCTTAGACTGAAAAGTCCCTCTGCATGTTGAAGGTGGTAGTACCTTCAGGCTCCTGCAGATGGCGCTGCACGAGGATGATGGGGCTATAAACCCCTGTGGGGTGTGAGTGACGGGATCCATAGATTGGGAAGAGGTGCTACAGTGCAGGGAATGTCTCGTTCCATGTGTGGAAAATGGCTCCAGAGCAGATGTTAATGATTGGCTAAAAGGAGGGACTGCATGTGGGCGTGGCCAAAGACCATAGAGTGAAGGAAGTAGCTGAATCTGCAGGTGTATGGAAGCGTACGGTCATACGGGTCTACCAGCAGTGAATACAATCCCAGCCTACAGGGAATTCTCCTCAGAACTGACCGATCCTTTGATGTAAGAGTGTCTGAACACTGATGTGGCTACATCCGGAGATGAATCCAATCCCAGCTGTTACTGGTGCTCATGGAGGGATTACACCCTATTAGGTGTGTTTCAGTTACAGGATTATTCTAATCATATATTAGTGTTAGCTGTAGTGTTATAGTAGAACACATACATCGTAAAAATGACTGCGTAGGATCATTTAAATAGTATTATTATTATTATTATTATTAGTTACAGTATTAAAAGTCTAATTAACAAGGACTCCTACTGCGGTATCAAGGGTGTTTCTGCTGAAAGCCAGTGAGGTCATTGTAAGTAAGGTGTTGCCAAAGTGGAGTAGCAAATCTGAACTCAGTTGGAGAATTACATTAATGTCTGTACTCTGCTTTGCTGTAGCTATGTTGTAGCTCGAGGTCCTAAAACAGAATTAAACCATTACAATGGTAATTTTAAAAATTAAATGATTAAATTAATTCCCGACAGGAAACTTGTGAAACTGGCGGGTGGGTTTGACATCGTGAGACATGCGGACGATTTGTGTTTCACACTCGGCGTAAGCAGGGACGAGCCTTATCGCTATACCTGACTGACCAGCGATGCTCTCCATGCCCTCCATTAGGGCCAGCACCATTGACAGACGGCTGCACCACGCAGGACTACCACTGTCCTTAACACCACGTCACCATCACCAAACACTGCAGTGGTGTCGTACCAGACTGTCATGGAGTGACTCAGAATGGCAGCGGGTCATCTTCAGTGACGAGTCCTGCTTTAGTCTTGGTGGAGACGCCCAACGAATCCGTGTGTGGAGGCACCGTGGTCAGCACCAAGATGAACATCCAGAAGGCCTGGTGTCCCTCCACCTCCACCCCTACCGCACCATCTGCAGGAACTGTGTGAGGATGTTCAAGCTGCATGGGATGGATTATCACAGGACTCCATTAGGAACCTCTACAGCTCCATACCGAGACGTCTGGCATGTTGGGTTAGCAAACACGGCGGCCCAACGCCATACTGAGAGACAGACTTCTGTATGTGTAGCTCAATAAATATTGATCATATCAGTCTAAACTTATCACCAGTTATTGATCCTGGTCACCTTTACCTTCCTTCTCAACACACCCGCACTCCCACACCTCCTTCTGGGTGCTGATTGATAATGAGTATATATATATATATATATATAAAATGCATTTCATTTTAAAAATAATAACACTCATCTTGAAAACCTCACCAGGATTCATGATGGCATGAATCAGTTATCTACCTGCATTCAGCAACACTGTGCTCAACTATCCCTCTCCAGCCTAGCTCTAGCCTGAGCACTGGATCGATACACAACTTCAGAGCCAACCCTGCTGCCTACTAGCCAGCCCTCCCTTCAAAACTTGTAATGATTTGGTATCAGAGCGGCTCGCTCTCTGTCGGGAGGAGAGCGGAAGGATGCTTTAAGACACACAGAGGATTAGGTGTCATCGATAATCAACTGCTAATAGCTCGCTAAAGATGGGCGGCAGATAGGACCTGGTGTTGGGCTGCAGGCCGGTGTCCGTGTAGTTGCTTTCCTCTGGACTGCTGCTGAAGACAACCTCTCCATCCCGCAGGAGGCGGTAGCGGGTCAGCAGGCCGTTGGGCTCGGATGGGTCGCTCCAGTAGAGCTCCACGGCTGTGCTGTTAACCAACACGTGCCTGGGCACCGCCCAGATGCCTAGAGAGAGAACAGGCTGCTTTAAATAAATCAGATAGATGTGTTATGACGAGAGGTGGGCAATATGGTGATATATTATTTTTATTGTGATGAATTTATTACTATGGGCTTTTTAAGGGCATCCCAGAATACTAAACTAATTGTACACAGTCAAGTCACATTATTATGACCATCAGCTGATATCTAGAGTAACCACCGTGTGCAGGACGGACAGCAGCTAGATGGGCTGGGAGTGACTCAGTAAGGTCCTGGTAGGTGGTCACAGGTATCTGGAGCTATGCTGACTGCAGTGCATCCCACAGAGGAAGTGTGGGAGAGGATCCATAGAACACGACCATTGAGGTGGTCCCACAGATGCTCAACTGGATTCAGGTCTGGAGAATCAGGGGGCCAGGTTGGTTGGAAGTCTTGGTCATGCTCTTTCAACCAATGGTGGACATTTCTAGCCATGTGACGTTGCATTGTCCTGCTGGAAGATCCAATCTGCCCCAGGGAAGACAATTAGCATGTATTGCCCCTTTTGCACATGACAGCAATGACGGATATGTGTGCAGACTGCCTATCGCCTACCCACCAAGCCAGGTCACAACACATAGGACACAAGTAGGAAGTAGTCATAATATTGTGACTCATCTGTGCAGGATAACAGGTAGCTGGACTGGGTTTATCAGTTTACTGTTCCCTATTGCTCCCATCCCCTACTTTTTTGCAGTTTATGTTAAATACTTGTTTATAGTCTTTAAAAAGAAGAGCCGTAGTTCTATAGTGTTCTATAGTGTAAACTTTTGAAGAACCTTTCAAAGCATAGGTTCTTGGAAGAACCTGTAAATCAGTGTAGCATC
Source organism: Prochilodus magdalenae (assembly GCA_024036415.1). Taxonomy (NCBI): domain Eukaryota; kingdom Metazoa; phylum Chordata; class Actinopteri; order Characiformes; family Prochilodontidae; genus Prochilodus; species Prochilodus magdalenae. The sequence continues at coordinate 69,787 of JAMWET010000254.1, forward strand.
TTTACATTATATAAACGCTCATCCCAATATGTAAAGGGGAATTCTCATTTACAGTATTCTAAATAACTGCATAATTGAATCACTATGCTGTAAAGAGTGCCATTCAGAGCAAAGCACATCCTAGAGCAACGCAGCGATACAGAACTCACTGTGGTGGTGATGGGAACCAGACGTCCGAAGAGTTTAATGCCTCTAAAAGTTCATTCACTACATGATCTGCCTGTTAGCACGGTGATATCTGGGCTGTAGACTTCATGGCCCTGGCTCATATCACCCACACTGTGAACCGTCTGCCTTTAATGCACCATTTTATGTCCAACCACTGAAACCGACTTTTACATTTCAGAAACTGAATTACGGAGAACTCATTTCTTAAAGAAGGCTCTTCTACATTATCAGTACCAATATCACAAGTTAGTCATGCTGTTTTGGTGGGTGTATTCCGTTTATTTAAATATGTGCAAGGTCAGAAAATAATGTGATGCATCCTGAGTATAGTATAAATGACTACAGGTTTTCTAGTATTTTCCAATATTCACCCATCCTTACAAAAATCACACAGAAATTCATTTATTCATTAATTTGTAGTTAAATAAGTTAAGAGATTTAGGGTAATGCAAGGCTTAAAATATTTTCCCACTATAATAAAGGATGAACACAAAATAAAATACAGTCTTACCGTATGACTGTATTTTATTTTGTGTTCATCCTCTTTATAGTGGAAAAATTCTGAATCTCTCCAGTTAAATGACGTCTGTTCTGTTCATTTTTTACAAGAACTTAAAAGTGAAAACAATTCCCAAATAAATAACACATCCTCTACAGAAACACGCACAAACATGGACATTTATATTTCTGGTTTAATTTAAATAATGGACAAAAATAAAACTAAAATAAAAAATTAGGTTTTTAGGTTTAATTTTAATTTTTTGTAATTTGATTTCGGTTTACTAAATTCAGCAAATGAACAGTAACAGTAGTGGAGTCTTGTAGAGAATGTTTTATGATTTGAAGTTTCTCTTTAATGCACCATTTCACATTAAACTCAGAATAACTTTTACATTTCCAGAACTGAATAACACAGAACTCATTTCTAAAAGCAGGTTCTCCCACCACATCCCACAAAAATAAGCCACTAGAATAAAATATGTTGTCATATTTGAGGTAATAAAAAAGCTCAAACTCTTTTTTCCAACCATAATAAAAGAGGTAGCTTGGAAAACAAAACAAAAAACAGTCACATGGTAAAAATTTTAACATCTCTGGTCCAAAAACATCTGTTCTGTTATTGTAATTTTACCTGAACCTAAAGGTAAAAATAGGTTCTAAATAAATAACACATCCTCTACAGGGAGCACTTTAACACATACATCTCTATTCAGTTTCTAGTTTAACTTACCGAGCAGAAACTAATAATAATAATAATAATAATAATGAAATTGTTCCACGTTTCTCAGATATTAAAAAAAATAAATTGTCAATTTGTTCTTGACAAGTCTTGTTCTCGGTACAGCATGTTGTAATGATTTTCACCAGACCAAACCAACAAACCATATAGTTTAACCCGATTTTATTATTATTATTTATGTGAAGGTGCAGGCAGAGAATAAGCCTGGCAGGGAGGCAGTCAGCCCAACACAGCGCTGCGCATGTACATGAGGGAGGAAGTGCACTAACCTGCCGGCGCGTCTTGCAGCGTGCGGCCCATAGATGGCTTGCTTGCTCCACAGCCGGCCGCTGTACAGGCCGTGAGCAGGAAGCTGTAGTCGGTGTGAGGCTGCAACCCTGCAAAAGCAGCACAGATCCGAACATAAAAGGACTAATTACAATACAGGATATTAAGTAAAGGATGGGTTCGTTATGCACAGTAAAACGGAGCTTCGGGACAAAAACATAACGTTAAAATACATAAACGGAAATCTGTGTAGACTGATCGTGTAGTGTGTTCAGCTGTTACCATAGAACATAATCTAATGTGCGTTACTGTAAATACCTTACATATACAGGTGATTAAAAAGTCCTTCTGATTATTGGACATATGTGCTAGACAGGAGATACTATTATTATAATTCATCATAGTGTAACTATATATAAAGCATGCTGGGAATAAAGGCGTGACTTGGTAAATGGTTCTACTCAGTGTGTTAATGGCACTGAACCATACATCAGATACATAGTGCCACTAAATATATATAACCCACCTACTTATGATGACGGACAGTCACCAACAAAACCAGTCGTATTTACCACACGTTCTTTGTATTCAAAAAAAATATTTATATGACTGATTTAGCATTTGTGAGTTAGCAGTTAGCATCACATCCTACTTTATGAAAATGTGTTAAATGTGTTAAGCTTGTTTGAAGATCTCTGTTGCACATTAGTGTACAGAAATTTTTGCTGTTAGTTGACATTTTTAATTTTCTCTACATAACCAAACACACACACACACACAAACGAACACACACACAAACGCACACACACAAACATGTACATATATATATATATATATATATATATATATATATATATATATATATATATATATATATATGTGTGTGTGTGGGGGGGGGTTATATATATATATATATATATATATACATACATACATACATACATACATACATACACACACATACACATACATATACATATATATATATATATATATATATATATATATATAGTTGCTGTCCAAAGAAAAACAGGTATCTCCAAAATAACAACTTTACAGGAGAGGGCAAAAACCTCATTTAATTTCAATGGAAGTCAATGGAACCAGACGTCTTACCAAGCAGTTTTGGACCATTTCTGTCAGTCCGTTCTTCAGGAAATTTCCACACAGTGTAAACAGCAGCTCATGTGATCAAATGATGCATAAAAGTAAAAATCACCAAAAATGGAGACGCATGTTTTTCTTTGGACAGCGACTATTTGGGGGTGGGCTGGGGTCTATGAGTCTGCTGAGAAAGGTGTGTTTCATTTTGCTTAATAAACACTTGTACTCATTTATACAAGCAAGTGTCTTTTTATTATTCCTTTAGCAGCTTCCTCTTTACTGCCTGCAAATCGAGCTCTGTTAACGACGCCAGAGACGAGCAGAGCTTTAGTCAGATGAACTAAGAAATGTGCCCAAGGTTTGAACCTAATATGGCACATAGCCTAAACCTGTGCAACCCTAACGCTGCAGAGCAGCAGCCAGTGCGCTGGTTAGTATGCCTTCCAACCTCCGTCATTTAACCCAAACACAGATCAATGTTTTCAGAACGCTGAGCCGTGTTTGGGTTAAGTAAAGAATTCCACGGAGCATACTAAATGCGAGGGGACAGCCGCCGGACGGCTCCTTTAAAGGCGGGCTCCACCATCGCCATGCCAGCCACGTCTGCACGTACGCCCCGGCATGGTAAATAACCTCAACGTAACATAATTTGTTGTGATGCCGACTAATTTTCAGGGCACATGCTTTAACCCCTTTCCAGATCTCGGAAAGATCTCATGGGGAAGCTAAGCAACCAAAGAAGCGCAACCTGCATCAGCACCTAAAGCTTTTTCATGTTCAGCTATGGGAATGATGAGGAGTGATACACTGGGCACATATGCAGAGAGATGTTTGTGAATAAACACAGATATAAAACAACTTTGTACTTTAACCACCTTTCTAATTTTGAGATTAGTATTTATTATGGCAAAAGATCAAAAGGGCATTCAATTACAAACGCATTCCATCACTTCAGGTATCCGGATATCAGATATCTAGCCTCCCACTTCTGCATGCTCCTATTAACTCAAGGGGGCACTCTAGGTCTGGTTAAGAAATATGCAACTTCAATAAAAAAGTGTCCAGGTAAATAAATAAATATATAATAGAGGGGTGTCAAAAAAGAGAGGGAGAGAGAGTGAGAGGGAACTTCAATCATTTCAGCGCTCGCCCCCGTGCACACACGCCAGCCCATTTGTAGCGCACGGCTAACGCAAAGTGAAACAATGCCGTAACTGTCATCCAAATTGTTCTGTACAGCGCGATGAGGAAGTGTGGGGTAATAAATGACATAAGAAGGTCTTTTATTGACAAGCTGCCATTTACTGTTTGCATTAGAGAATATGAGAAGATGATGGCTGCCCGCCTCCTCTCCCCCGAAGGTATCGGACTGACGGAGGATGAGCCTTCCTCCTCGCCTTCCCTGCAGCCTGGATAATGCCTCTAAATAATTAAGTGATGACTTCCTGTCTACAATTACTATTTTTTTCTTCACCCCCCAACCCACCTCCACCCCTCACCTCCCAACGCCACCCCCAGAACCCGAAACGGCCACCCACCCACTGCCCTGCCTGGAGGGGATTATGGAGCGGTTTGTGGGTACCGTGTGACGGAGCTTTGGAGGGTAACCCCAGATGCCTTTATACAGGATCAGGTTACTATCCCCCTCACTTAGCCCCCCCTAACCCCACACACTCAGCGATCAGGAGGAATTCAGAGAAAGCCGAGGGTCCTCTCTGGTGTCATAACATGGCCACTCGGTGCCCTCTTCCATGACGGAGCATCAGCGGCTCGGAAGGGGCCGTAAGGGAGGGACGCGACTCCGGGCGCTCGTGCACTGCCTGCAGTCGGGCTGTTACAACTTGTAAGGCATTAAATCATCCCGCTGGTTGGACGGCTCATTTGCAAAACACCAGCACGGGTGAATTACAGCCTGTGTAGTTTGACTGAACTTCAGTGGGGGGACATACTCTTACCACTACTGCTGGGTGTGTGGGTCATTTAGAGCAAAGCTGAGCCAGTACCTAACACTACTGGAAATACACTAAGACTGATTTTGTGCTGCACAGTGGGGTTTTGTACACGCACACACAAAGCTGGTGCACCACTCCGTACTCCTAGTCTGAAATTATTCATGTTAAGGTTTTTCTGTTTAAGCCTAGCAATCAGCCAGCTGTTCATATACCTCTGATATATTTGTTCTGCTTATTGTCCACAAAATATATATTTAATTTTCTTTAATCTTCATTAGTATTGCACTGGTGATGCCAATTATATCTGCATTATTATATGCATTGGCAAATAATACATAGTACCATGCACCACAAGTGTGCACTTAGCAGTATATACAGTATGCAGACATTTGTGTGTGTGTGTATTATATAGATAGAGATAGATAGATACTTTATTGATCCCAGAGGGAAATTCAAGGCACACATGCACTATAGTACTTAACAATTTCTATTGATTACTAATTTAATCAAACTAAAAATTTAATATACAAAAAATATTAAATGGCAAATACAAAATGCAGATCACTGATGGTATTTCTCAACATAAACAGTAATTGCGTATACAAATATTACAAGTGTGTTCACTGTATTTCAGTAGTGTGCCCAAAAACTTGATATATAATTGATATATATGTGTATATATATATATATATATATATATATATATATATATATATATATATATATATATATATAGATATAGATATATATATCTATATCAGAGATCATATGTTCATATATATATATATATATGATATATATATATATATGAACATATGATCTCTGAGCAAGTCAAAATATAAAAACACAGTTAGAGTTATACACTATACACATTACTGCATAGTAATTATATATATATATATATATACATTTATTTATTTATTATATATTATTTATTTACAGTCTATATATATAAATATATATATATATATATATATATATATATATATATATATATATATATATATATCGTCGCTGTCCAAAGAAAAACAAGTATCTCCAAAATGGCAACTTTATAGGAGAGGCCAAAAACCTCATTCAATTTTAATGTAAGTCAATGGAACCAGACGTCTTTCCAAGCACTTCTGGGTCATTTCTTTTGGTCTATTCATCATGCAGATCTCACACAGTGTAAACGACTGCCGCTGTTTTCAAATGATGCATAAAAGTCAAAATGAGCGACGATATATATATATATATATATTATACACTGTATAGAGCTTCCTTTTATATTTGGGCTGGCTCAGAGATATATATATATATGTATATACACATATATAAGTCTGTTACACATTCATGTGATCTCTGAGCCAGCCCAAATATAAAAGGAAGCTCTATACATTACTGAATTAATAATTCATTTACAAATGTCCAATTAAATGCATGGATGGCAGCATAATTTATATAATTGAGAGCACTAAATCATACACGCTAATGAAGAGCTATACATATTTTACTCACACTGGGGTTTTCTGGTGTTAATTCAGCACAGCTAATTTGTGTTTATATCTTCCGAGGCAAAAAGAAGCACACATATATGCTCCGCTCGTGTGGAAAGGGAAGACTCTGGGAATGTCTTGAAGGCATAATAATTCTCTCGCTCTCATCTTCAGGCAGATAATTTGGTAATTAAGCCTAAACAAAGGGCGCTGTTGTGCGGCTGCACTTTCGCTGGCTTTCGTGGTGCCTCCTCTGAAGATGCTGCGAGTGCCTGAGTCAAGGTTAACTTATTCCAACACTGAGGTCAATTACTACCAGCACATTCTGTTTGCAAATGCTGCACTGTATCATTCAGGCGCACGCTCACACACACCACTCCACCTCACACACACCGCACACGCGGCACTCTGTGTTAAAATGAATAGAAAGCTCCATTTGAAGTCCAGTCTTTAAGCTCCCCTACACTGAATCGCTCAGGCTGGCAGGGACTGGAGAACAAAATGAATGGTGCCTTATGAAATACACAAGACCTAATAAACATATGTTTGAACACTGCAGGTTAAATTACATTTAACTGAAGTGAAAATGTAGTAATGCATCCTTAAATACACAACGCAAATCTGAGCTCACAATTTCTATTTAAATTTAGAAAAAAAAAATTAATGTAAAGCATGCAACTTACACACAAGCGCAGGCGCACTCAAAATATTAGTATGTTGTAGGTTTGTGTGTGGTGCATCTGTGCTTGTAGGTTTGCGTGTGGTGCATCTGCGCTTGTAGGTTTGCGTGTGTGGTGCATCTGTGCTTGTAGGTTTGCGTGTGGTGCATCTGCGCTTGTAGGTTTGCGTGTGGTGCATCTGTGCTTGTAGTTTTGCGTGTGGTGCATCTGCGCTTGTAGGTTTGTGTGTGGTGCATCTGCGCTTGTAGGTTTGTGTGTGGTGCATCTGTGCTTGTAGGTTTGCGTGTGGTGCATCTGCGCTTGTGGGTTTGTGTGTGGTGCATCTGCGCTTGTGGGTTTGTGTGTGGTGCATCCGCGCTTGTGGGTTTGTGTGTGGTGCATCTGCGCTTGAAGTTTTGCGTGTGGTGCATCTGCGCTTGTAGGTTTGTGTGTGGTGCATCTGTGCTTGTGGGTTTGCGTGTGGTGCATCTGCGCTTGTAGGTTTGCGTGTGGTGCATCTACGCTTGTAGGTTTGTGTGTGGTGCATCAGCGCTTGTAGGTTTGCGTGTGGTGCATCTGCGCTTGTAGGTTTGCGTGGTGCATCTGTGCTTGTAGGTTTGCGTGTGGTGCATCTGCGCTTGTAGGTTTGCGTGTGGTGCATCTGCGCTTGTAGGTTTGCGTGTGGTGCATCTGTGCTTGTAGTTTTGGTTGTGGTGCATCTGCGCTTGTAGGTTTGCGTATGGTGCATCTGCGCTTGTAGTTTTGCGTGTGGTGCATCTGCGCTTGTAGGTTTGTGTGTGGTGCATCTGCGCTTGTAGGTTTGTGTGTGGTGCATCTGCGCTTGTAGGTTTGCGTGTGGTGCATCTGCGCTTGTAGGTTTGCGTGTGGTGCATCTGCGCTTGTAGGTTTGCGTGTGGTGCATCTGCGCTTGTAGGTTTGCGTGGTGCATCTGTGCTTGTAGGTTTGTGTGTGGTGCATCTGTGCTTGTAGGTTTGTGTGTGGTGCATCTGCGCTTGTACGTTTGCGTGTGGTGCATCTGCGCTTGTAGTTTTGCGTGTGGTGCATCTGCGCTTGTAGTTTTGGTTGTGGTGCATCTGCGCTTGTAGTTTTGCGTGTGGTGCATCTGCGCTTGTAGTTTTGCGTGTGGTGCATCTGCGCTTGTAGGTTTGCGTGTGGTGCATCTGTGCTTGTAGGTTTGCGTGTGGTGCATCTGCGCTTGTAGGTTTGTGTGTGGTGCATCTGCGCTTGTAGGTTTGCGTGTGGTGCATCTGTGCTTGTAGGTTTGTGTGTGGTGCATCTGCGCTTGTAGTTTTGCGTGTGGTGCATCTGCGCTTGTAGGTTTGCATGTGGTGCATCTGTGCTTGTACGTTTGCGTGTGGTGCATCTGCGCTTGTAGTTTTTCGTGTGGTGCATCTGCGCTTGTAGTTTTGTGTGTGGTGCATCTGTGCTTGTAGTTTTGTGTGTGGTGCATCTGCGCTTGTAGGTTTGCTTGTGGTGCATCTGCACTTGTAGGTTTGCTTGTGGTGCATCTGCGCTTGTAGGTTTGCGTGTGGTGCATCTGCGCTTGTAGGTTTGCGTGAGGTGCATCTGCGCTTGTAGGTTTGTGTGTGGTGCATCTGCGCTTGTAGGATTGTGTGTGGTGCATCAGTGCTTGTAGTTTTGCGTGTGGTGCATCTGCGGTTGTAGGTTTGCGTGTGGTGCATCTGCGCTTGTAGGTTTGTGTGTGGTGCATCTGTGCTTGTAGGTTTGCGTGTGGTGCATCTGCGCTTGTAGTTTTGCGTGTGGTGCATCTGTGCTTGTAGGTTTGCGTGTGGTGCATCTGCGCCTGTAGGCTTGCGTTTGGTGCATCTGCGCTTGTAGGTTTGCGTGTGGTGCATCTGTGCTTGTAGGTTTGCGTGTGGTGCATCTGCGCCTGTAGGTTTGCGTGTGGTGCATCTGCGCCTGTAGGCTTGCGTTTGGTGCATCTGTGCTTGTAGGTTTGCGTGTGGTGCATCTGCGCCTGTAGGTTTGCGTGTGGTGCATCGGCGCTTGTAGTTTTGCGTGTGGTGCATCTGCGCTTGTGGGTTTGTGTTCTTTCCTCGATTTGTGACACATCCCAAACTGAAGGCTAGCTCTAGCCTTTAGCAATGCTAATGTGGACTGAATACGCAAACATTGCATCCACATTGTGTTCTGTGTTGCATCTTCTCATAGTTATAGTTATCAAGGTAAACATACATAACCAGCAATAACATAAACATACATCATCGAGGCTTGTGCCTCCATCTAACCACTGTGGAACACATAACTAGTCACATGTGTAGTAGCTCCACCCACATTCCGCACAACCCTCCCCAAGATTTGCATTGCCCTCCCTCAAACATTCACCATGCAGTCAACCCCTTAGTTGCAAGTTTAGGTCTGTGCACCATGCACACTGACTCTAGAGGCCGAGTGAACGGGCCCACAGAGCGCCGAAGTAACTGAGCTCCAACTTCAAAGAATTTGTCTGTGTACCTGCACCTCACGTCTCTCTTTTGTCCCCGTCTCTTTAATCCCTGAGGGACAGAGAGCCACTTTAAAACTAATACTAATGATGCCTTTCAGTTATTGGGTCATTATTCATTAGAATAACAAAAGGAAGAGGGGAGAGTCTTTGTCACTGAGGCTTCTGGCTTCAAGAGACGAAGCTCACTGGACGTATGTGTTGGTGTGTCACTGCTTAACCTCCGAAAAGAGCTGTACTGTATTTACACGTTTATATGAGTCATTATGTAAATGAAGTCACATGGTGTGAACTGCTCTATTCTAGAGTCCGAACTGTTCACAGTGGTGCTGATAGGAACCAGATGTCCAAAGCCTTTAATGTCTATGGCTACCATTTCACACTAAGAACGTTATGAATGTGTGATATAGTTTCATGGTACTTTCCAATATCTATTAAAGGTGGAGAGGATTTTCTCACAGCTTCCAGAATTTTACCATCTTCATCGACACATAACTGGTCGATTGGCATAGTAAACAAACGGCTATATTTGTGATATAGATATCACAAGCCCTGGTTTCCATCCAGCTCCTTAATTATGTCACTCATATCAGCTAAAGGTTCGAGGCTTACGCTCAGCTGCATATCATCGCTGTCCAAAGGAAAACAAGTATCTCCAAAATGGCAACTTTACAGGAGAGGGCAAAAACCTGATTGAATTTTAATGTATGTCAATGGAACCAGACGTCTTTCCAAGCACTTCTGCGCCATTTCAGTTGGTCCATACATTGTGCAAATCTCACACAGTGTAAACGGCAGCTGCTGTGTTCAAATGATGCATAAAAGTCAAAATGGACAAAAATGGAGATGCATGTTTTTCGATGATATGTAACGTTAGCATGGACAGGCCTTATCGCTGTCCCTGACTGACCCAACAACCACAAGTTCAGTGAGCAGAGGTGTCCTCCATGAGTCATCCTCCTAGCATCAGCACCACTGGCAGATGGATGCACGTCTTTAGACTACATGTACACAGACCGTTACCACGACTGTCCTTAACACCACGTCACCGTCACCAAAGACTGCAGTGGTGTCGTACCAGACTGTCATGGAGTGACTCAGAATGGCAGCGGGTCATCTTCAGTGACGAGTCCCGCTTTAGTCTTGGTGGAGACGCCCAACGAATCCGTGTGTGTGGAGGCACCGTGGTCGGTTTGTTGTTACGTGTCACACAACCAGAAGGCCTGGTGTCACTCCACCCCTATCATACAATCTGCAGGAACATGCGTGCATCTCAAAAACAACTTCCCAGGGATCAGTCTATTTGTAACTTCCAATGAGGGAACTTTTAGAGCTACTCAACTTTCCAGACCACCACTGTGGACAATTCTGACTACGGAATGAATACGGAATGGTGTTCCTAACGACGTAGTCATGCAAACATTTTGGATAATCCTTTTTGATTTGTCCGCTGGTGAACCAGTGACTCTATGTGGTGCAGGATGCAAAAGCCACTCTTGGTGCCACTCCTAACAAAGGGAAGCCCTTGGCCCCTCTCTGCCTCATCGTCCTCCAAAAGCAACAAAACGCTCAAACACATGCAGCCAGGGAGTCCAGGGCTGCCATCGCTACTCGCCAGCTCCTAAACGTGCCCCGCTGCCAGCCGGCCAAATCTGCCATCAGATCCCCCCCTCCCCCCCTTGATTCATGCCCAGGATCCCGGAGCAGCTGATTGGCTCTCCACACTCCCGCCGTCTCCTCTGCCAATTCCTGGGCCTTTAGAGGAGCACAGAGAGGCCTCAAGCCCAAATATCTTCATTCAGCAGAGGGCTGCTGGGGAGCTGCGGTGCTTTGGAAGCCCCCTCCTGCAGTTCCAGGCTTATTTACAAAGACCCAGAGCTTTCCAGAAGTCCCTCCAGCGTACATGGGGCAGCCTGTGGCTGAGCACTGTTGAAGACTATGGGGAGGGATTTGATGCTTCTGAGAGACCAGGCCAGGAGATGACAAAACGGAGACCTCCGCTGCCACAACACAGCTATTTAAAAGATCCAGATAGTATATAGTTACAGACAGTAGAGTAATCAATATATAGGGGATATTAATAATTGTAATACTGATATGGGATATGGGTACATATATATATTTATATACACACATTATCAAAAAATAGCTGCACCCTGATGGAGTCAACCGACAGGAATCAAACTTGGTGGGTAGGTTTGACATGGTCAGACATGAGAATGGCTTCAGGAAGTGGGATGATCTAATCAATGTATTGTGCACCATACTGGTCGTCCGGATACTACCATGGCACGCTGTTGGCGGCAGTGGGTAGATAAGGGTCTTAAGGGAGTGACATCAAGGGACATCAAGGGAGACCTACACAAACCATGGAGAAGGAGAACCGGCGGATTGTGCCATTGGCAGGACTGATGACTGCAGTGGTGTCGTACCAGACCGTCATGGAGTGACTCAGAATGGCAGCGGGTCATCTTCAGTGACGAGTCCTGCTTTAGTCTTGGTGGAGACGCCCAACGAATCCGTGTATGGAGGCACCGTGGTCAGCACCAAGTCCCTCCACCTTCACCCCTACCGCACCATCTGCAGGAACTGTGTGAGGATGTTGAAGCTGCATGGGATGGATTATCACAGGACACCATTAGGAACCTCTACAGCTCCATACCGAGACGTCTGGCCTGTTGGGTTAACAAACATGGCGGCCCGACGCCATACTGAGAGACAGGCTTCTGTAACTACACTACTGCACACCTTGCTAGCTTTACTGCTATGTGACGCCCTGTGTTCTGCTTTACCACTCAATGCAATAAAATATGGATCATTAAAAAGATCTGTGTGCGAGTAGAATTCAGTCAGACACACCTTTCTCATGTCCCACCTCACCTTCCCAACCCACTACACTCCCGCTTCGGACCGCGGCACTTCCGCTACATAAGTGGAACGTTCTAAAAAGATGCTGGGACAGGCGAAGACGATTTCCCAGGGACACATCAGCCTGCTCAAGGGAAGACGTGTGTTCTGCTGCCTCTAAGTTAGAGTGGGTTTAGCGCTCCCTTAGCCGCCTCGCTCTCCGAGGACGGGGCTCTGCACATGCCTTTTCCTTCATATTAATGGTGACTGGAAGAAGATCAGACGCTCCCAAAAATGCGTGCCTTGCTCAGATTTGATAATCATGTCACTGATAGTGTCGGCGGGCGAGGAACGAGTAGCGTTGGCCTTTTTCCTCTCCCTCTCTCCTGGGCTGCATGAATTATTAATGCGGTGTTTCCCCCAGAGAGAGACACTTAACGTGCACATATACAGCACATATGTGTTATCTGCACAGTGGCCATTTACATTAACTGTATTTATAATAATAATAATTATTATCATTATCATTATTATTGTTATTATTATTATTGTTATATTACTAAATATATATTACATATATAATATATTTTAAATATTATAATTATTATTATTATTATTATTATTATTACTATTATTCATCGTTTTGAGTAGTAGAGGTATCTATCAAAACTAAATCCAACCATTAGTTTTCATAAGCAGCGTTACTATAACTAACTCTACTACTAGTACTATTACACCTGTTATAAGTGATACTAGTAATACTTTTATTACTACTATAATTAAAACTAATACTTCTCTTATTACTCGTACTACTTATTAAAAGTATTAGTAATACCAGAAGTATTATTAGCAGTATTAATAGTAGGAGTGACAGTAAAAGTAGTAAATTAAGCAAGTATTAATACAATATGGAGTTATGTTAGTAATAACAGAACTGTTTTAACACTACGTATAATAATAATAATAATAATAATAATAATAATAATAATAATAGTTATTATTACTTCTACTGTCACTAACTCTACTACTACTATTACGCCTGCTATAAATTGAGTTATAGCAGATAATAATAAATATATGAAAGGTATTAACAGCTATTAAAACACTGATAAAACTATGTCTAATGATAATAATAATAATAATAATAATAATAATGACAATAATAATAATAATAATAATAATAATACTTCTGTTATTACTTATTACTGTTACTACTTCTAACTCTACTACTGTTACACCTGTTATAACTGCTGCTAGTAATACTTTTATTACTACTACTACAGTTCAAACTAATACAGTTATATAAAATATTTTATTACCATTTTGTTATTATTAATAATAAAAACAACAACAAAACAACGATATTTTTATAATATTATTATATAATAGTAACACTATCTATCTATCTATCTATCTATATATATATATATATATATATATATATATATATTATTATTATTATTATTATTATTATTATTATTATTATGATTATTATTATTGTTATTATTATTATAATTATTATTATTTCTGCAATCAAGACTTAGTTATTACAAGCCCTGTTAATCTTTGTACTACACCTTGCGCTTCAGTCTTTCATCACAAAGGACGGGGGTCAGTATTGTCCACATGTCTTCATTTTTCAGTGCGGACCCCCCTCCCAGTGTGTGCTGGGAGCTGGCTGTTGTGCAGCTGTCCATTGCCATGCGTTGGGCCAGTGTGGGAGGCGGGAGCTGCGAGTGCATCCCCACCCCCATCCTGTGTGGAATCTGGGCCCAGCGACGAATGGCTCGAGGCCAGGAACGCAGCCTCACTCACAGGCAGATAAAAAGAAGCATCACAAATCACCGGGGCCCTGGCGGGTGATGGGCAGGGCGGCCCGCTCATTGCGGGAATCAGGTGTAAATTCAGTCATTAGACTGCTTCCAGAAAACAGCGTGCATAAATAAAGGGCGGAGGCGAGGAGGGGACACTGTAGCTGCTCTCTGGTACTGCTGCTGTTGCTGGTGGCGTGAAGGCCAGGGAGTGGCTGCTCTCTGCTGCCAGACAGATTCATCACTCACTCTTACTCACTCACTCTCCCTCTCTCTCTCTCGCTCTCTCTCTCTCACTCTCCCGGTGGTTTTCAGGAACAGATCGCATCATGTATGGACCAGCTTACTGGCATCTGCGCACCGAATGAAGATATTTCTCCTAGGTTTAGATTTCATTCTGCTAATTAGTGCTAACTGGCCTGGTGCCCCCACGCTATTTCACATTCTGACATACTGACACTATAAAGCCGGAGCCTGTGGCAGAGACGTCAGTTTCCTTCAGTCTCCATTTGAACAAGCCTGTTCTTACGTGTAAGGCCTTCGGTGGCATAGAGGTACAGTATTTACACCCCAGTTTATAAACCAGCTGGCACAGAAACTGGAAACTGAAGCGGTGATTAGTGAACCAATTCATGCTACCTTATTAGCGTTACTGCTAACCCATGCTCCGATGCTAATATAAGGCCTCACTGTGTTACACCAGGTTTGATTTGAATAGTACTAGAACAGTTTGGGCACTGAAGACACCAACTGACCCAGGTTTATAGGTAGAATAGATCTGTACCATTCATCTCCTAAAGTTTCAGCAGTGCAACCATATGGGACCATCGTTGGCGTACTTTGCATTCCTGAACACCAATAATTCATCATTTTGGCTAAACAATTATTTTACCTTAAAATGCAGGGGGCAAACTGCTGAATAACACAGTATAGGCCGATAGTCAATGACATATATAAGTCAACTAACATTAATAATGAAAAATACTGTTGGCTAAAAACCATATAAACATATAGTGTATATATACAGTATGCTATATGTGCTATAGCACTACCATACAAAAGACAAAGGGCTTCTATGGCTTTGTTAAAGATGACGTGTCTGTCATACAGATGAAACTGGAATGAAAGCAGTAGCACATCGAGAAGAACTCCCTGAACAATGTACTGTATAGCCTTCGTCCATTGTTTAGCCATCTAAACAAACTTTCAGAACAAAAATCTCACGGTATCCTGTGAAATACTGGTGAAGATAGAAAGTTTTTTATATTATATATTATACGTATATATATAATACAATATAATTATAATATATTATATTTGAGAAGCAATGGTTGGTGTGGCTCAGAGGATAACACCGATCTTCCACGTGGGGTGGTAACTTGGGTAACTGTGCTACACCAATAAGACTCCTTGGGTGAGACGCCTAACACTACATTGGCCTCCCTGTGATACGAATAACCTTGTAAGTCACTCTGGATAAGAGCATCATGCCGTAAATGTAAATGTACATAAAGCCTAATTTCTTTCCCAGAGTTCATTACAGCTGATTCACTGCAGCTCTAATCGCCAACTTCCTAAATAACTGAGTGCTGCCGAGTTAACAAATACCTTACTCCAAATTCCAAAAAGAGGTGACAGTTTAACAGCTGCTGCCTGCTTACATGACCTCAACTGCAGAAACATTGGTGTGTGTGTTCAAGACACTTCAAGCCAGAAGACTGTACATGAGTTTACACGTTTTGGACCTCTGACAAGCACAGTTTCGCCCATTTAATTAAAGATGTACTGATTACAAGTCACATATACAGGGGTTGGACAATGAAACTGAAACACCTGGTTTTAGACCGCAGTCATTTATTAGTATGGTGTAGGGCCTCCTTTTGCGGCCAATACAGCGTCAGTTGGTCTTGGGAATGACATATACTGCGTCCTGCACAGTGGTCAGAGGGAGTTTAAGCCATTCTTCTTGCAGGATAGTGGCCAGGTCACTACGTGATGCCGGTGGAGGTTCGTCCTTCTTGGTGGTATGCTGACATTACCCTGGATACCGTGGCTCTTGATACATCACAAAGACTTGCTGTCTTGGTCACAGATGCGCCAGCAAGACGTGCACCAACAGTTTGTCCTCTTTTGAACTCTGGTATGTCCCATAATGTTGTGTGCATTGCAGTATTTTGAGCAGAACTGTGCTCTTACCTGCTAACTGAACCTTCACACTCTGCTCTTACTGGTGCAATGTGCAGTTAATGAAGATTGGCCACCAGGCTGGTCCAATTTAGCCATGAGACCTCCCACACTAAAATGACAGGTGTTTCAGTTTCATTGTCCAACCCCTGTATGTCAGATAACCTCATTTCCAAAGTCCAGTAAACAACCAATGTCCAATAAACCAATATTCACCAAACAACAGGTCCACTCTTCCAAATTTCCCCAATTCTGGTGTGAACTGGGCGTCCTAGTCTTGGGTAAAACATCATCTCTGTCCAAAGTACAACAAGTCGACCGGATCAGTGGAACCAGACAGGCCATTTCTGCTGGTCCAGCTAACAGCAGCTGCTGAGTTCAAATGAAGCATAAAAATAAAAATCACCAAATGTGGAGATACATGTCTTACTTTGGACACCAGATGAGCTAACCACCGCACGAAAGCTCTGAGAGAAAGCTAACGACCACAGCAGCTCACTGCCTGTCTGTTGTGTAATTGTAGCACACGAGGCTCCAGATAACTTCTATTACTGGATCACGTTTTAAAGTAACCCTGGTGATACCGGTTACATCACGGCACGCTTCCAGAGTGAAGGTAAACCTCTGACACGCAGATGGTGTGATACCTGTGACGGTGTAGGCCATCTCCCCCTCGGTGTGTGTATGGATGATCCCTGCTCCACTCTGATTGAGCCGGTACTCGCGGATGATGCCGTTGGGCTTGGCCGGGGCCGCCCAGCTGATGTACAGCGACGTGGGCCCTAGAGCACTCACTGAGGGAGCAGCAAGACCCTCCGGTACCCCTTGGACAGTCACTGCCACCACCTACATACACACACACACACAAAAAGAATTACAGAGCAATTTGGCCTAATGGAGGCTTGGATATCCTACTCTAATAGAATGTCACTAGTGGTTTCGGCTCTTGTCTTTAGGAGTGGCAGACTATTAGGAGAAGGCCGTGAGAGGTGGTTAAGGTGGTTCTCTCTTTCTTTCTTTTTTTTGCCCCCTCTCCCCTGTTCTCCGCTTGTTTGCAGCCTGGCCCGGGCAGTGGCCTGATGTGCTTTTCGTGAGCCTACAGAGTGTCCGCTGAGATTAAATCAGCATCCTCATTCCCCGCGACAGAGGCGGCTCAACAGCCCCATGCCCCGGCGGGTAATTGCTCCCCTTGTATTGGGGCCGACAATAATTGCAACTGTTTGGGCAACGCTCGCAGGTGTACAAGTTAATCCCCCAGCCTCTCACGCCCCCCTCACTGCACTTACCCCCTCTGTCTCAATCCAGCCACCAATATGCATCACGATACCTCAAGCCATCTTCACAGTACACAGTATGTATTATGCTGCTTAGTTTTGCTAAGTGCACAGGGGAGCATTGGGTAGCACTGTTGCCTCACAGTGTCAAGGGTCTGGACACAATCACTGGCCAGGGTGTTTGTGTGTTCCACCAGTGTCTGTGTGCTGTGTGGGTTTCCTCCCAAAGTCGAGAGACATGCAGCCAGATGAACTGGAGATGCAAAATTGTCTCGTTCACTGTGTGGAAAATGGGTTTAGAGGTTCAGGATTGGCACAAAGGGGTGACTGCAACTGGGCGTGCTGAAGGCCTGCATCTGTGGATCTAAGATCACGAGCCGGAACATAAACAGAGAGACGTTCTGTGATGTAAGCAGGTGCTAGATTATTCCGAGTGGGTCTCCTCCCAAAGTCCAAAGACATGCAGCCAGATGAACTGGAGATCTTTCCCCCGGTCATGAGTGTGTGTGTGTGTGAACGTATATGACGGTCAGTCAGCCCTGCAATGGAGCGTATGACCATACAAGGCCTCCATACACCTGCAGATTCAGCGACTTGTCATTACTGTCAGTTCAGGGAATCAAGCTGGAGACCTTTCCAAACTGGAGACCCTTCCAGTTACAAGGCTGGTTCCCTAATGTCCAGCCTACACCAACAGGTGAAAGTGAAACTGAGGAGGCACTCGATTTAAGACGCAACACAAAACTTGGCTGAGGTAGAGGAAGGTAAAGGGGGGTGGGGGGCGTCGGGGGCTTGTTGGCCTGGAGCTGTGAGCATGCATTCTAACTCCAGTTAGGGGAAGTGTCGTTTCCTCTCACTCCCACCACTCCGGCTGTGCGCCCAGCACACCTCGGAGGACGATAATCACCTGATCTAAAATGGGACAGAAGGAGAGTTTGGTTTGTTCTTTCATCTGGTGCGGACAGCAATTACTGGGAGATAACGGTGACGAGGCTTAGATAGAGGCTCCCGAGGAACAAGAGGCTGCTATCAGAAACATCCAGTGGGCTCAGCACTTTGTAACCAGACAGCAGGAGCAGGGCTGCGAGAATTCATCTCTCTATGAAAGTATATGAGTGTGGTGTGGAGGTTAGGGAAACAGCTACGCTGGGTTAGGCTTAACCTCTTAGTGTATACAGGAGTAAAGCTCAGGTCCTCACTCATAACTACACGTTACTACATACAAGCTCACAAGACGAGCAAACGAGACCCCTGCGACTGAAACGTACCTAAGAGTGTATAGCACCTCCAGGAGCACCACCAACAGCTGTGATGGGATACGGCATGGGCTGGACAGGTCTTCAAACACTCTAGCATCAAAGAATTCCGAGCAGAATTCCCTGTAGACTGGGATTTTAGATACTCCTGGTAGACCCGTCGGACCACACACTTCCATTGACCTGCACATTCAGCTGCTTCCTTCACACTATGGTCTTTGGCCACGCCCACACACAGTTACTCCTTTTAGCCAGTCATTAACATCTGCACTGGAGTCATTCTGAGTCACTCCATGACAGCCTGGCATGGCACCATTGCTGTCTTTGGTCACATTGACGTGGTGTTAGGGGCAGTCGTGGCAACGTCTGCATGCATGTGGTCCTGCTTCATGCAGCCATCTGCCAATGGTGCCGTCTGCCAATTCTGTCTACCGACAGGGTGACTCATGGAGGGCATCACTGCTCACCGAATGTCCGCAATCAGTGCACGTTCTCCTTTGTGGTGATTTGAGAGCCTGGGCTAAAGGCACAGCCGTGTCTGTTCCACGCCCAACACTCTTGCACCAAAGAATTGCACAGTTGGGCCAGATTTGGTAGATGCCTTCCCTGGCATTATTCCGAGGAGAGTTTCCCATAGACTAGGATTGTATCCACTGCTGGTAGACCCGTATGACCGTACGCTGCTTCCATACACCTGCAGATTCAGCTACTTCCTTCACACTATGGTCTTTGGCCACGCCCACATGCACACCCTCCTTTTAGCCAATCATTAACATCTGCTCTGGAGCCATTTTCCACACATGGAACGAGACATTCCCTGCACTGTAGCACCTCTTCCCAATCTATGGATCCCGTCACTCACACCCCACAGGGGTTTATAACCCCATCGTCCTCATGCAGCGTCATCTGCAGGTGCCTGGAGTCCCTACCACCTTAACCGCTGCTTCCTATAACCACTACAGTAAAACATTCCGAGCCAGAAAGTTTCTTTGCAATGAGCCACTTCCCAACAAACCATTCCGAATGACTTTTTATTCCACGGAATGTTTGACGAATGGGTGGAATTCCCCTTTGAATTCACACACTGTGGTGATGATCTTACACACACACTCACTTTGGCGGAGTCTGTGCAGCCGGCCGAAGTGCACGCCCTCAGCTGGTAGGTGTACTCTTGGAAAGGCCGGATGCCGCCAGCATCAGTGAAGCTCTGCTCACGTCCACGGTACCGCTCCTGCCCGTCCCGCAGGATCACATAGTGGCTGATCTCACCTAGAACGACACAAGAGAATTCAGCGGGATGTCCCTGTTCCTGTTCCCATAATTCTCTCCGTCTCTCCCTCTCTCTCTCGTTCCTGGCTGTTTAGCCTGCGCGTGTGGAGGCGGAGGACGAAGTTGCTCTGAAATCACAGCAGATTGGGCGGCGAGGCGTCTGATTAAAGAGCAGAATGGAGTCCTAATGAGCAATCAACATGTTTCTTTACATATTAAGTGGTCCAGAAGTTCCCTCAAATGGAGCTTGTTATTTCTACTTAGCGCCGTGTTTATGCGCATGTGAATTTGGGTATTCATAAATTATTCCGCCACGCGATGCAGATTAACTACAGTAGCTGTGGCGTCTTCGGAGGCGCGCCGCCGCATCAATCAGCCTGATACACTTTTGCCCTAGCCGCTGTGTTATTATCAGAGGCAAGGAAAGGGCTGATTCGAGTTCATTGCAGAAATGAGGCTAAATGTACAGAGTCACGACGGCAGCACAGATTAGACAAACCCACGTCCTCCATGATTAAAGGCCCAATCAGGAATTTCGTGCAGATAACTTGCACACAGTTTCTAGTACAGCAACAATAGAGACTATTGGATAACAACCACGGCCTTGCTAAAGCTGGCAACACATACATTCCTTGTTTAGCGTTTCCACTCTTTGCCTTTATTCTGTTTAATTATTTGTATTTTTGTTTAGCTATTATTAGTTTTATATATTCTATACACTCAGCAGAAGGAGGTATGGGATTACGGTGCTGTTGGGAAGGAAGATAAAGGTAACCAGGTACAATAACAGATGATGAACTTAGACTGAGCTTTTCATTCTGAGTCACCAGAACAGTGAGCGTTACCGTTGGACTTGAATGGTGAGGCCCAGTCGAGCTGGATGATGTCATCACGAAGACCCACTTTGCTCCAGCGAGGAGGTGGGACTCCTGTAGGCACGTCCTCTTTTGTGGTGATGTGAGTGCCGGGGCTAAAGGCACGGCCGTGACGGTTCCACGCCCCGACCCTGTACTCATAGCTGGTATAGGGCTCTAGCTCTGCATCTGTAACACGTAACAGAGAACGTAATAGACATAAGGAACGCGTCCACACACGCTGATAATCTATCCTAGTGATACATCGAGACCATATGTGATATGGGTCCTTTATGATGCCACAGGAGAGCGAGGAAGCAGCCACACTAAAACAAGGCTCCGCTTTCAGGAGTGGCCGGGGACCTCCCTGTTTACTGCTCCGCTTTTCTTTATCGGCGCAACAGCAGTTTGTTGTAAACGTGGGTCTGCGTGTGGGTAGGGAGAGCTGTGGGTGTAAATCACTGAGATGGGGTTTGGCGGGACCCGGAACGTTGCTTACGTCAGATCGGAGAGCAGAGTAACCTTGGTCGCCACCTCTATCGAATTAAACCGGCTGGCAACTTCACTGCATATGTTAATAATCCTAAACACTGGAGTGGATGATCATTAACCAAGCTTTGATTTGAGGGGAGGACACTCTGCTTCGTAGGGACCTCAGTCATCCAGGAGGTCCTCAAAGTAGAGCCACTACTCCTCCACATAGGGAGAAGCCCAATGAGGTTGTGCCTGGGAGACAGATGCCCTCTGGGTACCTCTCGTTTGAGGGTTATCAGGCATGGACAACTGGGACGAGAACCAGGGGTCATCACGGGATGCACCGGAGGGACTGTATCTCCAAGCTGTCCTGGGAACAGCTTGTGATCTCCCAGAAGGAGCTGGAGGAAGTTGAGGGGGACAGGGCTGTCTATGCTTCTCTGCTTTTGCTACTGGTGGACGGATGGATGGATGGATGGATGGATGGATGGATGAATGGATGGATGGATGGATGGGATGTGCTTTGAAAAAGAGTCCCTGGCAAAAAACCTGATTGGACCAAGGGATCACTCAGCAAGTCAGTGTCTTCCATTACAGTCCCACCCTGTCTCCACCCGAGGAAACACAAATGGGCTCTCAATTTCTGACTCTCAGTGGGTGTGGCATGTACTGGATAAGGTTCTGGATGTAGGCCACATCAATGTTCAGACACGGTTGCATCAATGAATTGATTTGGTGGATGCCTTCCGTGGCTCAATTCTGAGAACAATTCCCTGTAGACTGAGATTTTAGCCAAATTCAGCTACTTCCTTCACACTCTGGTCTTTGGCCACGCCCACATGCAGTCCCTCCTTTTAGCCAATCATTAACATCTGCTCTGGAGCCATTTTTGAGACGTAACACAGGACTCAGCTAAACAGATAAACAGGGCTTCAATGAGAACAGCAGCCTTGCTGTCCTGAATGAGCTGTACACATATCATGTCCCTTAGAGCTGCCACTCGAGTTTGTACCTGACTAACTGACGGTAGGACATGTGGTACCACCTCCATGTCCGTTCGGTGTCTGTGTTTGGCAGATGTGAGAAAGGGCAGAGCCAAGCAGCAGTTCATAAAGCACAAAGAAGCCGGAGCCTGCGACTCAGACACAATCACTAGCTGAACTGGATGGCCATATTGCCGGGTCTGGGGAGCTGGTCTCTGCACTGCGTTTCTCTGAGCGCTCTCAGTGTCACTCGTCTGCGGGGTGCGGGTATGGGGGCGCAGGAAACATCTGGAGGCGCGCGGGGCCGCGACAGCTTTAGACGCCTGTGCCCAGATGGCAGCACAGCACTGACTAGAATCACTCTCCTCACGCCAGCCAGCCCCCCTCAACTCCCGCATTAGTCTTGATTAAACAGACGCAACTAACCAAATAAATAACGGGCTGAAAGAGACACGTGCAGCCCCTACACCGCCCCCACCCCCCCACCCCTGCACACCAAACTGGCTAGATAAATAAAAGCTAAAGCTGAGGCTCTACACTGACGGCCTCCACCTTCGCTCTGGTAATGCAGAGAGACCTTGTTTTAAAATGGCATCATTCAGTGCTTACGATGTGAAGCTTACTAAATGGTTACTGTGGTGGTGATAGGAACCGGATGTCTGATTCATGCAGACGTTTTTTAAATCGGTGCAATTCCTCTTTAATTAGCTGATTAGTTGAATCAGGTGTGAAGTGTGCATGGCTGGGTATGCCATAAACCAGACCTGGGAACCAGTGCAGCGTCTGAAGCCACTGTCTGTGTTTAGGAGGATGAAAACATAATACTGTGGACATCAAAGACTACATCTGTCATTCGCCTCTCATTTGAAGTACAAGTTTCTCATTTTCTTCTAACCTTTATAAGATGAGACATAACATCGAATCTTCTCAAAATCCACTTGCATAAAGAAGGTGAAAGACAAAAGAAAATACATGTAAAAACTGGAGATTCCCAAAACCGGAGATTCCCCAAACCGGAGATTCCCAAAACTGCTGTAATCATAAACAGGATGGCTCTGAAAGAGTCTAAACTGGCTTGCAGTCTAGACCTGTTACCCAGTGAAACCATTTGATGCATTACATACAGATGGTTGACTAGCAGATCCTAAAATTCTACATGCACATGTGCCATTTTTTTAAACATGTGACTGGTATCAAATTTAAAATGCGTGTGAAAAAAAATTGCATCTCAAAAATAATTATCAGAATTTTTTGAAGGAAAAAAAAAAGAGTCAAAAAGGACATCGCCAAAAACTTGGCAATCAAGCCCAATGGAAAGTTGATTCAAATTAAATTAGGCCTGTCTGGTTATTAGGAAGGTGAAAGTCAAAAGAATATACATGTAAAACCTAGTGACTTCCAAAACTTTCACGCTGGAGAGACAATAAATAATCAAGCTCCACTTCTGATACAGATCTGGGGATTCTGTGCATGCTTTCAGTGTGACTAGACAACAATATGCACGTGTAAACTGGCAGAACAAATGAGCTGCAGCTGAGTAAAAGATCCAGATCCCAGCACCTTTAAATGTGGATTGTACGAGACAAAAAAAGTTAGCCAGCTTCTAAGACCTAACTTTACAGGTATAGAGACATATCACTGCACATATCACTGATTTCTCATTAAACTTTTTGCATGATATATTTATTTGTTGACAGGCGGGGGGAACTACTTAGGTTGATTGGCAACAGGTGAGTAACATGATCGCAGAGAGGCAGAAGGGTTCAGCAGAGACTGCAAACAGTGCAATGATTCAAGAGAGTACTGAGGAACTCGAGGAGTTCATTTTCTTCGGTACACTGAAAGATCCATTAAATCCAGAGAAATAAGACTGACCACCAGAACATTACAGACTGCTTAACTACACAGACTGACCACCAGAACATTACAGACTGCTTAACTGTACAGACTGACCACCAGAACATTACAAACTGCAGATTAACCCATAGAACATTACAGACTGCTTAGCTACACAGACTGACCATCAGAACATTACAGACTGCTTAACTGTACAGACTGACCACCAAAACATCACAGACTGCTTAACTGTACAGACTGACCACCAGAACATTACAGACTGCTTAGCTACACAGACTGACCACCAGAACATTACAGACTGCTTAACTGCACCGACTGACCACCAGAACATTACAGACTGCTTAACTGTACAGACTGACCACCAGAACATTACAGACTGCTTAATTGTACAGACTGAGCACCAGAACATTACAGACTGCTTAACTCCACAGACTGACCACAAGAACATTACAGACTGCTTGACTGTACAGACTGACCACCAGAACATCACAGACTGCTTAACTGCACAGACTGACCACCAGAACACCTCAGACTGTTTAACTACACAGACTGACCACCAGAACATTACAGACTGCTTAACTGCACCGACTGACCACCAGAACATTACAGACTGCTTAACTGTACATACTGACCACTAGAACATTACAGACTGCTTAACCACACAGACTGACCACCAGAACATTACAGACTACTTAACTGTACAGACTGACCATCAGAACATTACAAACTGCAGATTAACCCATAGAACATTACAGACTGCTTAGCTACACAGACTGACCATCAGAACATTAGACTGCTTAACTGTACAGACTGACCACCAAAACATCACAGACTGCTTAACTGTACAGACTGACCACCAGAACATTACAGACTGCTTAGCTACACAGACTGACCACCAGAACATTACAGACTGCTTAACTGCACCGACTGACCACCAGAACATTACAGACTGCTTAACTGTACAGACTGACCACCAGAACATTACAGACTGCTTAACTGTACAGACTGACCACCAGAACATTACAGACTGCTTAATTGTACAGACTGACCACCAGAACATTACAGACTGCTTAACTCCACAGACTGACCACAAGAACATTACAGACCGCTTGACTGTACAGACTGACCACCAGAACATTACAGACTGCTTAATTGTACAGACTGACCACCAGAACATTACAGACTGCTTAACTGTACAGACTGACCACCAGAACATCACAGACTGCTTAACTGTACATACTGACCACTAGAACATTACAGACTGCTTAACCACACAGACTGGCCACCAGAACATTACAGACTGCTTAATTGTACAGACTGACCACCAGAACATTACAGACTGCTTAACTCCACAGACTGACCACAAGAACATTACAGACTGCTTGACTGTACAGACTGACCACCAGAACATCACAGACTGCTTAACTGCACAGACTGACCACCAAAACATTACAGACTGCTTAACTGCAGATGAACCCCTAGAGCATTACAGACTGCTTAACTGCACAGACTGACCCCCAGAACATCACAGACTGCTGAACTGCACTGTTTGCACATTTCCTGGTGATTCAGCGCATCACTTCTATATGGAGGTATAGAAGGACCAGTATTATTATGTGTATACTGCGTTATGTACAGTGGTGTATGATACATGTATACTTAAAAAGAATACTTCAGTCTATAATGGCTGCTTTTGCACACTTCTCTCATTACACAGTTCTGGCACTAACCTTGCATACTATACATTCTCCTCCTGTACCATTCAGACTTGCACTATGCACACAGATTGTACATAGCATTTATACCCGCACATTAACTCATATACATACATATCTATGTATTTTTCTACAGTCTTCTTTTTGTTCTTCTTTATTTAGTACTTGGTATTTATACTGTAATGACACTGATACACTTAAATGTACTTCTTCATTAAGCACCACCGCCAAAGTCTCCATCATTTGTGTGTTCTCAGCTTTAATACCTGTGAAAATGTATCTGTTCGCCATCCCGCTGTAGACAAGCTCCTCGGAGGTGGGGCAGAGCTGGACGTGGGTTGTGGCTGAGGACGCTGGCGGTGCTTGAGGAAAGCTTTTGGGAGTGCTAGCGGCTGATGGTGCATCCGCCAGACCTGGCTCCCAGGTACAGATGAACTGAGCCGGGTCAAAATCACACAGGCCGCAGTACGCCCCCGAGGCGGCAGAGACAGGACAAAGGACGCTGGGGCGGCACTCTTCCTAAAGGACGCACACACATGCATAAACACACAGCACACACATGCTCATTAGTGACAACAGTCATCAGATAACTGTTGGGTGTCAAACTACCCCAGCCTGCGGGTGTGCGCAAAGCCCTATGCCTCAATGAATAGCACGGATGCCCCTTAATGACATAATTACAAGTTAATGACCGCCACCCCGGTTTGCTTTTCTTCACACTCTCTCTTTGGCTGGCGAGCTCAAGCTGGGTGCAGTATGTGCCCATGTTACAGCGAGCAAATCTGATTAATGAAGTGTGAGAGCGAGCTCCCGCTTCCTGACGAGATGAGCACATACATCAAGCCTCTCCGTCTCATATTTCTCACCTCTGCTTCACTATGTGGCAACTTAAAGGAACACTTCATCTCAGGGATGCTAACATGGCTAATCACCACGAAACGCTATTGGGGTCAATGTTATATGAGGTGCTAACTAGTTCTACACTTACAGACAGTAGTTAGACAGTGTTCTCTATATGTGGGTGGTGGATCGTCCTTAGCACTGCAGTGAGACTGACATGGTGGTGCAGATGTTGTGCTGGTATGAGTAGATCAGACACAGCAGCTGCTATGTCCACTCACTGTCCACTCTATAGGACACTCCCACTCAGCTGGTCCACCTTGTAGATGGACAGTCAGAGACGATAGCTCATCTGCTGCTGCACAGTGCAGTGTTGGTCATCCTCTAGTCCTTCATCAGTGGTCATAGGACGCTGCCCACAGGACGCTGCCCACAGGACGCTGCCCCACAGGACGCTGCCCACAGGACACTGCCCCACAGGACGCTGCCCCACAGGACGCTACCCCACAGGACGCTACCCCACAGGACGCTGCCCCACAGGATGCTGTTGGCTGGACAGTTTTAGTTGGTGGACGATTCTCACTCCAGCAGTGACACTGAGGTGTCCAGCAGCACTGCTGTGTCTGATCCACTCACACCAGCACCACCCACACTAACACACCATCACCATGTCAGTGCAGTGCTGAGAATGACCCACTATCCATATAATACCTGCTCTGTGGTGGTCCTGTGGGGGTCCTGACCGTTGATGAACAGGGTAATACAGTATACAGAGAAACAGATGGACTACAGTCTGGACCTGTAGAACTGAAAAGTGCATCTACATTATATAGTCAGTGTCCGATGAAAAACATGCATCTCCATTTTTGGAGATTTTAATTTGATCACATGACCTGCTGTTTACACTGTGTGTGAATTTCATGAAGAATGGACCAACAGAAATGGCCCCGAACTGCTTGGTAAGACGTCTGGTTACATTAAAGTGAAATGAGGATTTGGGCTCTCCTGTAAAGTTGCCATTTTGGAGAGACCTGTTTTTCTTTGGACTGTGATGATATGGTAAGTGAAGCATGGCAGTATCATTAACCACCATTCCTAGCTCCATTCCTTAAGAGTCTCAGCACTGCACCGTTCGGCTGATGATTCCGCCTCCTAGAGATGATCCTCCTCCTGAGTGGAATAAGGGGGTTTGGAAAACAGTAGCTGTGGGTCTCCAGTGCCAGCTTTCGCTCTTGTTATTGACTATAGGTGTGCTTTACCTGAATGACAACGGCATGCGGGGCGTTGTCAGCACACACGCTCTCGTGTGGGTTAAAGCCCACTCCGTTACAGCACTCCTCGTCCTGCTGAATGAGCTGAGTCCAGCAGCACTTCCGCGACACCGTCCCGTTCTCCAGCACATGCACCTTGGACTCCAGTGTGGGACTCTGACAGCATACAGATGTGGATGTGTTGATGTACTGCTGTCCACAGCAGGCCATTCCTAGACAATGCACACACATAACAGATATGTCTTATACAATGTCTTAGTCGGCTAATCAGTTGGATACCTGTTAAATAACATAAGAGAATCGGCACTTATGATTGCGCACAAGGTCACGTAACTCATTCAACCCATTAAAGAAAAGGGTAAACTGGTTTCTCAAACTGGTTTTCCAATGGCCAGCGTACAGGGGCTGTATATATTTGTACATGGATCTGAGTGCTGAAGATGCTGAAGCTTTAAATGATGGTCTAATGATTGTTTTTTTTTATTGATCATCATTTACCTTTTCAATAAATCAACAGCAGTTAAATCCAGATTTGCAAGGTGACACTAAGCTCACCAGACCAACAATCCATCACCCTTTTGTGTTTTAGTTGGTAGTAACTTCAGGCTCCTGCAGATGGCGCTGCTGACGGGATTGGGAAGAGGTGCTACAGTCCAGGGAATGTCTCGTTCCATGTGTGGAAAATGGCTCCAGAGCAGATGTTAATGATTGGCTAAAAGGAGGGACTGCATGTGGGCGTGGCCAAAGACCATAGTGTGAAGGTAGTAGCTGAATCTGCAGGTGTGTGGAAGCGTACGGTCATACGGGTCTACCAGCAGTGGATACAATCCCAGTCTACAGAGAATTCTCCTCGGAACTGTGCCAGGGAAGGCATCCACCACATCTGGACCAACTGCGCATTTATTGATGCGAGAGTGTCTGAACACTGATGTGGCTACATCCAGAAACTTGTCCAGTCCCTGCCAAATCCAGTCCCAGCAGTTACTGGGCTCGTGGATGTGGTACATGCTATACGGTAGCCTTAAACACACAAGCATTCTCATTCAAACCCAGATTCCGTCTGACCATGCCATGAAACGGAAGCCTGTTTCGACAGCTCCGGAGCCTTGCGTTTCTGATCAGCTTGGTCAGCTGAAGTTGCTGCATGAGGAAGGGAGACATGAAAAGGATGTGGTCAGCTGAGGGAAATCAAGAACGCTCGGCCCTGTCTCTTCCCATCAGCCGTCACTTTCTCACACCCATCAACGTGCGTCCTATCCCATTAGCTTTAAAGCACTGGTGCTTTCAGAGCACCAGCCGCACGTGCTGTTGTGGACCGTTTCCTGTAGCACGAAATAGGAAAGCCACCATTACTGTGTGCTCACCACGGCTCTTTCATGTGTCTGACGTACTTAGGAGAACAGTTAGTGAAGCCAGATTAGACTGTTCTGTTGGGTTGCAACTCAATTTCGACTCAAATATTAAATAAGGAATACAGTGTGATATGAAGGTCTTGAAAGACACTAGCCTAGCCTGATGCAATCAAACAGGATGATGCAATCTTTAAACTAAGTAACTAATAGATCTAGACTCTACTCTAAGAGATCTAGACTCATGGGGTTGGCGATAGTAACCAGATGCCTGGAGAAATTAAAAGAGTCCATATTTTTATAAGATCTACTTATTATTGTTTTTTATACCAAATATAGAAATTGACATTCCACCAATTCTACAGCGGGACCAAAACAAAAAATTACCATAGTCTCATATGAGTTTGGTTTCTGACTTCAGTCTTTAATAACACTATTTTATACATACGTGGATGACAGGGCACTTAATGAACACTATTTTTATCATGTATTAAAAATGATAAAAAAATTATAGATTTTATTCTAATTGTTTTCGGAAATAAGCATTCTCTTCACCGTAGAAACGGCTCATCGAGATATATTTAATAGCTGTCAAAAAATAAATAAATAAATACAACAAATATCTCCTGAATGGCAACTTTACTGGAGTGGGCAAAAACCTCATTTAATTTTAACGTAAGTCGATATAAGTAGCTCTGGGTCCTTTCTGCTGGTCCATTCATCAAAATCTTTCACACAGTGTAAACAGCAGCTGTTAAAAGGAAGTACAGTATATATTATATAAAGGATTGTATGAAGTAAGTATAGTTTATATTGTATATAGTGTTGCATATTGTCGCTGTCCAATGAAAAATATGTATCTCCACTTTTGTCCTTACTTTTATGCATTATTGGAACACATCAGCTGCTGTTTACACTGAGTAAGAGTCGCAAGATGAATGGACCAACAGCAATGGCCCAAAACGGTTTGAAAAGACGTCTGGTTCCATTGACTTACATTAAAATTAAATAGGTTTTTGTATATAGTACTGTATAGTGTAAGTATAATATGTATTGTATATGGTATTGTATATAGTAAGTATAGTATGTATTGTATATAGCATTGTATATACTAAGTATAGTAAGCATTATATATAGTATTGTAGATAGTGAGTATAGTATGTATTGTATATAGTATTGTATAGTGTTAGTATAGTATGTATTGTATATAACACTGTATAGTGTAAATATAGTATGTATTGTATATAGTATTGTATATAGTAAGTATAGTATAGAGTATTGAATATAGTAAGTATAGTATGTGTTGTATTTAGTATTGTATAGTGTAAGTATAGTATGTATTGTATACAGTATTGAATATAGTAAGTATAGTATGTATTGTATATAGCATTGTATATACTAAGTATAGTAAGCATTATATATAGTATTGTAGATAGTGAGTATAGTATGCATTGTATATAGTATTGTATAGTGTAAGTATAGCATGTATTGTATATAACACTGTATAGTGTAAATATAGTATGTATTGTATATAGTAAGTATAGTATAGAGTATTGAATATAGTAAGTATAGTATGTATTGTATATAGTATTGTATAGTGTAAGTATAGTATATAGTATTGTATATAGTAAGTATAGTATAGAGTATTGAATATAGTAAGTATAGTATGTATTGTATATAGCATTGTATATACAAAGTATAGTAAGCATTATATATAGTATTGTAGATAGTGAGTATAGTATGTATTGTATATAGTATTGTATATAGTAAGTATAGTATAGAGTATTGAATATAGTAAGTATAGTATGTGTTGTATATAGTATTGTATTGTGTAAGTATAGTATGTATTGTATATAATACTGTATAGTGTAAATATAGTATGTATTGTATATAGTATTGAATATAGTAAGTATAGTATAGAGTATTGAATATAGTAAGTATAGTATGTGTTGTATATAGTATTGTATTGTGTAAGTATAGTATGTATTGTATATAATACTGTATAGTGTAAATATAGTATGTATTGTATATAGTATTGAATATAGTAAGTATAGTATAGAGTATTGAATATAGTAAGTATAGTATGTATTGTATACAGTATTGTATAGTGTAAGTATAGTACATATAGCGTCATTATAAATGGGCGGAGCTAAACAATTGTGGGCTAAATCAGGGTCTATACGTCCAGATGAGGCTGTTCCTGCAGCTTAGCTTATATGTACCGTATGGACTGGCTGGTGAATGGTACATTCTGACGGTTTTAAAAAGCTAGTCCACACGTTAAACAAAATATGAGAGTTAAATTGAATTTTCCATGATCTGGACTTTCGAATGCCTCTAAAAGCCCTTACAGAAAGTTATTACATGAAATGGTTATGAATGCGTCGCCTGCTGAACACACGGAACCACCCTGAGCGACTGAATCTCAGTGTAGAACAGTGTAAAAGCTGATAGGCTCCCCTGAAACATAACCAGGACTCTTCTGTTGGCCCATTCCTGAACTCTGAATGAAACGCTTAGGTAAAGTTAATTTAAAGGCAAGACTTTTTAAATTTTTGAAAAGTTGAATCAAGGTTCCTTTCCTTCATAGTCACATGGAACACAATCAGAGGGCCGGAGTAGGACCCTTTTCCATCGATCTCGGTTCACCATCACCTGCGCATCCGTAAGCCTAACAGGCGACCTGGTTACCGATCAGCATTAAGAGGCGGTTGGAGTTACCATCCAGTTTTGATGTCGCTCTAACTGGAAGAGACTCGTGGTTTATTTACTTGGGTAAACCACCGCTACCATAATTACCATCACCCTCCAGTATGATAAATTGCTAATTGTTTAATACCCTAATCAGCGTTCATTCTTTGCATAGATAAACTGTGACAGCGCCATTAATTTAAATAGTAATCTCACTTAACGGCCAAAATGGCAGAGCAGATTTTTACGCAACGCTTTCCGAGAGGGCTGCATCCATCACGGCTCTGCGGTGACATAAAGATGTCTGACGTGCACTAACTCACTTAGGGACAGCAGATGTTGCAGCGCTGTGTTCGGTGGCAATTCCCAGGGTGTATTACTTCAGCTCCAATGACTTGCAAATAAACAGCTCAACAATTTTTCCAAAATAGCTCCGCCATCCCGCTCCTGCTACACGCTCGCTCCCTCCGTCGGTCCCCTGCTGCATTTTTCATGATGCTTCATCTGAGGCACTGTGAACTTTGACACGGTGACCCCTTTAGCTGGGGAAGCTCCAGCGTAATCCTTCTCCAGCCTTGACCTTGGCCTGTCAGATAAAACAATTCACCCTCCTTCATCTCTCCTCCCCCTCTTTTGTTTCAGCTCCAAAAAAGCAAAAAAAAGGAAAGAAGGGAAGAGGCCAGGAGCGCTCAGGAGTAACGGTGGCATTAGTGCTTTTAA
The DNA here is from genome assembly GCA_024036415.1 of Prochilodus magdalenae. Taxonomy (NCBI): domain Eukaryota; kingdom Metazoa; phylum Chordata; class Actinopteri; order Characiformes; family Prochilodontidae; genus Prochilodus; species Prochilodus magdalenae. The sequence continues at coordinate 102,535 of JAMWET010000254.1, forward strand.
GTTTTCCTTCTTCCTCTCTCTTTTTACCACCCTCTCTCTCATTCTATTTCCTCTCTGTCTCTCTCTTTTTCTCTCCCTTACTCTTTTCCCCCTCTTCTCTCTCTCTCTCTATCTCTTTCTATCTGTCTCTCTCTCTCTCTCTCGCTCTCTGTCTCTCTCTCTCTCTCTCTCTCTCATTTTGCTCTCTTTTTTCTCTCACTCTTTATCTCCTCCTCTCTTTTTCCCCTTTCTCCCTCTCACTCTTTTCACCCTTCTCTTTTTCCACTCTTTTTTCCTCTTATCTCACTCTTTTCCCCTTCTCTCTCTCTCTCTCTCTCTCTCGCTCTCATCTTGCTCTCTTTTCCCCTTTTTTTCTCTCGCTCTTTTTTCTCTCTCTTATCTCACTTTTCTTTTTTCCTCTTTTTCCCCAACCCATCTCTCTCTGTTGTCCTTCCTGTCTTTCTCTCTTATCTCACTTTTTTCCTCTCTCTCTTTTTTTTTCTCTTTTTTCCCCACCCTCTCTCTCTTTCTTATTCCTTTCAGTGTTTCTCTTTTTCCCCCTCCTCTCTCTCTCCTTCGCTCTCTCATCTTGCCTTCTTTTTCTCTCTCTTTCCCACCCCCTCTCTTTTCCTCTCACTCTTTTTCCCCTCCTCTCTTTTTCCTCTTTCTCCCTCTCTTTTTTCACCCTTCTCTCTTTTTCCACTCTTTTATCTCACTCTTTTTCCTTTCTCTCTCTCTCTCGCTCTCACACACACTCCCCCCACTCTCTCTTTCTCTCTCACTACACCCACTCTCTCTCTCTCTTTCCCACCCCCCTCTCTTTTCTTCTCACTCTTTTCCCCTCCTCTCTCTCTCTCACTCCCCCCACTCTCTCTTTCTCTCTCTCTCACTCCCCCCACTCTCTCTCTCCCTCTCACTCCCCCCACTCTCTCTCTCTCTCTCTCTCTCTCTCTCTCTCTCCCACTCTCTCCCTCTCTCTCTCTCTCTCTCTCTCTCTCTTTTCCTCCTGAGCACCACAAAATGATTTTGCTAATCTTCAGATTTATGATGGATTTGCATACATTCATTAGAGTGCGAGTGAACACGGGCGAACATAAGGTGCTTAGTCTCCTGAATTAAGGTTCATTCGTTTAATGATAAGTAAATATTTAGCCCCACAACGAACAACTGATAAAAATGTGTGCAGTGGCTTACGCTAGCCTTTGGATACTAAAACCAAACTTAGAACAAACGAAAGCACTTTTGTTTTTTATTTTTTTCCCTCTTTTTTATTTTTTTAACTAGCTGAATACATTAGCGCCACAGCCAGACACATTTTTCAAAGTCATGATCAGAGAGCACACAAGGACTTTGCAGCCTTTATAGCCCCCAGTTAAAGAAAAAAAAATACATCTGACAAAAGTATCAAATGACGGCCTTAAAAACGAGAGGGATCGGTCTGCCGGTGTACTTTTAATTCATTTATTTATTATACGCTCGGCTCCTCCTGTGGGAGCCATGAGGAGAAATTACATTAAATAGACTTTCTTCCGCCAAATCAGATCCCACATGGTCCCTGTCCCTGTGTCTTTGGCAATATGTATTTTATCAAGCGGCTGCATTAACAGATGCGGCTGATGGGAAAGTGCTTGGGTGGCAGGAACACTCTTTCACCACTCTTTGGGGAATATAAGAGGTGGTGGTGGAGGAGGGAGGGGGATAAAAAAGGCAGAATCTGCTGCGTTTATGTGCTTTCCCCTGAAAACACGCTGATTACGGCGCACAGTTGTGCACATAAAATCTTTAATGCACGAGACCAACACCAAAAATCGTAAAATTGCTCAAATCGGATCACAAATCGCACCACTGTTTACGTGACGTGGGTATGAAAAGCATAAGGCATCTGCTTTATACAAGTGTCTCTGTGGGTTATGAGCATGCTGAGAGGTTGTGGAAACTAAGCCGTCACCAGTAAACAAAAGGCCTCACCAGTACACTAAGGCCTCACCAGTAAACCAAGGCCTCACCAGTAAACAAAAGGCCTCACCAGTAAACAAAAGGCCTCACCAGTACACTAAGGCCTCACCAGTACACTAAGGCCTCACCAGTAAACTAAGGCCTCACCAGTAAACCAAGGCCTCACCAGTAAACCAAGGCCTCACCAGTAAACCAAGGCCTCACCTGTAAACAAAAGGCCTCACCAGTAAACTAAAGGCCTCACCTGTAAACAAAAGGCCTCACCAGTACACTAAGGCCTCACCAGTAAACTAAGGCCTCACCAGTAAACAAAAGGCCTCACCAGTACACTAAGGCCTCACCAGTAGACTAAGGCCTCACCAGTAAACAAAACGCCGCACCAGTAAACTAAGGCCTCACCAGTAAACTAAGGCCTCACCAGTAAACAAAAGGCCTCACCATTAACCAAGGCCTCACCAGTACACTAAGGCCTCACCAGTAAACTAAGGCCTCACCAGTAAACAAAAGGCCTCACCATTAACCAAGGCCTCA
>JAMWET010000254.1:110000-122500 GCA_024036415.1 Prochilodus magdalenae
TGGAGGTGGAGGGACCAGGTCTTCTGGATGTGTGATGCATGTCAACAAACCTCCACACACGGATTCACCAATTCACCATTACAGTCTTTGGTGACGGTGACGTGGTGTTAAGGACATGTGTTGTAACGGACTGCGTGCATGTAGTCCTGCGTTGTGCAGCCGTCTGCCGATGGTGCTGCCATAGGATGCCTCATAGAGGGCATCACTGCTCGCTCAATGTCCGTAATCGTGGCTGTTGGCCCAGTCAGGTACTGCGATAAGGCCGTCCTTGCTTACGGCACATGTAGTGTCCCCTCCTTTGTTTCACCTTCCGTTCTTTTTGGAAGACTTTGAACCCTATATACACTAGTAAGGTTGAGGTCAGGACTCCGGGGTGGTCAGTGCCATTGTTCTAAGAACACCAGCAGTTTGATTTGCAAATATTCTCCTTCTACACATCCTTTCAGACCCACAGTGCTAAGCTGTCTTCTCACAGTGGACGCATGGACAGAAACACCTGGGGAAACCTTCAGATCTAAAGCAAGAGTAGAGCTTGATTTTCTCTTCTCTCTTAATGAAGAAGGCTTAAGCTGCTGTTGATCCGATGGGGACTGTTGGCGGTTGTTAGAATCCCATTGTCTCCAGTTTTGGAAACTCTTCCACTTCTTTCCTTTCCACTTTGCCCTTACTAAGGCGAGTGGTATGTCTTAAATTTTATCTTCTCAGAAGCATCTCCTGATAATTTACTTATTGTGTTTTGGCTGGATATGGAATGAAAGATGGTCTATAACTCATGATATAATTAATCATGATTTTCATTTGGAGAGAAATGGGAAAAAATGGGAAGTGCAAACACAAAGCTACAGACACAAAGATAGTTATACCTTTATATAACATATAACAATGTAATAAAACTCACTGTGTATCAGCTAGTCCATTATATAACTGCAGCAACATAAATTTATAAATTTGACTTCATATGGTTTAAAATACGAATGCAAATAAATCCATACAAACTGCTATTAATTGATTGCTATTAATAAATAATTTTGCCTATTAGTACTACATCACCTGAAATCCAGCTGATCAAGCAACACCACCTTAACCGCAGTCAGATGGCATACTTTATTAGGCTGCTAGCTTATTTTGCCACAGCAATCCACACACCTCCCGCACCCCCCTCAACCTCCCAAACCTCCCCAACACCTCTTTTAAGGAAAATGAAGTCTTGAGGGAGTGCGAGTGTCTTTATCAAGGTTAAGTAGCTCATTCGGTAAGAGAGCGGGCCGAGAGTGCCGGCAGCAGACGCGGTGTGAGCCCACGGCAGCACGCGCCGGCGGCCAGCCTAGCGGGCAAATGGCCTTTAGTTGTCCTAACGGCACTATCCATCATAACATATGCTCTCTCCAGGACGCCACCGCCTTAATGAAGGATGGCTTTTTCATCCGCCTTATTTTGGGAAGATGAACCGGCGGAGATAAAAGGGAAGAGTGCGAGGGGGGGGGACTCACGGCAGCCGGAGCGGACTTGTTCGCGGCTTTACCACCAAGAACGTTTTTTGGTCCTAAATCGGGTACGGGGCAAAGCGGAGAGGCCGGGAAAAAAAGGTGCCTGGCTGAAAAATCGCGCATCAGGAGCAAGATGATTAACCAAAAGCTGAAAATGATCACTGGAGCTTTTCCCAGAGGTGCCGTGAGAGGGACTGGGAAGAGTGCTAGTATGATAAATACACCGATGTCACTGACCTCACGGTGGCCATTATTTCTGCTGCATCCTGGGAGCCTGCTGCGGCCTTGGCACGGCTCTGGTTGGTGCTCGGACGCGGGCAGCTCCATCATCTGGTCTGACAAAGATGGCTGACACCAGGGGCCCGTGCCCGTCCAGCCCATCTGTGCCCAGGTGCCCGCTTTAGCATGGCACGGCGGGAGGGAGAGGGGGCAGACTGGGTGACCCCGTGAGGGTTCAGCTCCTCTGACACTCCGCCACAGTGTCATTAGAAAGTCACCAAGGACTGACGCCCAAACTAAGCCAGTGGGAAGTTCCACTTTGTCCTAAATATAGTTGCTATTGTCTCACTTTTACTGAGTTGGGATAAGACCATTGTAGGCGTCCCTGAATACAAAGGACAGGACACCAACGCGTGGGCCTGTGCTCAGGGATGGCTTAATGTAATGCTGTGGAATATAAACCTTGTTCCTTTACTGATTTATTGAATGGAAACCAGTAGATACCAGCATGTCCCTGCCAGCATGTCCACACCAGCATGTCCACACCAGCATGTCCACACCAGCATGTCCCTGCCAGCATGTCCCCGCCAGCATGTCCCCGCCAGCATGTCCCCGCCAGCACGTCCACACCAGCATGTCCACACCAGCACGTCCACACCAGCACGTCCACACCAGCATGTCCCCACCAGCATGTCCACACCAGCATGTCCACACCAGCATGTCCACACCAGCATGTCCACACCAGCATGTCCACACCAGCATGTCCACACCAGCATGTCCCCGCCAGCATGTCCACACCAGCATGTCCACACCAGCATGTCCACACCAGCATGTCCACACCAGCATGTCCGCGCCAGCATGTCCACACCAGCATGTCCACACCAGCACGTCCACGCCAGCATGACCACACCAGCATGTCCACACCAGCATGTCCGCGCCAGCATGGCCAGACCAGCATGACCACACCAGCATGTCCACACCAGCATGTCCACACCAGCATGACCTCACATTGTTACTGTTCAGTGCCTGCAGTTATTAAAATAAAAGTCTAAAGTGGCGAAACTGACTTGTCCTGCTTCATATCCGTCATATCTCAGCAGCTCCAAATTGACAACAGACGTATTATTCACTACTGCCTCCTATTAGCTTTTCTCAGTCGGTTTGCTTCTTTCCTCAGATCAGAATTGAAATTCTCAAATCTGTTCATTCAACCTCCGCAACTCCTTGTCACTTGTGCACACCATACTAGCATTCCTCACTGTGTTTCACATTTCGCAAATCCTTTTGTACATCGATGCAAACGGTCGTGTACAACTGTCTGCTGGTTTTTGCTTTATCAATGGCTCATGTCATGTTTAGCAAAATGTGTTCTACTGATGGTTTGCTGAATTGTGCTACCCTCCAAAACATTTAGGTCATTGCCTAGGTCATTACATGCGAAAGGGCCGAACATGTTGGCATAATCTCATAATTTGTACATTTCTATAAAACTCTTTGGGTAAATTTTGGTAACTTATCCTAAATTGATTATCCTTAATTGTTCTCAGGTGAATATTGGCTTTCAGTTTAGAAGGGGGATTTGTGAAGGTTTAGATCACCCAATGGTCAAACAGCTCTCAACCATAGGTCAGAGGTCATCTCATGAACCTTCAATTGACAAACACATATAGACACAAAATACTGTAGTGTCACAAAGTCTCACCATGTACAGTTTTTTGTCTTTCCTGAATTTCTATCTGATTTTTTTGTCAAAAAATTGCAATACGAACAATACAGTAAAATAATATTACTGTATAAATTTGATTCCAGACCAGTTTCTTGCTGTCAGTCTCCCACATACAGTCCTGTGTAACTCTGTGCTCTGTGTAAGTTTGTATTTTGCTAGTTTACAACAGTGTACACTGCTCCACTGACAACATGGCTAAGTCTTTTGACTGCCTTGTTCATCAACAATGACACACAGACCAGACATTCTGATGGCACTGACACTTTGACTGATGTAAATATCTGCTACTGAGGCCAAAAGAAATCATTCTGAGTGAGGTACGTGCTTTTGCAGGTATTTCGTTGAGTTCTGCTGTTTGCACTACCTGTTTTGAGAAATGCACTTGTGGCGATGCCAGTGTAAATCATGCTGTGAGAAATGTACCAAGTCCACTCAGTTATATACATACACCTCAGTCGTGTCCTGCTGGTTCAGGGAATCGAACAGACGACCCGTCCGGTCACAAGGCTGCTTCCCTAACCTCCAGCAAGCCGAATGTGAATAAAATCTTCCTGTCGTGAAGCTTACCCGGCATAAAAGCATGTGCCGTTCCTGTGACGGCGTCCCCGCAGCACTCAGCCTCTCGCTCGACCAGTCGTCCTCCACAGCACTGTGAGCTGTAGCCGTCGTGAAGGACCTCGCCACAGCAGATCTGACCCGCCGCGGAGGAGAAGGGCGTCGCCCCGCAGCATGAATCGCCAAGTCCCACGGACACTCGCAGCTGGCCTGGGTCCGGACAGCAAATCTCCCCTACAGACAGCAAGCATGAAGAGATCATCGAACCGGCGGAGCAGGAGTGGTGGGAGCGCTACTCCGTCCACATGTTCAGTTCAAATGCACAGGTCCACTTAGAGGCTATAAAGAGAGATAGTGTGTCTCAGCTGCCTCGGGCTGAGAACAGACCTTACCTCCACATTTGTCCTTTATCATTATATCACAATATAAACACAACTGAGCCTCTTCACCCATTCGGCCTTCTCTTCTGACCTCAGATGGTGCAGATACAGGTGCAGATTTACTACAAGAGGTGGAGACTACCGACAGGCCATTGACACTGTACTGCTGTGGGTCTATTCGGCAGGTTACATTCACATACAGAGAAAATGTATGCCCATTTAAATATAGTGTGTCATAATTCTCAGGGAATAACATTATTTTCACTTAATCGATTAATAAATTAGTAAATAATATATAAATATATAAAATATATATATAAAAAATAATAAATAAAAGTTATTTTTTCAACTCTCCGGATGGTGAGGTTTGTGCTGTGTGCATTTGCGAAGCTGTGCAATACTGAACACTCCCTGCTTAACCCCTTTTTGCAATATGCCTTTTTAAAAATACTGACAGAATAATAGAAACACAGCACTTGAGCTACAGCAGTGCACTTGTCATGTCATCCTAACAGGAGTCAGTTATGGTTTAAGTCCTCTTGCATGTTTATCTAATGTTCACACAGCAAATAAAGACAGCAGATCTGGAAAGCACAATCTCCCTCAGTGAACAATCAAAGCTACTTTAATGTGTGTGTGTAGTTATATTTTTGTTATGTGTGTATATATATATATATTTACATTTATGGCATTTAGCTGACGCTCTTATCCAGAGCGACTTACAAGGTTAGTCACATTACAGGAAGGCCAATGTAGTGTTAGGAATCTTGCCTAAAGGACTCTTATTGGTGTAGCACAGCAGTTACCCCAGACTGGGATTCGAACCCCAGTCTCCCACATGTGGTGGTGGTGACTCCTTGGTGGGTAGTGGTTTTAACCGCTGAGCTACACCAACCACATTTTATATATAAAAAAAAATAAATAAATAAAAAAATATATATATATATATATATATATATATATATATATATATATATATATTATTGTAGCATGTGGTGTATAATAATATCTAATATCTAATAAATATAATCATCATCAGGAGATTGTGATTGTGGAAGCCCTACAAAGCCACAGCTGTTAAAGAGACAGACAGACAGACAAATAGATAGACAGATAGATAGATAGATAGATAGATAGATAGATAGATAGATAGATAGATAGATAGATAGATAGATAGATAGATAGATAGATATTCCCAGATGGAAAATCACATATTGAAGCAGCCCAAGTACAGTAAAGAACATTAAAACAATGATAAAATATATACATAAATAAAGAGAATAAGAAAAAGAAGTACTTCTACGAATAATAATAATAATAATAACAATAACAATAATAATAATAATAGTTATAATTATTATTTTTTCAATTTTAGTATTATTATTATTATTATTGTTATTATATGCACTTTAATGGGACTGTCAGATCCAAAGAAGCTAGAGAACTCTAATATACTTATACTAAGTAACCCTAAAAAAAAGCTGATTAATCATTTCAGTTTGAAGCTGAGCTGATGTTATGTTATGTGTAATAAAACCAGTTTTTAATGCCAAAATAGGGAAAAAGAAACCAGCTAAATACCTAAATAATGCAGGACTATAGTAAAAAAGCAAAAAAAAAAAAAAAAAGCCTCCCTGACCATGTACCTTGGCTGACTGGGACATAGTATCCTCCACAACACTGGTGATGAGGCTGAGGCTCATGGAGCTGTCCGTCACAGCAAACAGCCACAGAAGCGTTCGCCACCAGCAAATAGCGCTCATCGCAACACTGGTACGAGTCTCGGAAGTCGTGTACGGTCCCTCCGCAACAAACCTACGAGAAAGACACAAAAGCAATGACACACATCGAACACAGCTCAAACGGAGCACTGCACTGCACTGAAGCACGGCACACTTCATGCCACCCCAGCCGAGGCAAGTTGCGCTTCGTACAGGTCCTATTGCGTGTACGTCTAAAGTTCACAAAAGTTCCTTTCCGTTCAAGGCAATTAGGAAGTTAAGAGGTGGCAATGCCCCGGTCCCAGAGGGGCCACCATGCAGGCTCCCGCAGTTTCAGGGAGCAGTCGGGCCCTGGGGCTGCTCGTCTTCCTCCTCCTGCCACCAAGCACCGGTTATATTTAGCTGGACTCCACTGTCTACTCTGGCAAGAAATCAGGCCAGGATAGATTTTCCTACAGCGGCGCGACCGTACTCTGGTGGCGTCTGAAAAATCTGTGTCGCCCCGAGCCACTGACATTGTCCTTACCTTTTGGCTCGGCTTCAAGCTCGAAACGTTACATAAGGCCGTGCTCCGAAGTGCCCGAGAGACGGAAAGCGGTGTTCCGACTTGGAATAGATCACAGTAAATTATAAGGAGGACGAATATTCTAAATCATAATCAATCAACCGAGTAAATGAAGTCATACTGATGGTACACAACAACGGCACTAATGACTAACGAGAAGAGAGAAGAGACCGCTGCATCATAACATCACACCTGCAAGATCAACTCAAACTCTGACCTACAGAAAGGACAGCATCGGACAACAGAGGTGAAGATCTAGCGCAGCATCTATCTATCGCCCCTGCAGGCAATTACCCCAAAATCTGTCTATCCAGCTAGCACTGCCGTCCATGACTCAGGTCTGACCAATAGACCAGACCAAGTTAGTACTGTTACCTTAGACTCAGGTCTGACACCAGTTACAGTGGAATGAAGCTGACTCAGGTCTGATCAATAGATCAAGTTAGTGCTGTTACCCTAGACTCAGGTCTGATCAATGTATCAAGTTAGTACTGTTGCCCTAGCGTCAGGTCTGATCAATGGATTAAGTAAGTACTGTTCCTCTGGACTCAGGTCTGATCGATAGACCAAGTTAGTACTGTTACTCTGGACTCAGGTCTGATTGATAGATCAAGTTAGTACTGTTACCCTAGCGTCAGGTCTGATCAATGGATCAAGTTAGTACTGTTGCCCTAGACTTAGGTCTGATCAATGGATTAAGGAAGTACTGTTACTCTGGACTCAGGTCTGATCGATAGACCAAGTTAGTACTGTTACTCTGGACTCAGGTCTGATCGATAGATCAAGTTAGTACTGTTACCCTAGCGTCAGGTCTGATCAATGGATCAAGTTAGTACTGTTGCCCTAGACTTAGGTCTGATCAATGGATTCAGTAAGTGCTGTTACTCTGGACTCAGGTCTGATCGATAAACCAAGTTAGTACTGTTACTCTGGACTCAGGTCTGATCGATAGACTAAGTTAGTACGGTTACTCTGGACTCAGGTCTGATTCATAGATCAAGTTAGTGCTGTTACCCTAGACTTAGGTCTGATCAATAGATCAAGTTAGTACTGTTGCACTAGACTTAGGTCTGATCAATGGATTAAGTTAGTACTGTCACTCTGGACTCAGGTCTGATCGATAGACCAAGTTAGTACTGTTACTCTGGACTCAGGTCTGATTGACAGATCAAGTTAGTACTGTTACTCTGGACTCAGGTCTGATCAATAGATCAAGTTAGTACTGTTACCCTAGACTTAGGTCTGATCAATAGATCAAGTTAGTACTGTTACTCTGGACTCAGGTCTGATCGATAGACCAAGTAAGTACTGTTACCCAAGACTCAGGTCTGATCAATAGATCAAGTTAGTACTGTTACCCTAGACTCAGGTCTGATCAATAGATCAAGTTAGTACTGTTACCCTCGACTAAGGTCTGATCAATAGATTAAATAAGTACTGTTACTCTGGACTCAGGTCTGATCGATAGACCAAGTTAGTACTGTTACTCTGGACTCAGGTCTCATCAATAGACCAAGTTAGTACTGTTACTCTAGACTCAGGTCTGATCGATAGACCAAGTTAGTACTGTTACTCTGGACACAGGTCTGATCAATAGACTAAGTTAGTACTGTTACTCTAGGCTCAGATCTGATCGATAGACCAATTAGTACTGTTACTCTGGACTCAGGTCTGACCGACTGATCACTTTAGTACTGTTACTCCAAACTCAGGTCTGATCAATAGCTCAAGTTACTGCTGTTACCCTAGACTTAGGTCTGATCAATAGATTAAGTAAAGTACTGTTACTCTGGACTCAAGTCTGATCGATAGACCAAGTTAGTACTGTTACTCTGGACTCAGGTCTGACTGATAGATCAGGTTAGTACTGTTACTCTAGAAACAGGTCTGATCAATAGATCAAGTAAGTACTGTTACCCTAGACTTAGGTCTGATAATAGATCAAGTAAGTACTGTTACCCTAGCATCAGGTCTGACTGATAGATCAGGTTAGTACTGTTACTCTAGAAACAGGTCTGATCAATAGATCAAGTAAGTACTGTTACCCTAGACTTAGGTCTGATCAATAGATCAAGTAAGTACTGTTACCCTAGCGTCAGGTGTGACTGATAGATCAAGTTAGTACTGTTACTCTGGACTCAGGTCTGATCAATAGATCAAGTTAGTGCTGTTACTCTAGACTCAGGTCTGATCAATAGATCAAGTTAGTACTGTTACTCTAGACTCAGGTCTGATCAATAGATCAAGTTAGTACTGTTACCCTAGACTCAGGTCTGATCAATAGATCAAGTTAGTACTGTTACCCTAGACTTAGGTCAGATCGATAGATGAAGTTAGTACAGTTGTCCTAGACTTAGGTCTGATCAATAGATCAAGTTAGTACTGTTACTCTGGACTCAGGTCTGATCAATAGATCAAGTTAGTGCTGTTACTCTAGACTCAGGTCTGATCAATAGATCAAGTTAGTACTGTTACTTTGGGTTCAGGTCTGACTGACTGATCACTGTAGTACTGTTACTCCAGACTCAGGTCTGATCTATAGACCAATTAGTACTGTTACTCTGGACTCAGGTCTGACCGACTGATCACTGTAGTACCGTTACTCTGAACTGTAATATCTAATACTGTTACTCCAGGCTTGGCGCTAACTGACTAAGCTTATATAAACATGTTGCCTCTCCAGGCGCTCCACATTCTTATCCCAGATCCCAACACAAAGCGAGCTGCTTCAGGATAACACGAGGATAACTATAAATCTCTCCTATGAAGAGAAGTAACACAAATATGATGAGTAACACAAATCCACACATAATTAAAACGCTCTGCCCGGTTCCTAACCTACAGCCACGCAGAAAAGCTCAGGCTCAGTCCTGCTGTGGCTTATTCCAGCTCCGGACAACAAGGCAATATCAGCAGATGGCTCTGTCACATTCATTCGCCGAGACCGAGAGAATCATCTCTATTCCACGGCTGCTGTCGAACACGGCGAGCTCGTCTTTCCCTGAGTTGTGTTCTTTTGTGCCCAGGCCTCCAGAGCATTACTGTCTGCTTCTGAGCTGGGGGAGACGTATGGCTGGCGCTGGCTTGCCAAGTTGGCGGCGTTTCAATAACATCAGGACTGCAGCAATTGCAGGAGACAAGTTAATCTATTTACTGAAAACAATCGCAGGGACGAAAGCCCCACGCTTAAACGCCAAAACAGCTTTCTGTCTTTCCCTTCCCCTTCACAGAGGCGTGTTCCACTCACAGCTATAAGAGCTAAAGAGCCCAAGTGAGCCATTCGTCACCTGCACCATTTTCACAGATACAATAATTAAATATGAGTGAGATGTGGTTTACATGCAGGGAAGACGCCGCCAGTTACGGTGAGATGAAGCTGAATTTGTCATATGGGCGTGCACTCACAGCCGGGGAAACTGAAACAGAAGGACGATGTGTGGCTGTGGTATAAAACAGAAAGACCTTTAAGGGGCACCAGGTCCCACTATCACAGCGAGCTGATCCCTACCTGGGGAAAGGAGCCGTCCTGTATCAGTGCCCTACTGAAACTAACTGTACAGTACAAGATGTCCAGGAATACAGTCGTCCAGATGAAATCTACCGGGGCGATATGTCCCCTGCCTGGGCTAGGGAGGCACTTTCTGGTTTTAGTCCCGCGTCTATTGGTATTTGGAATCTGTTTTATTTAATATTACATTAATTTGTCTGTGCAGTTATTATCCTTGACATATTGCGTCATCGCTGAATAACAATACTGACCTAAATATTGCATTATTTATAAATAATTTATAATAATAATAAAATAATTTCTATTAAAAAGGCCTTATTAATGTGTTTTAATTTTTAGATACCAGTACAGTACACAATCATAGAACCAAGGAAAACATATTTAGTAGTAATCTATTTGGTGACATTGTCCAAAAACACGTCCATTTTGCTTATTGGTTATGTAATTCTTATAATATTATGTACACTGATATGACAACAACAACAATATTAATACTACTACTACTACTACTACTACTAATAATAATAATAATAATAATAATAATAATAACAACAACAACAACAACAACAGCAACAACAATATTAATACTACTACTACTACTACTACTACTAATAATAATAATAATAATAATAATTATAATAATAACAATAACAATAATAACAACAACAACAACAACAAAACAAGAACAGTAACAATAGTAATAGTAGTAGTAGTAGTAGTAGTATTATTATTAATAATAATAATAATAATAATAATAATAATAATAATAATAATACCTCTACTACTACTACTAATAATAATAATAACAATAATAATAACAACAACAAAAACAACAGCAGCAGTAATAGTAGTAGTAGTATTAGTAGTCGTATTAATAATAATAATAATAATAATCATCATCATCATCATCATCATCATCATAACAGCAGTAATAATAGTAGTAGTATTAATAATAATACTGCTACTAATAATAATACTAATGCTAATACTACTATTACTACTACTACTACTACTAATAAAACAATAATACTAATAATAATTCTTAACAATAACAAAATAACAACAACAACAACAATAAATAATAATAATAAAAGTCAGAGAATTTTAGGATGAAAATCTAAACACACTATGGTTTTGCCCCATTGGTTCTGGTGGGACTTTTTTTTTTGCACAACTAATATAAAAGCATAAATTACTATTATTAAACATAAACAAACCAGATCCACTGACCCCAAAAATACTCCCTCAGATTACCCTCCCGGAATCCAGGCGACCAGATGAACTGTATGACTTACTTAGAGCACTGTGATAAATCTCACCCCATCACTCGACCCATGTAGAAGGGGCATCCTACCCTGTGGGGGCTTTATTCCCTCATGCAGGAAAACGAACCGTGATTTTTGATATTTGGAATAAAAGGCTCCACGTAATCTTCTCATAGATCGTGAGAACATCCATGTGTGTTGAGTTATGTGTTCACCTGCTGCTCTGGGTCATAACAGGAGCTGCCACAGAAGTCCTGGTGCGCGGGGCATTCCACGTATGAGCAGCGGGTCTGGGGAAGGACGGCATGCTTGGCCCGGAGCTCCTCACATGGTTTCAGGGCCCGTCGACGAACATCATAGCCCCCCATGATTCCGTTGGGCTGGCCAGGAGACGTCCACTCCAGTCTAACAGATCTGGCAGACATGCATGCATCGTCACAAATTAAAATTAAAAATGAAATTGACCTTATTGGTAATGTTGACATGTAGAGATGCTGGAAGCAGCAATGGCTGGTATGTCACAAAGTATTCAAGCACCCAAAAGAGTAGCGTCAGTAGAAGAGAGTAGACTGAGATCGCCATGCCCAGTGCTAGGTGTCGGTGCTTATTGGGCAGTATTGGGCTGTGAAGCTGTGGAATTTCATTCTCTGGAATGATGGAGCTGCATCCGATACATTTGGGATGAGCTGGAGTGATGGTCGTGATCAAGAACAACCTCCTCCAATCACAGTACAGGACCTATCGGTAATGCTTTGCGTTAAGTGTTGACCTAACATGAAGTAATACACTAATAATGGCTACAGTGTTCCACTAGCGTTAAATAAACGTGCAACAACTACATGTTTACATGTTCAGTAAACAAAAACATTTCCCACCCTTCCTCACCCACCACCATTCAGCTCTCTGCAGGCTTGGTACGAGGCCAAGGGGTTGGTTCTACCAGTGAGGAACATCTCACTCAGCTGCTCCGGCGCTATCCATCACCAACCATTGCAGGAGCTGCTTGAATTAGTCTGTTAGTTATTGGTTGTAACAGAAGCTTGGACTTCAGCCCTGGGTAGATAAGCTCAGGTA
>JAMWET010000254.1:127500-132901 GCA_024036415.1 Prochilodus magdalenae
AAGTGCAAATTAGATTCATCAAAGGGTTTATACTCACCTGGAACTGAGCACCTGGATGTGGGGTGCTGCTATGTCCGCTGGAGTGTCTTCCACCGTCGTCACCTTGGTGCTATTGCTCTTCACACACGCGTAGACCGTACATACCTCCACCTAACAACCCGTGTTCAGGAAATACAGTGTGAGACAGTGATTCTCATGTCCATCACAAAGACAAGGCCTACTCTTCATCAGAATACACGCTGTTCTGGACAAATCCAGGATCAAATGACTTGCGTTAATGTTTCCTCCTCCTCTGATACACACCCTCAGTACATCACCTAGTCAGCAAGGGACATGTAAGACAGTCCAGCCGAATGAACCTGCTGCGTAATCTTAGCCTGGGAGAGTGGTACGAACCTGAATGTCATACACAGTGAAAGGCAGCAGGCCTCCCAGCTCCAGTGATCCAGATGTGTTGTCGGTGGACGCATACAGCCGGTCGTCCAGATAGATGGAGTACCGCATCACGGCTCCGTTGGGAACAAGAGGGGCTGCCCACAGCACCCGTACTGACGTGCTGTTGAGGGTCACTACCTCCGGAGGGAAGATCCCTTCAGGCTCTAAGGTCAAGAGACACTGAGATCAGTAACGCAAGGTTCAAGGCTCATCATCAAAAGAACAGCTGCACCCAGAAGGAGGTGTGGGAGTGCGGTGCTGTTGGGAAGGAAGATAAAGGTGACCAGGATCAATAACTGGTGATAAATTTAGACTGATATGATCAATATTTATTGAGCTACACATACAGAAGTCTGTCTATGAAGTCTTAGTATGGCGTTCGGCTGCTAACCCAATATGCCAGACGTCTCGGTATGGAGCTGTAGAGTTTCCTAATGGTGTCCTGTGATAATCCATCCCATGCAGCTTGAACATCCTCACACAGTTCCTGCAGATGGTGCGGTAGGGGTGGAGGTGGAGGGACACCAGGTCTTCTGGATTATGACAACAAGCTGTTGCGGACCCTGTGCTGACACCAACGGGTTGCCTCCACACACGGATTCGTTGGGCGTCTCCACCAAGACTAAAGCGGGACTCGTCACTGAAGATGACCCGCTGCCATTCTGAGTCACTCCATGACAGTCTGGTACGACACCACTGCAGTCTTTGGCAACACTGATGTGGTGTTAAGGACAGTCTTCATAACTGTGCTTCCACTAACAGGATGACTCATGGGTGCATCACTGCTCGCTGAAGGTCTGCAGTCGTGGCTGTTGGGTCAGTCAGGTACAGCGTTAAGTCCTGTTCTTGCTTGCTTCATATACAATTTTATAAATTTTGATGCTGCCACATCCTGTGAAGCCCTTTCCTCACAGCTTAGCTCCAGCTCTGGATCTCTCTCTCGCTCCCCCTTACCCACATCTTAATGTAAGCAGACGGCATGCCACAAAAACACTGCTTCATCCGCAACCGGGTTACGGTCTCCGCATTGTGTAGCACAGCAGCCCTGCCGCTCTGGCTCTGCACTGGCTGGATGTTCAGTGAAGGCATGCGAGCAGGCGGTACAAGGCCAAACCCAGCAGCTGAGCAGTGAGGGTTGGAGTAGGCATCTCCCCCAGGCTCACATCTGAGCCTCGCTGTTGAAGCTTCATGTTCTCTCCTTTTCTTTCCAGCCCAACATCATGTCAGCGCAGAACAGCTGCCGTCTGTAATAGCGAGCGAGTGAGCCAGGGCCAGAGGAAAAAGCGAGAGAAGGAGGCAGCAGTACTTCCTCTTCTACGTCTGGTAAAGATGAATATGAATATCCTATGGGAATGAAACTTGGTGGGTAGGTTCAACATCCTAAGAAGCGTGAATGATTCAAGTTTCACGCTCGGCAGCACATGTGACATAAACAAAGATAGCCCCGTATCACTGACTGACCCATCAAGCGGGCAGTGGTGTCCTTCATGAGTCATCCTGTTAGTGCAGCACCATTGGCAGACGGCTGCACCACGCAGGACTACATGCACACAGGCCGTTACCACGACTGTCCTTAACAACACGTCACCGTCACCAAAGACTGCAGTGGTGTCGTACCAGACTGTCATGGAGGGACTCAGAATGGCAGCGGGTCATCTTCAGTGACGAGTCCCGCTTTAGTCTTGGTGGAGACGCCCAACGAATCCGTGTGTGGAGGCACCGTGGTCAGCACCAAGATGAACGTCTAGAAAACGTGGTGTCCCTCCACCTCCACCCCTACCGCACCATTTGCAGGAACTGTGTGAGGATGTTCAGCTGCATGGGATGGATTATCACAGAACTCCATCAGGAACCTCTACAGCTCCATACCGAGTCTGGCGTGTTGGGTTCGCGAACACGGCGGCCCGACGCCATACTGAGAGACAGACTTCTGTATGTGTAGCTCAGTAAATATTGATCATATCAGTCTAAATTTATCATCAGTTATTGATCCTGGTCACCTTCACCTTCCTTTCTAACAGCACCGCCCTCCCACACTTGAAGGCTGCGTCTCTGAGTTAGGGGTTGGTGACCGTGTTAGTGAGGCCTGCAGCTGTTTATTTCAGTGCTGTGGAAGAAAACTAGCAGAAGCAGTGCATGCTGGCTGCATCTCTCTCCCTCTCTGTGTACCATGTGTGTGTGTGTGTGTTGTGGGGGTGGGATGAGGAGGGAGTCCCAACAGACGGTTTGTGGGCAAATTGAATCAGTCCTGACGGAGCGCAGTGGGATTGGAGTGCTGCACCAGGGGGCAGAGGGGGTTAACTGGGCCAGTCTGGGGGATTCCCTCTGCTGCCTACACTGGAGTTTCACACCATCCTAGAAACCTCCTCCACTCTTTCCCCCTCTCTCATGCACCGCCCACTCCACCATCCCCAGCTCAAGTCCTGCTTTTCTCTCTGCTACGCTAGTTTGTGGTGTTATTAGTTAGCCTGCTAATGCCTTGGCGGTAGAGCAATGGCACACTGGATGTTCCACTGTCTCCAGTGGAGCATGAACAGACAGTTCTGCCAGGGGCAATGTAGAGCACAGTTCAATTTTCCCAACTTTTGCCATCAGCCGGATGCTGTTTTTTTTTTCGACATGCCACAGATGCCAATTGTCTTGTTGTTCAAATGAGCCCAGTATTACACAGAGCGCTACAGAGCATCGCCTGACTTCTTCCAATTCAGATTACAATCCAATCCACCAAAGCTCTCTTCTGATGACCCTCCATGTCCACTGGAAAAGCTGTACCCACGTGCTATCTCAGGTCCGCTACATTTACGCTCTATGCTCTTTTCCAGAGCGACTTCCCTTATGAAACCATAATATATGGCAATGTATTGGAAAATATAGTGCAATATATTAAATAATATAATGTCATATATGGGAAACAAGTGCATATATTTTGCATATATTTATATAGTGATAAATATATTACAATATATTGTATAATACATAAGAAATTGCCGCTTTTCATATACTGTATGTATGGTAGGATAATTTATATTTACTTATATATGGTAATATATTTCATTTTATATGATAAATATATCATATATGTAAATATATCATATATCATGATATATTATATCATATATGATGTAATAGACATCATATGTATTTCTCCATATGTGTTTGCATATATGATAATATATATATATAGTTTTATATATGTGAGAATATATACATACTGTATAGTGCCACATGTATGTATGAAAATATTCTCACATATATAAAACTATATCTATTATCATATATGCAAACACACATGGAGAAATACATATGATGTCTATTACATCATATATGATATAATATATCATGATATATGATATATTTACATATATGATATATTTATCATATAAAATGAAATATTACCATATATAAGTAAATATATATTATACTACCATACATACAATATATGAAAAACGACAATTCCTTATGTATTATACAATATATTGTAATATATTTATCACTATACAAATATATGCAAAATATATGCACTTGTTTCCCATATATGACATTATATTATTTAATATATTGCACTATATTTTCTAATACATTGCCATATATTATCGTTTCATAAGGGTTACAACCGCTATAAGGCTTCAGTACTCCTTTGCTGGCTCTTTGCATATGTGTGCTATTCTAATAATGCTATAGGTCCCCCCAACAAAGCTGCTCAGATACTAGATCCATTACATCAGCTCTTCTGGTTCTCCCGTTTCTTATTAGGCTCATTATTATTATTCTGCATCATCTCCATGACGGAGAACCTGCCATATATGGTCCCTTAAAAAGTAACCACCAAGGATATGGCTAATTTTAGAAGCCATGAATCCTCTTTTTAGCTAAGAGTGCCGGTAAGAACCCTGGAATCGCTCTAGCACCGAGACTCATTTCCTATATTACAGCTGCCTGACTGCCAAAGGAACGAGATTTTCTCAGGCGAGTGAGCTTTGTAAAAGAACTTTGTAAAAGGCACAAAGAAAGGACTAGTGACGGGAGAGAGATCAAATATCCGAGCAGCAGCTTTGAACCAGTCACGGGCTGACATGGGAATAAAACCAACATTGTCTAGAGGTCCTGTCACCCAATCTCTCTCACATTCAAACAGTGGAGAAAGGACATCAGTGTGATTCTTACAGCTCTGAGGGCCCTCAGGAACTGTTCAGCCCAATGCTCAGTAGACTGGTCGCTAGGCGGTGTTAGCAGGGCCAATAATCAGGGCAAAAATCACAATTCATGAGTCAATTGTTGATGCCATAATAACAAGGTGCTCCTCTACAGCCGTTCCTTGAAGGGCCGTGGATGCTCCAGCTGTCTCAAGACAGGATAGCAAATGCAGGAAGCTCTACAACAGCTTTTAGCGCGTTTCACAGAGATGTTTTTTAAGAGCGCGTATTAATTAATATGTAATTTTGGTTGTCCCGTGGGAGTGTTCACAGTAATGGGAGGGTAACTGCAAAATAATGAGTGTATATTATGCTAATAGATTCATTTGCCAGTCTAATGTGCTTTTCAGTGACTGTAGGTAATCATTAAGAGTGCTCAAGTCGTGATTTATTCAACACCAGCATATAGCAAAAGAGCATGTGACTTGCGAGACGAACCAACACGCTGAGTGACTTCTCCGGTGCACACGTTTATTCAACAAGCTCACGGTCGCTCAGAAGCAGGGCTCATGCTACAACGGAAGCTATCGCAAAGTCCAAAGACTTTCGGGGGGAATGTGGGCCATGCTGTTTCGATACACTGTCGTTTTCCCTAAAGCTGGGCGGTCTAAAGGCTGTCTCTGGATAGTTTCACCCAGACCGAATCAACCAACAGGAATGAAACTTGGTGGGTAGGTTCGACATCATGAGACATGCTAATGATTCAAGATTCAGGGTGGCGGCACATGTGACGTAACCAGCACAGGCCTTTATCGTTGGACCTGACTGAGTCA
>JAMWET010000255.1:0-35970 GCA_024036415.1 Prochilodus magdalenae
CTGGTCGGAGCTGCGGACACCATGTTGATTTTTATTACTGTTGTTGCTGGAACCATGAACCATGCAGCGCACCGTGGCTTACCTGTCAGGATGTGTTATTAACTTACAGAATACAAGCAGTGAGTCTGTGAGCGCCACTTTAACCATGGTAACTACTGTGACATCAGTCGAACACTATATATACATTACTGAGCAACAAGTACATATGTAATTTCGTCAAGACATAAGGAAACAATGTTTGTGATAGTACCTAATGGGTTTGTGCTATATTGGCAAATTCAAAATATTACTGTCACGCTTCCGGTCTCCCTGACACCGCTGTTCTCCCAGACTCCATTTCCCAGAGTGCACTACCCAAAGACGTCACAAGACCCCACATATCCCCAGTCAGCCAATCACTCACGCTCCAACTCGCCTGAGTACAGATTTAACCCACCTGCTTCTCATCACCCAGTCTGCTTATAAACCACTCACACACACATTGCAGAGTTTTGCCAAACTTGCAACTGGTTCTGACCCCTTCTGTCTTTGACTTCCTGACAGCTATAAAACTAATAATATATAATATACTATACTAATATAAGTACGTATACTAATATGTTAGTCTGCCGATCTAATTATCGGTCTATAATTTACACATACCTGTTAATGCCCATACGATAATTTAGTTACTTCTGCGTATTAATTTACTGAAATGCTGTAAAATCAGGAAATAGTTAGCGATGATTGTCTATTTTACATCACTTAATTACTTTATAACCAAAATGATCACATTAATTAACCTTGGTCTTGGTCTTAGATGGAGGTGGTGATCCAGCTGAACAGTGCTGTCGAGGACACAAGGCCTCACTGAAAGCTGTTATATATGCTATAGGCTAAAAGTCTAATCACATTGCCCTATTATATTCTACATGAATGCAACACTGTGAACACTGCGAAGGATATGTGCTGCAAAATGAATCTACAATCTAGTCCATGTCTGTGTGTCAAAAGAGGATTTAGTAAGATTATGGGAACACAGGGAACAGGGAATTCTGCTGAGCCAGAAAAGAAGGGAAAGTTAGAAATTCCTTTGTTCAGTCCTTCTTACATTTGGTTCCAAATATTCACCTCCGCTGACATTCCAAACGACTTACACAAAATGGCCAAAGTAATGTGGACACTCCTCCTAGTTACTGAGTTCAGGTGTTTTAGCCACACCTATTACTAGCAGGTGTATAATATCAATCACCTAACCCCGCAGTCTCCGTAGACAAACTCCAATCTCCCAAACTCCATGTCCCAGAGTTCATTACTCGATGATGTCACTGTCCAAACTGTCCAATCACACCTCTTTGATCTGGTTACTGGTGTGTTTGGCCCCTCTGGTTTGTATTCCCCATCTGTTCACTGGTTTACGGTTTTGTCTTACTCCTTTGGATCTGTCTGCCTGTATCTCCTGCTCTCTGGTTCTTGACCCCGGCCTGTCTCTCCAGTTATTCTCTCTGCCTTGTCTCCTTGGTAACGTTCACCTGGTCCGTCCTGCTGTGCTTTATTACCACTCTGTCTAATAAATCTCAATTGACTTTTAGTTTGGTGTGCATCGATCTAAGTTTGGTAATCCTGACAAATTTACAAGAGGACAGAACACCAACCAAAACCATGACTGCCTTATCTTGATCATTTAATTTTTTACTCAATAATTAAAAATAGAAGAAACGACTATTAAATAACTGTATTTTTTTAGCTCCTAGACACTCCAAACACAACATTTCTAAAACGTATCTGAGCTACCACTTGTGTTCCAGACCAGCACAGACAACAGATTACAGAATATTGCAGGTGCTATGTAATATTTGGTAGAAAGCATCAGCCAATTCTTTTAGAATCCACATGTCCAATAATAACATTTCAGAGTAGGCCACCGTCTCATATGGCATCCATGGATGTCTCACATCATAACTTGTTTTTATTTTTTATAATTGTAATTATAATTGACCAAAACATTAAAGAAATGATGCCCAGTTCCCCTAAGGCTCTTGGAGTATTCTCTATACTAAAGTATTCTGCAGATAAACTTAATATACCTCTTCTCTAAGAGTGTAGTGAAAGGTGTGGAAGTGACGCTGAGTATCAGGACGTACTTTAATGCTTTAAATCGGCTGGTTTCCTGGTTATTTTCAGTATTAGCTCAGAGCAGTGTAGCTTAAATCTGTACCAGCCCTTCATGAATAAGACACCTATAATTTTTCAGGGGTCAGATTCCCGGACATGGTCAGTCTTAGTGAGTAATAAGCCACCCTACGCAGGAGAAAGGAGCGAGCCGCTCAGCGAGAGTTTCCTGAAGAGCTCCTCAAAAGCCAGACTTCACCAATGAGTGAGTAATGAGTAGGGTGGGTTACTCATAAGTACTTCAGTTATGTAAGGCTTATTAAGGAAACCCTCATTAATAAACTCCTTAAATCCATTATCTAAGTACTCAGCACCATGAAGCTTCTAGGAAACTCACCCAAGGCCATTTACATTCAACAGACTTTAAGCACAGTTAAGAAATGTTTATTAAAAGCTGTGACATACATACAAAACCAGTTCCACTTTATACTATGGTATGTACAGATAGATCATAATAGATGTGTTAGTTAATAGAAACTCGTCTCTTTGATAATTATCTGATATGGAAAAGGAAAGTTTTAAAGAGCTGTGCAGCTAGACGAAGCCAGATTTACCCTTCCAGCAGTGAATGTAAATCTGTATTATAATCATAAACACCTAGTAATTAAGTCTCGAGTAAGGATGATCTATGAAAGCCTGTAGTAGATGTGTGTGAGATCAGACTGCATCTGAAACAGTTCATTAAGATTATTATCTAATAATGTTTCTGACCATTAATCAAACATAAAACTCAATAAACAGGAAATAAACAAGCTTCAGCTCTCGATCTTAAAAATTAACAGCTGTGTATAGTTTATCATATGAATCTTTTTTCTATGGACCCAGATAATAAAATAGACTCCTCTGCTTCTCCACCTGAGAATGAGTCCTCTACGTCATCACCACCACCTGCAGGAGTTCAGATAAACATGAAGGAGCTGGATAGTAGACTTGTAAACAGGAGTAAACAAAACCAGTAAACAAAACCAGTAAACAACAGGATAACAATGTTCTAAAGCTTACCAGCTCCTAACTGGGTACCAGGATCCGCCCTGTAACACACACATTAATATTAGTATGGTGATCATATTCATACAGCACTGCTCCAGATGGATCACCGTGAGAGGATCTCTCCGGTGTCTTCACTGACCTGAGGACTTCTTCTTGTAGTACAGGAATCCTGCAGCTGTCAGAATGATGCCCAACACCAGCCCTGAAGCTCCGATAGCGATCTTATTCCTCTCCGGCTCAGGAAAAGAAGGTTCTGTGTGAACATGAATATTTAATATTTCTTCTGAACATTAAAATGAAGAAACTTTATTACCAAATGAAACTCAGAACCAGCTTCATAGCTTTGTGAAAATGTACTTCTTAGTCTTAATTATTCATCACTGACATATAATTAGATTTCATAGATTTCAGAGAATTATTATTTTATTTTATATCCATATTTCCAGATAAGATTTCTTAACATTCCACTTAGAAGTGCCCATGTAAAGACATCTCTGTCAAACAAAAACAAACTGATTTGCTTTTTGCATCTTCAGGGAAGTCCCTCCTAGAATCTCCTGAGATGATGCTGTGACTATGAAGACTGTTTTGTACACTTGATAAGATCTGATGGGAATAGTGACTTTATAGTGAAGTTGTTTTCAGTTATTTTCTGAGCTGCATGTCTGATGTTTATTAAACTATCTCTGAGTAATCAGATTACAGTCTATTATAAATGCCTTGACTGCCTCTACACTTAACTACCCTGTCAACTCAAGAAACATGAACTGGCTGTAAGGTCTGTAATGATGTGGGGGTTTATTCTCACCCCAGGGGTAGACCATGGGCTCCTTGGAGCTGATGTGCTCCACCACACAGGAGATCTTCTCTCCAGATTTGGGGGTGTACTCCAGGTGGGAGTGGACCTGGTAGTACCAGTCTCCATCAGCCATCTCCTCAGTGGAGACCACATCAGAGGTCACCTTTTTATCGTCCCTCAGCCAGTACACATCGATGGCTGGGGGGAAGAAGTCATACGCGCTGCACATCAGCAGAGCTGGCTGATCACCACTGGCCTGCTGTTCTGATGTGAGTATCACCGTCGGCTTCACTACAAACAACAGATACATCATTAGTGCGTTAATGTAACCATCATTTCATCAATTTTTATTAAGGCATTCAGGCACAATGTGTGCACTATGATGTCCATTGTCAGTATGACGTCTGTCCCAGTCACACTGAACCCACTAGAGTACCTCTGGTGTGATGCTAAAACACCTACAATGCCTTTCCTGAAGTGTTCCACATTCAGGAGCTTTATCCAACAATATGGATCACCAGCCCATTTGGATGCCCAACATTTTAAGGAATGCATTATTAATTTTTGTACTGTTATCAAAGCATGGGGGGCCTTAGTGAAATTTCTGGCTGAGACAGATGTCTTCTCCTGTGTCTTGCTAAAAATAGACAGCATATAGAATATTTTGTCTGGTTTATTTGTAGGGCAGCTGTCTCAGGAATCAGTTTTCTAAGGCAGCATTTGCACTACTGAGAAAAAGACTGTCCTATTTGGAAGGTAGTATAAGTCAGTCTTCTAAACAGCTTTTATTAACCATCTTTTAAGGTAGTGTTGCATATATCCTGCACATGTATGCAGTCCTATAATACTGATCACCATCCAAGAGTTACAGAGGCTGTAATATTGGTGTAGATTTACACAGCAGTGTTAGTAGCTCTCTAGAAGACCTCCCTGCGGCTAACGTTAGGCAGTTTGCTTGTATCACCCTCAAGCAGTGTCTGTAACTCATTAGGTGAAGCTAACATTATTTAGCTTAGCTAGCAGGCAAACTGTGTAAACAAGTTAATTCTTCTACACAATAGAGAGTCCGATTTTTAAATACCATCTATTCGCTGTTTAGTGGCACTTTCATTCTGTAAACAGTTTGTGGATTTGATTGTGTACTCTGAGATGATAGTTTAAATTGTTTAGGGACTAAAAAGATAAATGTCCTGAATAGCTGAAGATATCGAAAAAAAACCATGCTGGCCACCTGTAATTATTAAGGCAGTGGAACATACTGGATAATCTAAGTTTTAAGCAAAATGTTTTTTTAACTAACATAACAAAGCCTAACTCACAGACTGACTAATTTACAGACTAACTGATCGACTAATTGACTGACTGAATAATTGACTGACTGATTGCCTGACTAACTGACTAAGTGACTAACTGACTGATTGCCTGACTAACTGACTAAGTGACTGACTGACTGATTGCCTGACTAACTGACTAAGTGACTGACTGACTGATTGCCTGACTAACTGACTAAGTGACTGACTGACTGATTGCCTGACTAACTGACTAAGTGACTGACTGACTGACTGATTGCCTGACTAACTGACTAAGTGACTGAATGATTGCCTGACTAACTGACTAAGTGACTGACTGATTGCCTGACTAACTGACTAAGTGACTGACTGACTGATTGCCTGGCTAATTGACTGACTGACTGATTGCCTGGCTAATTGACTGACTGACTGATTGCCTGGCTAATTGACTGACTGACTGATTGCCTGGCTAATTGACTGACTGACTGATTGCCTGGCTAAGTGACTGACTGACTGATTGCCTGACTAACTGACTAAGTGACTGACTGATTGCCTGACTAACTGACTAATTGACTGACTGATTGCCTGACTAACTGACTAAGTGACTGAATGATTGCCTGACTAACTGACTAAGTGACTGAATGATTGCCTGACTAACTGACTAATTGAATGACTGATTGCCTGACTAACTGACTAATTGACTGACTGATTGCCTGACTAACTGACTAAGTGACTGACTGATTGCCTGACTAACTGACTAAGTGACTGACTGACTGATTGCCTGGCTAATTGACTGACTGACTGATTGCCTGGCTAATTGACTGACTGACTGATTGCCTGGCTAATTGACTGACTGACTGATTGCCTGGCTAAGTGACTGACTGACTGATTGCCTGACTAACTGACTAAGTGACTGACTGATTGCCTGACTAACTGACTAATTGACTGACTGATTGCCTGACTAACTGACTAAGTGACTGACTGACTGATTGACTGGCTAATTGACTGACTGACTGATTGCCTGGCTAATTAACTGACTGACTGATTGCCTGGCTAATTGACTGACTGACTGATTGCCTGGCTAATTAACTGACTGACTGATTGCCTGGCTAATTGACTGACTGACAGACTAATTAACAGACTAATTGTCTGATTAAATAATTTACTGACTGAATAATCTGATTGATTGACTGATTGCCTGACTAAGTGACTGACTAAGTGACTGACTAATTGACTGACTGAATAATCTGAGAGACAGACTGATTGCCTGATTGAATAATTGACTGAATAATAATTGAGTGACTAAGTGACTGACTGACTGACTGATTG
Source organism: Prochilodus magdalenae (assembly GCA_024036415.1). NCBI lineage: Eukaryota > Metazoa > Chordata > Actinopteri > Characiformes > Prochilodontidae > Prochilodus > Prochilodus magdalenae. The sequence continues at coordinate 6,559 of JAMWET010000255.1, forward strand.
ACTAACTGACTGCCTGACTAACTGACTGAATGACTGCCTGACTGAATGACTGATTGTCTGACTAAGTGAATGACTGACTGACTGACTGACTGATTGCTTGGCTGACTGACTGAATAAGTGACTGATTGCCTGGATAAGTGACTGACTAATTGCCTGATTGAATAATTGACTGATTGCCTGGATAAGTGACTAACTGACTAATTGCCTGATTGAATAATTGACTGACTGATTGCCTGGATAAGTGACTGACTGACTGATTGATTGCCAGACTAATAGACTGACTGACTGACTTACTAATTGACTTACCAATTGTCTGACTAAATAATTGACTGACTGATTGCCTGGATAAGTGACTGACTGACTGATTGATTGCCAGACTAATAGACTGACTGACTGACTTACTAATTGACTTACTAATTGTCTGACTAAATAATTGACTGACTGATTGTGAAAGGGTTCTTTTGAGCAATGCCATAGTAGAACCACTTTTGGTTCCCTAAAGAACCATGTCTGAAAACAGATTTGTGACAGTGAATATAGGTTTATTTACTACAACCTTTCCATTAAGTGGAGGTTCTTGAAAATTTAAAAAAGGTGTTTACCCATCTAATTTACAAAAATGGTTTTCTAAAGAACTGTCCAATGGAAGGAACCTTTTGGTTTTTTTTTTTTTTATTTATTTGTAAGAATGTGGAAGACATAGATATTGTCACAAAGGCTATGTCTCCAGAGCAGCTAAAAGCAACCCAAATCTGACCTTTTTCTTCATATGTGACACAGATCTGCTAAGCATTGTGGACAGCACAAACACACTAATTCTGTCCATTTTGGATCCAATTCAAATCACATTTCAAACAACCCAGCTGACAAAATTAGCCTTCAGAAACCCAGTCCCAAATACAATAAGATCTTTAAAGATGATTTTTAGTCTAGCTGCTTCGGCCACTCAAAATAGATTTCAAAGTTTTGCATCACGTGCAACTCAACAAACAACGACGTCAAATCCAGAATCACGTCAGTTCTGTGATTTGCTACACACGCGGTATAAACTATTTCACTGGTCCAACCTAAAAAGATGACTTCAATTTGTTACAAGCAAAAGCAGTCGGTCTCTTATTCACAAGCTTCTTATTCAGATTTTCTGGTCCCCAAGAAATATTACTGTACTGATTAATTACTCTGGCTTTCTGAACTTGGCATTTGAGAAGACTGCGCATGAGAACAGATGATCTGTGTGTACGGCTACAGTTCTCCATGCTCTCTGTCGAGCACTCGTTCCTGCTCGCCTTGATTTAGCGGCTCGGTGAAACACTGCCATCTACTGGCGAAATATTACCAACGTTTTAGGGTGGACCGGAGAAATCCGATTAAGAAGACAGCATCAGCCTCGTTATGATGTTGTTCGTTAACTACCGAAAATATTCTACCCGGTTATTACAGAGATTAATGTCACCATGTAATTATGATAAATCATTATTCTAATATTCTAATAACTCAGTGTAACTCATTCTGTGTGTAGTGTGTGTCCTGCTGTTGAAGTTCTCCTGTGCTCTGTATCAGTGTGGTCTGTGTGGATCTCTTACCTGATTTACTCAGAATAGAAGAGAAGTCTATTTGTAGATAGGGTTTGCAGTATGTGTCCACCTGAGCTTTCATCTGCTGTACTTCAGGTCCCTTGTTTAAGCGCTCTGCGTTATACACTCCGAGCTCAGTGTACCCTACAAACTTCCCCACAGTGCTGTTAAACCGTACAATCGGATCCTTATTAAAATAATGCGTCTCAATGTACTCCACATCAGACAGCTCTGCCGAACTGGAGATGCATTCCTGTGTCATGTAATAATCATATCCATCTGTTAATGAAATAAAGAAAATGCAAATGATAATCAGAGTAACGAACGACTGTTTATGACAATAAAATAGATATGAATATAATTATATATGTAATAATGTGCTGTTATATGAAGAATGTTTCATTCACTTGTTCATATCATAACCCAGAGAAGTGCAATGTCTAAACAGTTTTATTATTTTTTGTGCATTTAATCATCTTTAAACTGTATATATTAATATACTATATGGTTTATTTTGTAAGAGATTAATATTAAAACAAATAGGATAGAAAGCAACAAGAAGTGTTTGTTTTCAAGAAAGATATTGTCATGACAACGATGACTGTGGTAGCTTTTACATATAAATGTTTTGTTATGGTGTGAAAGTCAATTAAACATTATATAATATATGTATATATCATATAATTCTTCTCTTTGTGTTTGTGCTGCTTTTTTTTCTTTTTAACCAGAGCAGTTTTGTCTTTCACTGAAAGCGGGTTGATTTAGGCTGTGTAGTTTTTGATACTGTAACTGTGTTTATGAAATGCGTTGTGCTTTGAAATCTGAATATCCCTGGTTAAGAAGGGGTGAATCCTTCTTTACTCCTGTTTCTCTTCACCTGTAAAGGGAAGTGTACTTTACATTCATATTTATTTTTAGATTTAGTTTAAATATGTGATATATGTGTTACCACCTCTGCCCACCACTGAGGCCATTCCATTCAGAGCAGCTTGTGTATTTCCTGTGTGAATTACTGGGTGACTTCTCTAGTGCTGTGTGTGTGTTGATCTGGATGGGGTCTGGCTGAGAGAGTCTGCTCTCCATCATATTTCAGCCTACTCTAGACAGTTCCTAACACTGTAGTGAACAATGTAGAGAGCTGGTTAGAAGGAAGGCATTTTGTTTTCTTGCATAAGCCACTGCACACCAGTACAACTACATCAACTTAGTGAAACGCTGGCTTCAGTGGTTAATTAATTGGATGTGAGCAAAAAATTCTTGGCTCCCCCAAAATTTCCAGAGATTTAAACCGTTTACACACAGTAAACTGAATCAGTCATTATAATACATCAGTTTAATAAATTCTTAACCAAATTAAATAAATCAATCCTATATTTAATGAAATCAGTTGTGTTTTTGGTGGAAACCAATCGAGAAGAAGAACCAAACTTGTACTTGTAAAGTTGCTGTAATGTGTACATATTCATATTTGTCATATATATTATAGATTATATATTTATATATTACAATTTCTATTTCTAATCAGTTCAAAACAATGTTACAGAAAACAGGTTCTCACTTTTACAGTATATAAGTTGGTAGTACTTTTTACAGCACAGGTTGACCATTTTCTGTATGTATATATATATATATAATATCCATATGTATAATGTATCAGACTATGATTAATCAGATGTAAATATAAACGTACCGGTTCTTCCAGTCAGAGTCAGGAGGAGCAGCAGCTGCACGATCAGCAACATGTTGTCTTTAGCTCCGACTACAACTGAGAGAGTTTGAGAGGGGGAGTTCCTGTTCATACAGACTCTTCAGCTCACTGACCAATCAGAATCAGCTACACCACCTCATCACAGGTTACTAGAGAGATTCAGAACTACAGTTCAGATCCCATGAGTGAAGAATAACGGGGAAACTAATAAACAGAGAGGCTCAGGTCAGTGTTCAGGTCAGTGTTCAGGTTAGCTGTGTTTTACAGACAGTAGTTATGATCCAGCCCGTAACACCTGTATTACTTTAATCAGTGCTGAGACTGAACACGTAGGAAGGCAAACAGGAGGTGACATGGATAAATAGTAATTTAATTTAAAGATGATACATAGGATAGGTAAGGAGGATAGGTAAGGAGGATAGGTGAGGGGGATAGGTGAGGGGGATAGGTGAGGAGGATGTCTCACACTGAAAGGCTTTAGAATGTACAGGTGCTGGTCATAAAATTAAAATATCACTTAAGACCAATACAAAAACAGATTTTTAGAAATGTCCTTTTTGTATTGGTCTTATGTGATATTCTAATTTTCTGAGACACTGAATTTGGGGTTTTCATTATTTGTCAGTTATAATCATCAACTTGAAATGTATCAATCTGTGTGTGATGAATGAATATAATATACAAGTTTCACTTTTTGAATGGAATTACTAAAATAAACATTTTCATGATACACTAATTTTATGACCAGCACCTGTATATGTTTTTAACCTTTTGTACTTTTAGGTCATTGAGATGTCCCTTCTTTGATATCTCACATTTCTGATGGTTTGATCTGTTATATGGTCTGTTTATGAGCAGATCATGTCTGAAGATTTCTTTTAAGTGTAATGGATAATTCGGTAACACTTTATAATAACTTTCAGTAATAAACTATTAACTAATGATTAATAGCTGTGAACAAATCATCAGTTCATGAGAATTTGAACGTGAACAAACGTTTACAAATGACAGTTCATGCAGTTATTAATACATATATTGATGTTTACAAACATGTTAACAAATCATTAGTTCATCAGAATTACAAAATTAACAGCAGTTCTACATATCTCAGCTCAGCCGCTGCTAGGTGGAGAAGAATAGAGCACCCAAAGATGTCCAGTCAAGAGCAGTTCAGTTTCTCTGCTCACCTACAGTGTGCTCCAGCTGACAGTGAATCTACATTACGGTAAATTATTGAGGCAACACATAAATTAAGATTTATGTTAAGAGATGCATTTCAAAATGATTGTTTAGTTTAGACTTTGTTCTCAAAGTAGAAAGTTAATTAGTTAGTTAATGTGCTTACAAATTATGAGTAAATATGTGTAAGGCTTACTAGTTCATTAACAAATAGGTTCATCAGTTACAGATGTTTTTGCAGTACCTGAACTAAAGTTGAAACTCTTCATTATTAGTTAATGTTTATGAACGTTTACAAACTATTAGTAAATATGGATTTTAATTTCATATACCCTCTTGTTTGACTGGACACATTCATACTGTGATTTGCAATAAGAAACAACAGTGGTAAACATTCAGCACACATTTACAGATCATCAGTGAATGGACCAAGACCAGGGGTGAAATTAATCAGTTACTTTTATTTGCAGAAAAGGATTTGCTCAGTAATTACAAACAAAGCTCTAAAAATTCAGCACCGCGTTGGACCTCTTTTGGATCTCCCTAAGTAAAAAAATAAAATAAACAACACACAAATACATCCATCAACCATTTATTTTGTGCTAACATATCAAACTGTAATGGTTGCACTGTTCTGAATTTGGCGTATGTACCTTAACGAAACAACAAAAAACTGTGAACAGTGTTCAAAATCCAATAAATAAGTAATAATAAGTCTAATGATGGCTACTGTTAGAGAGCTAGATACCTAGCAGGCCTCTGTTAATGGCACAGCATTAGCTCGACTGTTTAACCTGTCTAAACTCGAAAATACTCAAAATACTAAAACACGCGTATCTGATCTTACCTGAGGTGCTCGACTGTGGTTGTACTTCAGACATACGGCTTATTGTCGTCACTGTAGCTAACCGCTCTGACCTAAGGAAAATGGCGGCCAGCGCTTTAATGACAAACCGCAGCGCTCCGGTAAAACCACCTAAACTGGGGAAGTAGAGGGGGGAAGAGGGCGTATCCCCTTTTCGTAGTTAAAGGTATGATTGGCTAGCCACTTTGACTGATTTCAGCCACGGTCCAATACAGTCCTCAAATTTAAAGTGACCGATTAACCGAAGTTGGCGCTAAATTGAATACAGCGCACCCGTTTTCGGGAATCATTGTTCCTATTACTGTTATTGTAGGAGCTAAGAGAGTTAACCGAAAGAGGGAAAACAAAGAAGAGACAGCTAAAACTGATCAAGTGGTAAGATAACTTTAAACATGAATTCATAGTTTGTCCTAAAGTATTGTTCTTGACATTATTTTAAATAATTAATTTAAAACTTCTCATCTTTATTACAGTACATGGTACTATAGAATATCCCTTTTTGGCATTTTTGGTAATGAAATAATGTATCTGTTTTATTTACTCCAACTAAAATCATTCTATAGTGTGTGGATCTATAGTGCATGGTTTGATAATAGGAAGAAAATTGTAAGCTAGACCTTGAGCACACTTGTTTATATTATAAGAACACCCATAACACACATTACTGACATTTATTGAAGCATGATGCACATTTATTAAATCATGTGTTTCTGTACATTAATACTTTAAATATTACTTTCTTACAGGACTTGTGAAACAGAAACAGAAACATAGGGCGGTGGATGTTTGAAATGCTGGAACATTCCAATGTGATTCTCAAGTCATCCACCATGTGAGAACTGGGACAGGAGTGATAAGTGGTGGGGCTATCAAGGGTCTTTTGAACAACTGGAATACAATCACTTCATCATAAACCACAGAATCTGCTATGTAAATCCTAGCAATAGTGTCCATACTCAACATATTGAGAGGGCATGGTGTACACATAAGGGAAATGTGTGGAGGCTGAGGGGAAACAGACTGGAGGGTTTGCTGGAAGACCACCTTCATGTAATAGAGTGGAATGAATAGCTAGGTAATAGTCACAAAAATGTATCACTAAGAAGACAATTTCATGACATCTCAAAACAAGTAACTGGCACAACCTTGCAGCTTTACAGTGCAATAGAGAAAAAAATAACTGAATTGTTACTTTCAAAATGCAGATTTGTTTTTGTAATTGTTGAAATTTCTTCCTTATTTCTATAATCACATGTATTACAGGTATACTTAAAAGTAGTTTATCCTAATTTATGCATTACATTTGCTAAAAGTATGCTGGGATTGGTGATGGGGTGGAGGGGGTGAGGCGGGGAGGACTTGGGGTGTTTGAGGTTGAGCTTGTTTCTTCAGTTTTTATTTGTAATCGTTGAGCTTTTTTTTAAATTGTTGAGCAACTTTCTTACTGTATGTAATTGTTGATCATAGAGCTTCCTTTGTAATTACTGAGCAAATCCTTTTCTGCAAATAAAAGTAACTGATTAATTTCACCCTTGGTCTTGGTCCATTCACTGATGATCTGTAAATGTGTGCTGAATGTTTACCACTGTTGTTTCTTATTGCAAATCACAGTATGAATGTGTCCAGTCAAACAAGAGGGTATATGAAACTAAAATCCATATTTACTAATAGTTTGTAAACGTTCATAAACATTAACTAATAATGAAGAGTTTCAACTTTAGTTCAGGTACTGCAAAAACATCTGTAACTGATGAATGTATAGCTTATACCTATTTGTTAATGAACTAGTAAGCCTTACACATGTTTACTCATAATTTGTAAGCACATTAACTAACTAATTAACTTTCTACTTTGAGAACAAAGTCTAAACTAAACAATCATTTTGAAAAGCATCTCTTAACATAAATCTTAATTTATGTGTTGCCTCAATAATTTACCGTAATGTAGATTCACTGTCAGCTGGAGCACACTGTAGGTGAGCAGAGAAACTGAACTGCTCTTGACTGGACATCTTTGGGTGCTCTATTCTTCTCCACCTAGCAGCGGCTGAGCCGAGGTATGTAGAACTGCTGTTAATTTTGTAATTCTGATGAACTAATGATTTGTTAACATATTTATAAATATATGAGTGCACACCCTGGCAACAGGAACTCTGACTGATAAACATTTATTAATTTTCAATTTTTCATTAACTAATGATTTGTTCACTTTCAAGTTCTAATGAACTAATGATTTGTTAACATGTTTGTAAACATCAATATATGTATTAATAACTGCATGAACTGTCATTTGTAAACGTTTGTTCACGTTCAAATTTTCATGAACTGATGATTTGTTCACAGCTATTAATCATTAGTTAATAGTTTATTACTGAAAGTTATTATAAAGTGTTACCGATAATTCTCACACTTCTGTGTTCATGGAATGCAGAAGTGAAATAGTAATAGTTTCCGTTCATGTTGTAAACAGTGACTGAAACTACTGTCTGTTCCTAAATACACTGATAATTAAACCAGACACCACCAGAGTTTTACTCCAATTGGTTTAAACATGTCCAACAATAGCTCTGCTTGTCATGTGTCACTTTTAGCTAGGCATTTAATCAAAACCGAGACTTAAACTGAACCAGAGAGTGACCACAGGGCTGGACGGTGGGCCAGAGCAACTCATATTAGTGATTAAAAGTGGTCCAGGAATTAAACCTAAGCTGGACTTTTTCTACTACAAAATGAAGTGTAACAAGTCCTAGATTTTTCTGTCCATCTGTTTAGAATCAGAATCAGAAATACTTTATTGATCCCAGGGGATGTGATGTGGTGCTGAACATGGAAAAACGCTCTGCTCCCTGAATGTGTCCACTGAGGCACTTTCAAACATGTTATTATATATGTGTTTAACCTTTTGTACTTTTAGATAATTGAGATGTCCCTTCATTGTTATTTTACATTTATCTCACATATACATATATATATATATATATATAAGACCAGTTCTTTGTGGGAGGCTGAAAACCAGAGGTCTGTTACACAGTGGAGGTTCTATACCATTGGTATTTAGTATTAGTCTTTGTATTAAGTACTGCACTGTTTCAGTCTGTATTGAATTGTGTATGGAAAAAGTTCTCTGTTTGTTTGGATTGTCCCCACAAAAACTGTTTTGCCCAGTTCTCAGATTTAATTCCAAGCTAGAAAGAATGTACCACTAGCTGCTAACACACCACACTCTTTGTGATGTTTTTGATTATCCAATAATATTAAATAAAAACAAAGTACAAACAAGACCTATCTCCTATAAACACCTCTGTCTAATCACAATTTTTCTTTTATATTTACCCTTCATTGTAACATTTTAAATATGAACTTGATCTACTTTACATTCCATTTAACTACAGGTTTGATTTGAATTATCATCAAAAAGAAAAGTAGGTATTAAACAAGCAGACCGTTAAAGAAACAAAAGATTTTGCTGGTTTACAGAGTTACTCTTTATTTGGTCAACTAAATCATTTCAGGTCATTAAAATATGAGTACATCATTAAAAGAATATAACAGCAATTACGAAGATGACAGTATTTCTTTTTGTAGAGTTTCAGTGAGAAAGGACTTCATTACCCTGATTACAGCATGAAGACACTTTAGAACATTTTAAAAACACTGAAGTAAATGGAACAAAATCCAGACGAAAAGAAAAAAATCACACTTCTAACATCCATGATGATCCTGTTTTCTGTCATCACCATTACAGTCTCTCAGTTACAGTTGTTCCCTTTGACGAGGAAGAAAGTTCCAGCAGCGACTCCCAGCAGTCCTGCAGCCAGACCCACTCCACAGAACACAGACGGACCCACACCGGGCAGAGCCACCTGCACATCTGTACCACACACACACACACACACACACACACACACACACACACACATACACACACACACACACACACATACACACACACACACACACATACACACACACACACACAGATAAGCCAAATATAACCTGTATAATCTGCTAATTCACACAGGTTACTTTCAAACAAAATGTAGACTATTTTAATAAATATTTATAAATGATTTTAAATACATTTTATATTTACTTTAGCTATTATTTATAGCTATATTTTGTCTAGATTTTAGTTATGTAGATTGTATTTAATTCATATAACCAGTATTAAGTTAAGGAGTTGTGTATCTTTGCCTTTAGTCCAGTTGTACTGGTCTGTCCTGGTGTCTGAGAATGATTCTCTGTATGTCTATAACCAGCTGTTCACTGTTTCACTATTAGAGCCATTAATAAACTCATTAACATAATCAGCTCTATGAGCAGGTATTAATCTCACCCCATGTTTTGGTCAGGGGTCTTTCCAGGGCCGTGTGCTCCACAGTGCAGGTGTAGATGTTGCCCTTCTCTGGAGTGAAGCTCAGGTGAGATACCAGGTTGAAGGTTCCATCATCAGTAACCTGGTGTCTGCTGAGTGTTGCTTGATCTGTGATGTTCACGTTGTTCCTGGTCCAGGACACTACGACATGTGATGGGAAGAATCCAGCGATGTAACAGATCAGGGTGTTTTTAGAGCCCAGCTGCACACCATACTTGGAGTAGACTGAAGTCTGAGGAGCAACTGTAGATAAAATAGTTCATGTTTATCTGTCAGTATTAACGATAAAAACTGAAGTTTACCATGACAACATGGACTATGAACATCCCTTCATTCTGCAGACATGAAAGAATCCCTCACTCAGAATGTAATGCTGTTTGGGACTTAAACCAGTTTCCATACTGTCTACAGTCTAAAATGTTTCCCAGAACTGTTCCAGTACAGACTGGTGATAAATATGGATGATTATTTGATATGTATCTATATGTTTGATAAATTAGCTCTACATATACTCTGCCGTCTGTGTTCTGCTGATGTGTGATTGCTCCGTGTGGTGTGGTGGTGATGTCTTACTCTCTGGTACCGCAGGGTAGTTGTAAGCTTTTATGCTAGAGGCCAGGTTTCCTTTACAGATTTCCAGATTCGCAGCAGCCCCCTCATAGGCTCCTTCTACATAGCCTCCAGGATCAGCAAACTCCGGCCGTGTGTTCACTCCTTTCCTCTGAGTGAAGTCAGCGTGCCACATCTCTTCTCTATCCAGTCCATACATCACCTCTCCCTCAGTATCAGAGCACAGGGTTAATCTGTACTCTTTGTGCTGAACTGAGGAAAGAAGAAAGAGAACATCAGTACCCACACACACACCTTCACACACACCCTCACACACACACCTTCACCCATACACACACACAACCTCACCCACACACACATACACCCTCACCCACACAAACATACACACCCTCGCCCTCACACACACATTCACCCACACACATACACACCCTCACCCTCACACATACACACACACACACATACCCTCACCCACACACACTCCCTCACACACACACACACACACTCCCCCACACACCCTCACACACACACTCCCACACACACCCTCACCCACACACACATACACACCCTCACACAGACACACCCTCACACATACACCCTCACATACACACCCTCGCCCTCACACACACACCCTCACACATTCACCCACACACACATACACACCCTCACACACACCCTCACACATACACCCTCATTCACACACACATACACACCCTTACCCTCACACACACACCCTCACCCACACACAAACACTCCCACACACACCCTCTCTCACACACACACTCCCACACACGCAACCTCACGCACACACCCACACACATTCACACACACCCTCACCCTCACACACATACTCTCACCCACACACACTCCCTCACACACACACACACACACACTCCCCCCCCACACACACACCCTCACACACACACTCGAACACACACACCCACACACACATACACACCCTCACACATACACCCTCACCCACACACACATACACACCCTAACACACACCCTCACACATACACCCTCATCCACACACACATACCTCACACACACACCCTCACACACACACTCCCACACACACACACACACACACTAAGTTACTGTGGTAACCCTGTATGTACAGGCAGGACACTGTTTCTGTCTGTCACTCTCCTCCCTCCACTGTGATCTGTTCTTTTATGAGAGGAGGGGTTGCAGGTTGTGACCCACACTGTCACTGTGATCAGGAATAAGAACCACTTTAAACTATTTACAAAATATTATTACTTTAATTATTATTTAGGTTTTGTTATTTTTACTGCCTTTAACTTCTTAACTCCTCTGTATTTGTTCTTTCACTTGGAGCTGCATTATAAATAAAAATATTTATTATTATTTATATTATTATTGCTAAATAAAGAGTTTTCAAATACAATCTATGATATACAGCAACAAACACAGGACTCTCACATTCTCTGATCAGAACCACCAGGTGAACCGCCACCTCCAGATTCTCCACTCCAGTACTAATACAGTACTACAGCTACTGAACACTACAGCTCACTACTGAACACTACAGCTCACTGCTGAACACTACAGCTCACTACCAAACACTACAGCTTACTGCTGAACACTACAGCTCACTACTGAACACTACAGCTCACTACTGAACACTACAGCTACTGAACACTACAGCTCACTACTGAACACTACAGCTACTGAACACTACAGCTCACTACTGAACACTACAGCTACTGAACACTACAGCTCACTACCGAACACTAAAGGCTCACTAGTGAACACTGGAAGGTGTACTCACCTTTAGCCTCTGTGTGGAGGAGAGCTGCAGAGAGGAGAATCAAACACAGCTTCATTCTGATCAGCGTAGAGGAAATCACCTCCTACATGAGTGAGTGCAGACTGAACACAGCCTCTCTGATTCTCCCTCTCTCTAACTGAGACTCTCAGTAAATCAGCCAATAGGGTTATTACTGCACGCCGACACAGCAGTATCTGGGTAGGAGCAGCTTCCAGCCCCACACAGCCCACACACTTCAGCAGGAACACCAACAACCGGGCACACCATAACACTATAAGGACCATCACTACCTGCTACAGTAACTCTAGTTAAGATTAGCTAAAGGTAATTAAAGAGAGGTGACGCTAGTTAAGATTAGCTAAAGGTTAATTAAAGAGAGGTAACGCTAGTTAAGATTAGCTAAAGGTAATTAAAGAGAGGTGACGCTAGTCAAGATTAGCTAAAGGTAATTAAAGAGAGGTAACGCTAGTCAAGATTAGCTAAAGGTAATTAAAGAGAGGTAACGCTAGTCAAGATTAGCTAAAGGTAATTAAAGAGAGGTAACGCTAGTCAAGATTAGCTAAAGGTAATTAAAGAGAGGTGACGCTAGTCAAGATTAGCTAAAGGTAATTAAAGAGAGGTAACGCTAGTCAAGATTAGCTAAAGGTAATTAAAGAGAGGTGACGCTAGTCAAGATTAGCTAAAGGTAATTAAAGAGAGGTAACGCTAGTCAAGATTAGCTAAAGGTAATTAAAGAGAGGTAACGCTAGTTAAGATTAGCTAAAGGTAATTAAAGAGAGGTAACGCTAGTTAAGATTAGCTAAAGGTAATTAAAGAGAGGTGACGCTAGTTAAGATTAGCTAAAGGTAATTAAAGAGAGGTAACGCTAGTTAAGATTAGCTAAAGGTATTTAAAGAGAGGTAACGCTGGTTAAGATTAGCTAAAAGTATTTAAAGAGAGGTAACGCTAGTTAAGATTAGCTAAAGGTAATTAAAGAGAGGTAACGCTGGTTAAGATTAGCTAAAAGTATTTAAAGAGAGGTAACGCTAGTTAAGATTAGCTAAAGGTATTTAAAGAGAGGTAACGCTGGTTAAGATTAGCTAAAGGTAATTAAAGAGAGGTAACGCTAGTAACGCTAGTTAAGATTAGCTAAAGGTAATTAGAGAGGTGACGCTAGTTAAGATTAGCTAAAGGTAATTAAAGAGAGGTAACGCTAGTTACGATTAGCTAAAGGTAATTAAAGAGAGGTAACACTGATTAAGTTTAGCTAAAGGTAATTAAAGAAAGGTAACGCTAGTTAAGATTAGCTGAAGGTAATTAAAGAGAGGTAACGCTAGTCAAGATTAGCTAAAGGTAATTAAAGAGAGGTAACGCTAGTCAAGATTAGCTGAAGGTAATTAAAGAGAGGTAACGCTAGTTAAGATTAGCTGAAGGTAATTAAAGAGAGGTGACACTAGTTAAGATTAGCTGAAGGTAATTAAAGAGAGGTAACGCTAGTTAAGATTAGCTGAAGGTAATTAAAGAGAGGTAACGCTAGTTAAGATTAGCTAAAGGTAATTAAAGAGAGGTAACGCTAGTTAAGATTAGCTAAAGGTAATTAAAGAGAGGTAACGCTAGTCAAGATTAGCTGAAGGTAATTAAAGAGAGGTAACGCTAGTTAAGATTAGCTGAAGGTAATTAAAGAGAGGTGACGCTAGTTAAGATTAGCTGAAGGTAATTAAAGAGAGGTGACGCTAGTTAAGATTAGCTGAAGGTAATTAAAGAGAGGTGACGCTAGTTAAGATTAGCTGAAGGTAATTTAAGAGAGGTGACGCTAGTTAAGATTTAGTTTAATAGCGTTTAGCTAATCTTGACTAGCATGTCCTCTCATTAGTAGCCTTTTGCTAATCATGACTAGTGTTTTCTCTCTTTAATAGCCTTTAGCTAATCTTGACTAGCCTTATCTACCTTTAATAGCCTATAGCTAATCCTGACTGGCATGTACTCTCTTTAATAGCCTTTAGCTAATCTTGACTAGTGTTACCTCTCTTTGATAGCCATTTGCTAATTTTAACTAGCTTTTTCTTGCTTTGATAACTTTTCATTTCCACTATTTGGTTGGCTTTAGCTAATCTTTACCAGCGTTTCTTCTTTTTGATAGCCTTTAGTTAATCTTGATTAGCATTTCCACTCTTTGGTTGCAATCTTGACTAGCCTTATCTACCTTTAATAGCCTTTAGCTAATCTTGACTAGCATGTCCTCTCTTTGATAGCCTTTAGCTAATCTTGACTAGCCTTATCTACCTTCAATAGCCTATAGCTAATCCTGACTAGCATGTACTCTCTTTAATAGTCTTTAGCTAATCTTGACCATCGTTTCCTCTATTTGATCGCCTTTAGCTAATCTTGACTAGCGTTTCCCCTCTTTGATAGCCTTTAGCTAATCTTGACTAGCCAACCCTATCTACCTTTAATAGCGTTTAGCTAATCTTGACTAACATGTCCTCTCTTTAGTAGCCTTTTGCTAATTTTAACTAGCGTTTCCTCACTTTGATAGCCTTTAGATAATCTTGACTAGCGTTTCCTCTCTTTGATAGCCTTTAGCTAATCTTCACTAGCATTTCCTGTGTTTGATAGCCATTTGCTAATCTTGACTAGCGTTTCCTCTCTTTGATAGCCTTTAGCAAATCTCGACTAGCGTTTCCTCTCTTTGATAGCCTTTAGCTAATCTTGACTAGCATTTCTTGTGTTTGATAGCCATTTGCTAATCTTGACTAGTGTTTCCTCTCTTTGATAGGAGCTGCAGAGAGGAGAATCAAACACAGCTTCATTCTGATCAGTGTAGAGGAAATCACCTCCTACATGAGTGAGTGCAGACTGAACACAGCCTCTCTGATTCTCCCTCTCTCTAACTGAGACTCTCAGTAAATCAGCCAATAGGGTTATTACTGCACGCCGACACAGCAGTATCTGGGTAGGAACAGCTTCCAGCCCCACACAGCCCACACACTTCAGCAGGAACACCAACAACCGGGCACACCATAACACTATAAGGACCATCACTACCTGCTACAGTAACTCTAGTTAAGATTAGCTAAAGGTAATGCATGTCCTCTCTTTGATAGCCTTTAGCTAATCTTGACTAGCCTTATCTACCTTCAATAGCCTATAGCTAATCCTGACTAGCATGTACTCTCTTTAATAGCCTTTAGCTAATCTTGACCATCGTTTCCTCTATTTGATCGCCTTTAGCTAATCTTGACTAGCGTTTCCCCTCTTTGATAGCCTTTAGCTAATCTTGACTAGCCAACCCTATCTACCTTTAATAGCGTTTAGCTAATCTTGACTAACATGTCCTCTCTTTAGTAGCCTTTTGCTAATTTTAACTAGCGTTTCCTCACTTTGATAGCCTTTAGATAATCTTGACTAGCGTTTCCTCTCTTTGATAGCCTTTAGCTAATCTTCACTAGCATTTCCTGTGTTTGATAGCCATTTGCTAATCTTGACTAGCGTTTCCTCTCTTTGATAGCCTTTAGCAAATCTCGACTAGCGTTTCCTCTCTTTGATAGCCTTTAGCTAATCTTGACTAGCATTTCTTGTGTTTGATAGCCATTTGCTAATCTTGACTAGTGTTTCCTCTCTTTGATAGCCTTTAGCAAATCTCGACTAGCGTTTTCTCTCTTTGATAGCCTTTAGCTAATCTTGACTAGCCTTATCTACCTTTGGTAGCTTATAGCTAATCTTGATTAGCATTTCCTCTCTTTGTTAGCCTTTAGCAAATCTTGACAAGCGTTTCCACTCTTTGATAACGTTTAGCTAATCTTGACTAGCCTTATCTACATTCAATAGCCTTTAGCTAATCTTGACTAGCGTTTCCTCGCTTTGATAGCCTTTAGCTAATCTTGACAAGCGTTTCCCCTCTTTGATAGCCTTTAGCTAATCTTGACAAGCGTTTCCCCTCTTTGATAGCCTTTAGCTAATCTTGACAAGCGTTTCCCCTCTTTGATAGCATTTAGCTAATCTTGACTAGCGTTTCCACTGTTTGATAGCCTTTAGCTAATCTTGACTAGCTTTTCCACTGTTTGATAATGTTTAGCTAATCTTGACTAGCCTTATCTACCCTTAATAGCCTTTAACTAATCTTGACTAGCATTAATAAATGAATAAGGCAGAGAACATTACCACTTCATTACATAGTCTGATCATCTGACCAGTATATACACAATCTAACACAGACCTCATTTCTTCACGGTGTAGATGTGTACCATGTGATCGTACTGTGATCTGTCCTATCTGTCTATTTATTATTCTTATCAGATTACTATCAGAAACACTGTCAGGTTGTGGTCCTGCATGTATACAGTAGTAACTGGCATAGATGAATGATGAACTCCTGATTCGCTCCACCAGAGTAATTCTCTTCATAAATACTTTCATTTTCATTTCAATCTGTGTATTTACACTGTCTGTATGTGTTACCTGGCTTATTTCTGACATACCAGTGAGACCAGTCCCTTCAGTTCCATCACTGACTTCTTGTCAGAATTTAGCGAGTTGCTCACCATTGCCAGTTCCATGTCTCCATCTGTGGTTGTACTTGGTGACTTCAACATTCATGTGGACGCTTCAACATTCTTCTGTATCTGCTGACTTCTTGTCATTGCTAAACTGTTTAAGTTTAAACCAACATGTTGATTTTCCTACCCATCAGCGTGGGCATATTCTCGATCTGATCTGCTCTACTGGTTGTAGTCTAAACAGCGTTTCTGGCATTTCTGTTGGTGTTTCTGATCACATGTTTATTACTGCTGACCTCTGTCTCCCCAATTCTAAGTCTCACTCTTCAACTTTGGTCTCTTTCCGTAATTTCACTGCTGTAGATCCTGTGTCTTTCTCTGCCCTTCTCAAGTCCTCCTCTCTTTCTCTTATCTGTGAGTGTTCTTCTACGGATGAGGCTGTCTCTCTTTATAATGAGTCTATCTCTGCCGTTCTTGACACCCTAGCTCCTCTGAAGACCAGAACTGTCCCCTCCACTCACTCCTTTCCGTGGTTTACTTCTGAGCTTCGGTCTTTGAAAACCACCGGCAGACGCCTTGAGCGCCTCTATAAAAAGACTGGCCTACAGGTACATTCCCAAGCCTACTCAGATCACATGCTCAAATATAAAGCTGCACTAAAGGCAGCTCGCTCTGCCTACTACTCACAATTGATCAATGGATCTGGCCATGATCCCAATCTTTTTTCTACAGTCAGTAAATTACTCCAGCCTCCCAGTCCTGTACTTTCACCCTCCCCTGAAACGTGTCCTGCTTTTCTAGATTTTTCCCAGGATAAAATTATTTCTATCAATAAGAGATTTCCTGATTCTGTCCCCTCTGATTACTCCACCTCTCTCTCTAGCTCATGTACCAGGTTCCTATCTCGCTTCTCTCCCGTTGAACCTGAAGATATCTCAGATATTATATCTAAATCTAAGGCTTCATCTTGTCGGCTTGATCCTGCTCCCACCTCACTCCTGAAGCTTTGTCTTTCCGACATCTCTACTCCTATTGCCCATCTCATTAATCTGTCTCTTACTACTGGTCATGTCCCCTGTGGCCTGAAAACGGCTGCTGTTACTCCCATTATTAAATAGCCAGGCCTTGATAGCTCAGCTCTGGAAAACTTCAGGCCAATCTCTAATCTGCCATTTGTTTCTACGATACTTGAGAGGGTTGCTGCTTCACAGCTTTAAGATTTCCTTAGCACCAGTAATCTCTTTGAGACTTTTCAGTCAGGTTTTCGCTGTCATCACAGTACTGAGACTGCTCTAGTCCTTGTGGTAAATTATCTACTCCTGTCATCAGACACCGGTTCTGCTTCTATTTTACTCCTGCTTGATCTTACTGCAGCTTTCGATACGGTCAATCATAATACACTGATCTCACGACTCTCTTCTGTCGGTCTCTCCTCTGTAGTACTGTCCTGGTTTATATCCTACTGATCAGATAGATCTCAGTTTGTGACCTTAGGGAAGCACAAATCCAACACTGCTCTGGTTACTCAGGGAGTCCCTCAGGGTTCTGTCCTTGGTCCTCTGCTGTTTATCATCTACATTTTACCCCTTGGTAATATTATTCGTTCTCATGGCCTCAATTTTCATTGTTATGCTGATGATATTCAGATTTATCTTGGTCTCAAACCCACTGACTCTTCTCCACCTTCCTCACTGTACCGCTGCATTCAGGAGCTAACAAACTGGTTGAATGCTAACTTTCTGAAGCTTAATAGTAAAAAACTGAGTTTATAATTGTTGGTACTGAGACAGCTGTCTCACTTACTCCGAGCTTGTTGTTAATGACACCCCAGTCACCCCGTCCACTAACCTTGGTGTTCTGTTTGACCCTTGCCTCAGTTTTTCTTCCCATATTACATCTCTAACAAAGGCTGCATTTTTTCGTCTTCGCAGTATTGCGAAGCTCCCCCCACTGCTTACTCCGACAGATGCTGAGACTCTGGTTCATGCATTTATTACATCTAGGCTAGATTATTGCAATGCTCTGTTCCATGGTCTACCCTCCAAAACACTTCGCCCTCTACAGTATATTCAAAACTCCCAGAGTCTTAGTCCGCACCAAGAAGTCCGCGCTTCATCCTTCTTCAGCTACACTGGCTACCAGTTACACAGCGCATCCACTATAAGATCCTTCTCCTGACCTTTAAAGCCCTGCACGGACTAGCACCCACCTACCTGTCAGCCCTCCTACATCCTTACGTTCCATCACGTAAGCTAAGGTCTTCTGACTCTGGTCTCCTAGCTGTTCCTAGGTCCAGGCTTTCCTCGATGGGTGGCAGGTCATTTAGTGTTGCTGCCCCCACACTCTGGAACTCCCTACCCTCATCTATTCCCTCTCTTTCCATCTTCAAAACTCACTTAAAAACGTATCTTTTCTCTGAACATTTTCATTCTTTATGATTAATTTTCTTTAGAAGCGCTGTAGAAGTGCAACCCATTATTATTATTATTATTATTATTCAGGAGAGCTCCTGCTGGTACATTACTCACCACCACTGGTTTAAACTACATACTGACATTGGGGAACATGCTACGGGTATTTTACAGCTGACACATCAAGTTTCTGATGTTCATGCATTATTCACTCAGTATTGCACGTGCACATCAGAGTTTCCTAAGTTGTACCGGTCATAGGTATCAATCTGTCCACTGTCCGTACTGATCCAGTGTTCTACTGACAGTACCAGCTCACATACCGTATCAGTGCCACCAGCTGATCCAGCTCACCAGTGATACTGGTTATACTGGATAAGGTGTGTTGGGGTAGGGAGGAGTTAGGCTGAGTGACCGAGCTCTAGTGCAGGGTAATGCTCTGTAATGGTGTGCACACCTCCATTAAGAGCAGGTTTGGAGTGTTTGGACACGGTGTGTCCGGTGTGCGGTGGCCTGTGCTGGAGGTTGCAAGCTGTACACATCTGAAGAGCTGTGGAGCCTCTCTACATGTAGCTGAAGGATCAGCACCAGGTTGAAAACCGCAGAAGAACTGAAGAGCCCGAGACAACGGGTGAACCTGGCCTGCAGCTGGACGAACAATCGGCGCCATAGGCAGTGCATACGGGAAGCCAGCTAGTCTCCATGCTAGGCTAATGGCTAACAGGCTAATGGCTAACAGATATACCCAAGAGACTGATTCTCCCTCTCTCTTATTACAGTCTGAGTTCTGCTTATGTGACCATAAACTGGACTAACTGACCTCAGACAGCAAAGCCCTACACAGGAGGAGATGGGGGGGAGTGGGGTCAGGGGTCACTAGGTCGTACTGTCTGTATTAATACGGATACAGTAATAACGGTACTGATACACCTAATACTATAACTAGTGGTTCAGTGGTATACTGGATGACCCAGTGGAGCTTTATACTCAGTGTCTTTACTGGCTGGGACGTGTACCATCATACACTCTCACCAGGCCTTTCTCCTCTTGAGTGTTCAGTTGGCTGAGGCATCACTGGGGTTCAGACCCACACCCTGCTGATGTTGGGTTGAAGGTTTAGAGATTTTCATATTCAGTTTCTTTGTGCAGGCCATGAACAGATTAAAGGCCATTCCCCCCAGTTTTCCATCAAATCCTCACAGCGATGTGCAATCAGTACCTGACCTCACTAACACTGGGGATTGAAGACAGAAATCGATGTAGCTCAGGAAACACTGTGCAGTTCAGCTACATTAGTATTTTAGGTTCTGTAGAGAGGGTCTTTAATCCTCACACAGTCTTCACCAGACATACACACACACACACACACCAATCACAGTACACACACACACAGACACACACACACACACACACACACACCATACTCTACACTGTGTGCTTCTACAGAACTTCTGCTGATGGTGAAACACGTGACTGTCCTCTACACTGCTGTGAGTGGTACAGACAGGCTGAGCTCTCCTGCTGAACCACAGAGAGGGTGCGGGGGGAGAACTGG
Organism: Prochilodus magdalenae; assembly: GCA_024036415.1. NCBI lineage: Eukaryota > Metazoa > Chordata > Actinopteri > Characiformes > Prochilodontidae > Prochilodus > Prochilodus magdalenae. The sequence goes on from JAMWET010000255.1 coordinate 27,065, forward strand.
GGGGAGAACTGGGATTTAAAGGTCACGTGTGTCTTCATTCTCAGAAAGCGCGGAGACTGAAGTGAAAGTGTTTACGGAACTAAAACCTCCCTCTCAGGCTGCAGCGGCCTGGAAACTCCCCAGGAACCGAAAGCTCCGGCTCCACCAATACAAGCTCAGTCAGGGCTGCAGCGTCACCTGTCTCCAGAGAGAGGACAGATTCATTCAGAGCGGCCTCCACCTTAACATCCCCTCTCCTACTGAGTCACAGTGTGCAGTCATAGACAGTAGCACTGTGTAGTACCTGTAACTGCGACTATATACTAAACACACATACACAACAACAACAATAACAACAACAACAACAACAACAATAATAATAACTAGAAATTATGAAATAATAATAATACCAATAATAATAACCAATAACATAAAATAAATTATTAAATAATAGTAACAACAACAACAACAACAACACAACATGACAACACATAAAATAAAATAAAAAATAATAAATTATAAAATGTAATAATAATAATAATAATAATAATAACAACAAACTGTTAAATAAAATAATAATAATAATAATAAAAATAATAATAATAATATTATCATCAACAGCAACAAAACAACATAACAACAATACCACTAATAATAACAACTTAAATGAAAAATAGTAAATTATAAAATGTAGTAGTAGTAATATTATTATTATTGTTATTATTATTATTATTATTAACAACAACAACACAATCACAAACTGTTAAATAAAATATAATATATATATTTTTAATTTATAATAAATGTATTTATAATAATAATAATAGATAAATAAATAAATAATAACTATTTTATTATTATTATTATTATTATTATTCATTATGTTATTCTACATGTATTGTGTTGTTATTACAGTAATTCCTCTTTATAATTTATGACTATGTATTTCTCCTTTTCCCAGTGATACCCTTTAACACGGTCTCCTGTTACAGAAGCTCTTTCGGTTCTCCAGCTTGCTGAGCTCCAGCATTTCTCCAGAGCCTGCAGAAACAGGACGCTGTAGCCCAGTATCAGCCTGGAAACCACAAATGTAGAAGTTAGAAAGTGGAAGCACCTCACACTGCAGGAACCGGCTGGGCTGCTGAGGTCAGGCGCCTCCGGAAAGTCCCTCTGACCTCACTGAGTAAATCAGCCAACGGAGCCCGTCAGCCCTGCAGGGTCACCTGTTACCAGGAAGGAGCGAGATGGAACCAGAGCTGCTGCTGTTCTCAGATTTCAGCACATCATTACAGGAGCTACAGGGAGGAGCTGTATCAGAGAGCACTGTGGGATAGGCCTCTGTCCTGTGTGGAGGACAGAAGAGGGACCACTGCAGACTCCTCTCTGTATACCTGACTGTTCTGAATCTGTGACCCTGACTCTGTAGACCATGTCCAGTCAGTCAGTCTCAGCTCCTCCACGGAGGCTCGTGATCGGACCGGTCCAGGGGTGGATCTGATCTACTCCACCTCACCACTTATGAATTCTGTGCCAGTCAATAAGCCATGGGGGATGTACGGGGGACATACAGGGACAGCTACTGATAAACCCTGAACATCATGTGGATAAAATAACACCAAGACCAGGGGTGTAGCTTTGGGTGGGGCTAGCTCCTCTCAGTGCAAACCAGGCCCACCAGCTTCCTGACCACTCAAAGAGAGTCCTCCAGAGGCAGTGCGTTTCTCCAGGCGAGCTCCGGGGTTCTTACCACGACCAACATCCAGCTTCAGTTCAGACTGCAGGCTAATCAGATGTGTCCCTCAGATCAGATCTACAGATCAGACTGTCCACCCTGGTATTTAGAAGGGATCTGATTGGATTTGTGTGCCCAGATATCACCAGTCTATCTACATGGGCTGCTGTGGTAACAACATACGGGTGTGTAACCACGTATCCGCACTGGTGACGTGGCTTCATACGTGGAAGCAGGAGAGACGGGGGTGCATCACTTCGCCCCCCAATTGCTCTGTCCAGTCCCAGTTCACAACTCTCTGGTACTCCAGCGGCTCCGGTACCCTGGATTTGACATTGACACTGAGGTTCAGTGTATTACAGGTGATACAAAACACACTTTGAAATCCAGACTGTCAACGTAAACCTGGATATGATCTGGATTTGGTAAAAATTGGATTTGGGCTGGACGTGGCCCAAATGAACAGACACACTGTTTACCATCCGGGGAATATTAATATTAATGAGATAACAGGCCTTAACCTGACTCCAGAAGTCCCTGGTCTGATCTCTAGCAGACACCAGCTTCTACACAGCAGGGATATGTCTGTCTGTCTGTCTGGTCCCGGAAAACCAACCGGACAACATTCAGATCAGACTACTCAGACTCACTCTGTCCCGGGGCGTATATACCTGAAACCTACTCGGCCGAGATCACTCTACCATCTCTTAATGAATCTGAATATTAATGAGGTATATAAACATGATTAGACGTGTCTGATTTAATACACTGGTTGATCTGATAGCTGGTCTTAGCGGCCCCCCTTCCCCCCAGGGTCACTGTGGATCCTCTTGGGTTCTAGATGAAGATGCAGTGGAACACGGTTCTCTGAAGGCCTTCGGCCCACTTCTAATAAATCAGTGACCACTGGAGCTCTACATGACTGCCTGCTGCCCCTGAGCACCACCCATCTCCACCCTGTCCTCTGACTGTGGACACATAGCTGAGCTGGGTCCTGGCCTTGGTCACCACAGGCTCGGTATGTCACCGTGTACCCCGGATACCCTTTAACACTGTCTCCTGTTACAGGAGCTCTTTCGGTTCTCCAGCGTGCTGAGCTCCAGCATTTCTCCAGAGCCTGCAGAAACAGGACGCTGTAGCCCAGTATCAGACTGGAAACCACAAATGTAGAAGTTAGAAAGTGGAAGCACCTCACACTGCAGGAACCGGCTGGGCTGCTGAGGTCAGGCGCCTCCAGAAAGTCCCTCTGACCTCACTGAGTAAATCAGCCAACGGAGCCCGTCAGCCCTGCAGGGTCACCTGTTACCAGGAAGGAGCGAGATGGAACCAGAGCCGCCGCTGCTCTCAGACATCCACACATGCCCCTGCTGGACAGAACACATCATTACAGGAGCTACAGGGAGGAGCTGTAGCAGAGAGCACTGTGGGATAGGCCTCTGTCCTGTGTGGAGGACAGAAGAGGAGACACTGTAGACTCCTCTCTGTATACCTGACTGTTCTGAATCTGGGACCCTGACTCCGTAGACCATGTTCAGTCAGCCAGTCTCAGCTCCTCCACGGAGGCTCGTGATCGGACCGGTCCCGGGGGACATACGGGGGACAGCTACTAATAGACACTGAACATCATGTGGATAATGATGATGTAATCGGTAATGAAGTCTGAGACTCTGTTATTATCCTATTAATACACACCACATTCATATTCAGCTTTATTTCTGCAGGGCCTTTAACAGATTTAATGCAACTCCTTCCAGCAGCTTTCAATCAAATCCTCACAGCAATGTTCCAACATCATTATGGTCCAATTAAACCCATTCTAGTCCTGCATTGATCCAGAGACGGTTTGTGGAGTCAGGATCTGTTGAACGTGCGGGGTGAAGATATTAGTCTATATAGTTTCAGAATGACGTAATAATAGGAACACCGGGAGCTCATCGGGAGCTCATCACCATGGAGATACAAGTGATTCGATACTTGTGGATATGAACACAGCACGAGATGCAGGGACCGACGGACTGACTGACTGACCAACTCAGGAACAATCATATCCCACCGATGATGTGCTGCTCGTGGATGAGCGTATACAGCAGGAGGTGTCCGTGTTCTAATGGGCAGAAATGTGAGGCATTAAAAACACCTGCCGTGCAGGATAGCCGGAATGTGGGAACCACTACAGATAGCTAGAACCTTAATGTGCTGCTTTATAATAAAACACCTTCATACCGGACAGAGGAAACACGTACGGGTCGTCCTGCGTGTAACAGCTGTCTATGGTGGTCCCTCTGGGCTGAGCACAGATGCTGAAAGAGCTGGTACTGGATGGTGGGATATACGCCCTTAAACCAGGAAGTACAGGAAGTCCGCACTTGAAGAACATGTTCCACCGTGTTGGTTTTATGCGCTACCCTGCCATCTTCTGCTTCCGGACTAAGGACCACCCATATCCAGATATGTAATCGTTAGGCTCTCAAACCAGGGGAAAGGGGCCCATTCTTAACGGGTTCAGTAGAGCCTGGGAACCAGCACCAGCATGGGTGCGAGCGCTGGCACTGTGTTGGTGGAAAAGAGTTAAGACTGACTCGCTCACTACACCTTTATCCTTCTGGGCTGTGGAAGGTGCTGGAGCCTACCTCAGGGCTCACTGGTTGGAAAGCACGAAACACCTTGGACAGGCCGCCAGTCCATTAAACGGCTACACCATCACTCATACACTCGCACCTACAGGGGGTGATTTATCAACACCAGCACACCTGACCGCACGTGTTTGGACTGTGGGAGGAAACCGGAGCACCCGGAGGAGGACTCCCACACAGACACGAAGAGAACATGCACACTCCACACAGAAAGAACCCCGGACACCTCAACCGGGAATCAAACCCAGACCCTTCCCACCGTCAGGCAACATCCACTGCCCCACTGTGCTGCCCAGGTTCAAACACCAACACCAGGGGTGTAGCTTTGGGTGGAGCTAGCTCCTCTCAATGCAGGCCAGGTCCACCAGATTCCTGACCACTCGAAGAGAGTCCTCCAGAGGTAGTGAGTTTCTCCAGGTGAGCTCCTGTGTTATTACCACGACCAACATCCAGCATCAGTTCAGACTGCAGGCTAATCAGATGTGTCTCTCAGATCAGATCTACAGATCAGACTGTCCACCCTGGTATTTAGAAGAGATCTGATTGGATTTGTGTGCCCAGATATCACCAGCTGGGCTTCTGTGGTAACAACATACGGATGTGTGACTACGTATCCACGCTACGTATCCGCGCTGGTGATGTGGCTTTATACATGGAAGCAGGAGAGATGGAGGTGCATCATTCGCCCCCCCGGTTGCTCTGTCCAGTCATAGTTCACACTCTCCTTAAATCCCAGTGGCTCCGGTACCCTGGATTTGACTTTGACACTGCAGTTCAAAGTATTACAGGTGATACAAAGCACACTTTGAAGACTCTCAACATAAACCTGGATACGATCTGGATTTGGTAAAAATCGGATTTGGGCTGGACATGGCCCAAATGAACGGACACACCGTTTACCATCCGGGGAATATTAATATTAATGAGATAACAGGCCTTAAAGTGACTCCATTAGTCCCTGGTCTGATCTCCAGCAGACACCAGCTTCTACACAGCAGGGATATGTCTGTCTGTCTGTCTGGTCCCGGAAAACCAACCGGACAATATTCAGATCAGACTACTCGGACTCACTCAGTCCCGGGGCGTATATACCTGAAACCCTCTCGGCCGAGATCACTCTACTGTCTCTTAATGAATCTGAATATTAATGAGGTATATAAACATGATTAGACGTGTCTGATTTAATTCACTGGCTGTCCTGATAGCTGGTCTTAGCGGTCCCCCATCCCCCACCCCGTGGTCACTGTGGATCCTCTTGGGTTCTAGACACAGATGCAGTGGAACACAGTTCTCTGAAGGTCTTCGGCCCACTTCTAATAAATCAGTGACCACTGGAGCTCTACATGACTGCCTGCTGCCCCTGAGCACCACCCGTCTCCACCCTGTCCTCTGATTGTGGACACATAGCTGAGCTGGGTCCTGGCCTTGGTCACCACAGGCTCGGTATTTCACCGTTTACCCCGGATACCCTTTAACACTGTCTCCTGTTACAGAAGCTCTTTCGGTTCTCCAGCTTGCTGAGCTCCAGCATTTCTCCAGAGCCTGCAGAAACAGGATGCTGTAGCCCAGTATCAGCCTGGAAACCACAAATGTAGAAGTTAGAAAGTGGAAGCACCTCACACTGCAGGAACCGGCTGGGCTGCTGAGGTCAGGCGCCTCCGGAAAGTCCCTCTGACCTCACTGAGTAAATCAGCCAACGGAGCCCGTCAGCCCTGCAGGGTCACCTGTTACCAGGAAGGAGCGAGATGGAACCAGAGCCGCCGCTGCTCTCAGACTTCAGTACGTCTGACAGCCCCCCCTGCTGGACAGAGCACATCATCACAGGAGCAGTAGGAGAGGGCACCGCTCTGTCAGGACACGGTCCCTCTGTTCTGGGTGGAGACCTAGAACACTGCAGGTTCTGCTCTCTACAGGTCACTGTTCTAACGTAGGCCAGTTTGGTTCAGTGGAGGCAGAAATGAATGGGGGTCTATGGGAGGAAGGAGGGATGAATAAACGGGACACAGGAGTAAGGGTCAGTGTGTCTGTGGATTAGAGTTTGAGGACGTGAAGTTTGAGGGGGATGAATGGGGGTCTATGGGAGGAAGGAGGGATGAAAAAAGATTTGGTTAAAGGGCACAGTAGGGTTTGAATGGCAGGGAGGGGGGATTAATACGGGTCTATGGGAGGAAGGAGGGATGAATAAACGACCCGCAGGAGTGAGGGTCAGTGTGTCTCTGGATTAGAGTTTGGGGACGTGAAGTTTGGTGGCACTAGATTAAAGGGGACAGTGGGGTTTGAATTGGGGGTGAATGGGGGTCTATGGAAAGAACGAGGGAGAGAGGGAGAGACAAACAGACGAGTGCAGGTCGGATCAACATTGAATTCATGCTTGGGTGAGCAGAAGTACAGTAGATGGGTGTGTACGTTTCTACCCCATTCTTTCTTAATGGGAAAAAAAACGATTGGAATTTTTTGACATTTTTCCGGAAACTACGTTGGATTTAAAAAAAAAAAAACACAGTGTCAATATATTCATGGGATAACTGCAGCGTCGTGTATCACCAATAAACACTGAGATGTGAGATTATTATACTTCTGTTCTGATAATAAATTTATAATAAAAGTTTCAGTTCTCACCTGTGGGCTCACCTGTGGACTCACCTGTGGACTCACCTTACAAAGCTGGTGCCTGGTAACACTTCCTATGAATCCTTATTCATAATGCTATCTAAATGCCTTTATAAGCTGTTATAATACATTCATAACACCTCATACCACCTGTAGTAAGACTGTATAATTACCTACAGCTAGTTATAATCACCAGCATAACACATCATATAACCGGAGTACACAACTTTATACTGTCAGATTTCATAATGCACTATAACGTCTGTTCATAAGAGCATTATAAGCATGTACATTGTGCTATATTAGCTGTGACTTAAATTACATTAGATCTTAAACATTCCAGAATTTGCTAAAACATCATGTTCACTGTATTACCAGGTATACAATCTCACATCACTCGGAGCCTGTAATGACTAGTTATGATGCTTTATAATGGGGTATAATGACTGTAATGATGCGTATTAGAAGTATTAATAACCGCACTGCACTGTTAAAGCCTCTGTGAAGCGTCTACAGTGGGCCAGGTGTTATAAGGTGTTATGACCTGACTTTAGGAAGGCATATCCCAGCTGTATGAAGTATTATGCATGTCATTAGAACTACCTATGTCAGGTATTATAAGGTGTTATGTATGCTATATACTGCCTCATAAATAGATTTATAGTGTATCACAGGAAGTGTTACCAAATAGTCATTCATTATAATCCACTTCTCTTATTGTTCATGTCCAGATTATTTATTCTGTTTACTGAGGGTCCATATTCATGTTTCCTTTAGTGTAACACCATAAACAGATTAAAGGGAAAGACAGCTCAGGTGTGTAGGACAGGTACACGGGACAGGACCGAGATTAGCAACTGTTATTAGAAATGATGAAGTTTTTAAATTATAAAGTAAGTAACCAGGTTAATCTGGAATTCCTAATGAGCTCATATAATAATAAGATGATGCATATAGGTGACGTATATAATATTTACCTGTTTCTACCTGCACTAGTTTACATTAACTAGGCTACTGCAGTTTACCTGCTCTATATTGTTTATAGTACACATGGCTTTAGTCTCTGTAAAAGAGCATGGGCCTGTACAGACACCTGATACCTGACCTCACTAATCAAATCCTCACAGCAATGTTCAACATCAGTACCTGACCTCACTAATCAAATCCTCACAGCAATGTTTAACATCAATACCTAGTAGGTAGGACACTGATGTGCGGTCAGATTTTGCCGTTCAGAGACCTGTGAGCAGGTACAACAGTAGTGTGGTACTGCCAGTCACCAGGAGCAGATACAGGCCTCTGAACACTCTTGCATTCGGGGTGCCCTCTAGTGTCCTCCTGGGGTCATTACACATACCAAAGTTTAATGTTTCCACGCGGGTGACATCTGGTGGTCAAACTATGGAACTGCATTATGAACATTCCCAAAACTTTCAGTCCGGTATCATCTAAACCGCTTCTACCGCTGGGTCACAGAGGTGCGGGAGGCCATCACAGGGCAGGACACCCCAACACAGAGAGCTCAGTGATTACCTGCACATCATCTAAATTAAGGATTAAGTGTTAAACGCTGATATGATCGATACGAGTGTGTTAGTGTGCAGGTCTTAACACAGTACTTTATATCAACACACTGTAATCATGTTTATTATCTCATATGTGTATCAGTAGATTTTATTTGGTACTTGATAAATAAACTTCAGAAATTAATTAATGTGTAAAAGTACCCACACTGCCATCTGGTGGTCACATCATGGAACTGCAGTACGAAAATCCCCAAAACAGAAAAACTACCATTACTCAGTTAATAAAAGGAAAGTTTATTATATCTTAATATATTTACATCTGTGTATGTGACTCCTCAGAAACACGTATATACAGATTTATTATATTTAATTTTTATCTTCGTTAGCATAGTTAAGTCTGTCTGCTGGTCTGGTCTGTATGTTACA
>JAMWET010000256.1:0-31464 GCA_024036415.1 Prochilodus magdalenae
GGCCTGTAGTCATTCAGCTCCTTCGGGTGTGCCTTCTTGGGGATTGGAATGAGGTAGGTTGTCTTCAACGTAGCAGGAACCCTCCCGAGACGTAGACTCAGGTTAAAGACATGTTGGAGGGGCTCCCCCAGTTGGGCAGCACATGCCTTAAGCATTCTGGGGCACACTTTGTCTGGGCCGGCTGCCTTCCTGGGGTGTAGTCTCCTCAGCTGTCTCCTGACTTTGTCTGCTGTGAAGGTTGGGGGACAGTGGGAACTGTAGGAGTTGCTAAATAATAAAGGGGGCAATGGAGGTCATAGATGGAGAGACAGGTAAGGGACGAAAACCAGGAAATCAAACAGACCAGTGAACAAAACCAAAAGGGGTAATCCAAGAGAGTCATCAGATAAACAAAAGGAGAGTCGTAGACCAGAGAGGCAAACAGTCAGGCAACCAAAACAAGGGGATGATCAGAGAGAGAGTCAGAACCAGAGACAGCAACAAGACAGGCAAGAGAGAAACGCTGAGTGAATCAAACAGGGGTTTGGTAAAACTTCACAATGTGAGGGTGTTTGTGTGAGGGGTGTAAATGCAGCATGGGGAATGAGCAGCAGGTGTGTGTAATCAGTACTCCAGTGAGGCTGAGCGTGAGTAAGGGGTGTGATTGTGTGACTGGGGACATGTGAGGGTGATGTCATTGGGTAGTGCACTCTGGGAAATGGAGTTTGGAAGATCGGCGTTGTCAGGGAAGTCCGGAGGCGAGACAATATGTAACTGAAACATTTTTCAGCCTCCTGTACCTTTATCATTTATCATTGGTTATGACCTATCGTTAGGTTAACTTGAATTTAATTCTGTTCCTTGTGTAATGTACCAGCACCAAATAAAATAACTCCATTACATTAAATTGATTATTTTGTAATTACCCCGTTCTGAAGAGCTTACTGCACAGTTGTCCTAAAGTAGCATGAATATTTAACTTTAAATTAATTATTTTCTCAAAATACTCATGATTTTATATATTTTATATTCTTATGTATTCAGAGCCTCTGAGCTAGCAATTATTGAGATATTTCCAAATGGGTACTCTTTACTGTGGGTGCTGTTCATAAGGCTACATGAGCCCTACATAAGCTTGTCACGACAACTGACATCACCTTGTACAGACACATCTTAATTGTACAGAGAGACATTAAACCATTAATACTAAATAATACATACAGGTTTTGGAGAATATGCTATCGTCCAGACAATGCCCTTTTTAGAGAAGGAGGGTTTGGTGTTGCATATTTCAAATCACATTCTGCACATGGTAAAAGAGTCACAGTAATGATAATTTATTTTAAAATAAAAACTACATTTCTCAGTTTAAACACTTGATATGTTGTCTTCCTAATATTTTAATAATGTAGGATTTAATTGATTTGTAAAACAGTACCCAGTCAAGGAATCTCCAAACTGACCTATACACTATATATAGATAACATTCAGAGGCTGTTTCTGATATTTTGCACCATTGCAGAATGACATGTTTGGAGTTAAATGTGGCTGTCATGTTATAGGTACTTTAGCACCTGTAAAAAAAACGCAAATGTTTTAGAAAAATGTTTTATGATTTCTCATATGGATATTACTACATTATTAAAGATCTGGCAGTGTTCCAAACAATAAAAGCTCATATAGGAAACCTTTTGTCTCACCATTCACTTCAAAAACCACTTAAATATGCTTGTTACTTTGTAAAGTAAATCAAATAAAATAAAAATAAATATATAAGAAATAGTTACTCAAGTTACTCGTACTTCTGAAAAATAAATATTTCCATAGAATTACATTGAAATTGTGGTAAAATTTCACAGTGAGAAATATTTAATTGTGTTTGATGTACTCATTATTCTGAATTGGTAACTGAATAGATCCTGAAAACCCATTCCATTTCTTCTCATAAGTTCCATTTCTGACTCATAACTCTATTTCTGCATTCTGAGGTGCACCAGATCAAAAATGTATAAATAATTTAAAAATGTATATTAAATTATTAATATTGAGCAACATTTACTGTACCATGTTATGCTATGTATTTTTCACCTTGTTCCCTAGAACAGTGTTCCAGCACTTGTAGTAAAATACACCCTGTGTGTGCATTGTATGATTGCCCTACTCCCAACACACTCGATCCAACTAATCCACTAATTAACAAACCCGAGTTAAAATAGATGTGTTTTGGCAGAAACATCTACAATGTGCAGTCTAGGGAGGTTCTCCAAGACCCGGGTCAGGAATCACCGCCCTTGAAGTAAGGGAGAAAGAGGAGCGGCCACCTGCTGGCCAAAGCTGAGATAGCATGGTAATTGTTAGTTCCCCAGATTTTTTTCTCCTGCTCCTGGAACGGCAAGGAGACAATATAACCTGCTGGTCCAAGTTGGTGTATCATGTTAATAAATAATAAATAAATATAAATATGCAGAAATATTGTGGACATGTAAATTGTTGGTGTAATTTAGCTTGGTAACTGTTCACGAATATATGTATGCGGTATATGTCCAAAAGTAAATTACTAAATATCTGAAATAAATTACCTGTCATATTTATAATTATTATTTTACACACAATAAAGACTTTTACAGAGTAGGTTTGTATGTCCTTGACTAGAGAACATAAAAAAAAAAATATATATATATATATATATATATATATATATATATATATATATATATATATATATATATATATTGATTGCCCCCTCCCCTGGCCCCCCAGACAGAACGAGATGTTGAAACAGACGTCACTGACCTGGCAGTCCCCTTGTTCAGTTCAGTCCTGCCAGGATTACCATTGTACCTGAAGGTGACATTGTTCTGAATGAGCTTCCTTATTTGGCTGATGGTTTCCTCATGATGTTTGGTTTACACCTCCACTTTCCAAAAGAGCTGACCCACACATTCAGCTTCATCCAGAACATCATCATGGGCTTAGATGACTTCAGACCACCAGCACCCAGGATACTGAATCTAAAAATGATATGCTGGTGAAGGGAAGGAAGTGTAGTAGGCAGGAAATAAGCTGCTTCTGGATGGAGCTGGTTGATATATGTATGTATATATATATAATGTATTTACAGCTAGTGTTTTGTTTTAGTATGTATGGCGTGTTGGTTTTATAAAGTTGTAAAGTGATGTGATGGTGGATGAGCACTTTGCTGTGATCCAGATTATAATGAGGAATGTGATCTGACTGTTAAAGGAGCTGGATTTACTGTTAGTTGAACCTTTTGCGATTCGTAGCTTTATTACATTATACTGCTACTTGTACAGAAAAGCAGACAGAGAATTTTACTGCAGCACCAAAGACTCCTTTAATGTGTGTTTTTGTACATTTTGTAAAGAGGTTTATCACCCTTTTTCCTTTTTTACTTGAGCCTGAAAAGTGAAACTCTCTGTTTTACTCTTTGACTTCTTTAAACATGTTTACATTTTGCTGAAAGTTCAGTTTTGTTTATTGAGTACAGTAAAGGAGCACACAGTATCACTGGCTTGTATCCTGTCAGGATATTATGGACATATTATGGACATAACTATTTGAACAGATTTATTTCCTGGCTTATTTTAAGTTTTATGATGGTATATATTTGAGTTATGTTTACTTAAGTAGTTTGAGGTAATTAGTTTCCTTAACTGTTTTATGTAAGTAAGATATCAGACTTACTTGATTACTTGCTGGACAAAATATTTGAGTTAAGTAAGTCTCCATCTGACACTGTTTTTACATTTATACACAATATTATTATTTAAGTACATTAAACCTAAAAGTAAGTAAAGTATGTGAAGTTTGTTAAACTTATTTAGTATATTTAGAAAAAGAAAGTATTATGTATAGTTAAATTTATGTAGGGCTGAGAGCATTATATGTTGAATATCCAGTAATCAGCTTTTATACCTCATTACATGTAAAACATTTAAGTTTTATTTATCCAACTCAAAGTCAGAACCTGAAAGAGGGCACGGTGCTCCTGAGACCTGACGAGACTTAAACTAAACTATGTTTCCAGGCTTTTCCTTTTGTTTTTTTGCTCCCTTTGGGGACTTTTCAGTTTCTTTTCCTCTCCTGTCCTCTCCTTTCCTCTTCTGTAATTTAATACACTGATAATACACTGACAGGAATTAATGATGGATCTGACGACCCCTAAAGTTATTGTGCTTGTGTATTTGAAATATTAAAATGATGTAAGTATATGATGTAACATACTGAAAAGTATAGTACAGTATGTTCATATATATTGTGCTACAGAGTTTTCCTGGTAGTGATATTTTAGTAAAACAGGAACTAGAAGTGTATTTTAATTCTAATGTAAACATCTGAAGTTCTGAGTACATTTATAATACATTCAGTGTATAACAGCTTTAACAGTCTGTGACTACACTGATCATCAGTGCAGTTGCAGATAAACTTTAGTGCACTGTAGTATTTTAAAGTTTAGTTTACAGGAGTGGGCGGAGCTCTTACCCTACCACAGCTGTCTCTCCTGCTGAACTGATCAGCTGTATTATCTGTATTAGGATGGGGAATGTCTCATGTGTGTATGTGTTTGCGACTTTAGAGGTTTCACACTTCTTACACTAGAGGGAGACATACACCGGGAGATGAGTCACGTGAACCAGGTAAAGCGCTGAAATCAGTGAAACGGGAAGTGCTGGAGTCAGGCTGAGAAAACTGAAAGTGAGTTTAGGACGGAGATCCCGTTAGAGCATCAGAGGAGACTCCAGAAGTAGAGGATTTGAGACGGTAGGCTTTAAGATTATTAGTAATCTGGTTGTGTTGTAGATTATCTAGTAGTTTAACAGGTAAAGGTGTGTGGTAGTGTTGATTAAACTAATACAGTAGTTACTGCGAGGGTGGAGTTTGGGTGGTGCTAGCAGTGCTCAGCTGTGAGGTTCTCGGCTAACGAGGCTAATTTACCAGCTAATGTTCTGAACATAAACATGGGGAAGTGTTTCTCTGCAGACTGCGGGGCAGGGTAGGAATGTATGGGGGTGGAATATTTATGTGTGGAACGTATGGGAGCGGACTACATGGGGTAGAACCGCTCTGGCTATGTGGTGTTAGTGTTGGTGTGTGTTGTTATGGGTTAAGAAAGCAGTGCGACAGTCCAGCAGGGTTTATAGCAGTTATAACAGCCACTGCAGTATAACCCAGTCTGTCAGAGTTTCCTACATGGTAACTGAGTTCCAAAAAACCTGGATCCTGTACTTGCTGGAAATCCTGGAGTTTTATTTTATTTCATCAGTTAACATGTAATTGAGTTCATGGAACTGAGTAACTAGTAAATCCCCACCTGTGTGTTAATGCATTTGAGACATGGTCTCTCCCACAACCAGACCTTATTATGTTTACACCCTGCTGGATTCAGTATATAGTGTGAGCTGATGAGTTCCATCCTAATTTATTATTAGTTATTACAGTGAAACATGTGTAAAAAAATAATGAACGTGATGGTGCTTACATTACGAATACACACACACACACACACACACACACACACGTATATATATCACGTATTGACTGATGTTGTAGTGATATCAAGTTGATTATAAACCATAATTCAGTTTCCTGGTCCTGCTTTAAATATGAATCTCTTTACAGGGAGCAGAGATCAGTGTCCTACCGTATCCTACCTGTGAGGAGTAAAAACCTCATGATGGATCCTGATCACTCCAGCAGTAGAGGAGGAACCTCTGACTCAAGGTGAGTTACTTTCTGATAGTATCTATTTGTAATTAGTCTGTGTGTGTCTGTAATGAGATAAGCAGTACTGATCAGAGTTAAGATGTAAATAAAACATTTAGCCCTTTCCTGGATTGAGACTTCTCCACTTCTTACTACCAGTGGTAATGATATTTTTACCTGTATGGTCACTTGATAGTGTGTGTGTTGTGTTAAGATGATGATGGGATTGTAGGTTGTAAAGTGATGGGATGAAAAAAGTTTTTTTACTTTCAGTCATTATAAGAATGTGTGTTTGTGTCCTTGTTTCTCTATCTGTCCATATGTTTTGTGGGTCATTTTTACTTGCATGTTAGCCAGGTGTAACTGATGTGTCTGGTAATACTGATTTGATGGTTGTAGAGCTGGTGTTAAGCAAAATGTGACAAACAGGATTTTTAAAATCCAAAATGTGAAATTATAATGATATGTTCTGTTCTATTTGAGGACACTTCAATATGTGGTACTGAAACTTATAAGTGTCTGAAGTGTGACAGTGTGTCTCAGTCTGAACAGCCAGATCAGATTGTGACTTTGCAGTCAGTCCAGCTCCACATTTGACATAATTTAATATTGCCATAACAACATAAGCGTTTGGGCTGATGTTTGTACGATGCACTTCTTGCAGCTGATTCAAGCTCGAAGAGATTAGGAAAGAAATTCCTGAACACAACCATAGGAGGATGAGTCTGTCATGTCAAAGAAGAGATCAAATTATGAAAGCATAGGTTAAAGAAATGGCTAAATACTGTGCTCTTCTACAGCCAGCTCAAACGCAGTCTCTGTTACAAGCCCAGCTGTCAGCATTTGGAACTCTGTGATTCTCCTGTGATGCTGCTGAAGAAGAAACCTCTGGTTTATGTATGTGGGTGTCTCACTTCACAGATGGGTTAAATTCAGTACACAGCTTCCTCTGTGTGTAAGCACAAATGGCAAATGGTTCCAAATTGTACAAAAAAAAAAATCAGATTTGCGCCTCTTCTTCCTGCTGTGTGGTAGGCTAAATTCCACACAGCTAAATTCTGCTGAAACCTAGTACCATTTCTCTATGCTCACACAGCTTTGACCACACCTCTGCTTCTCACTGATACTTTGTTTACTTGAGTGATCATCTGATGTAGCTAGTGTGTCTGTCTCTCCTGAGACCATGAGATGTAAGGCTGTTATAAAAATGACATGGCACAAAAAATATTGAATTTAATTTCTGACTATGATGTATGTAGCTATGAATGTGTCTAATATGATGCAACTGTCTTCTAATACTCATATTTAACTCTTTATCCTGTGTCTCCACATCACATTTCCAGACTGCAGACATACAGTGCAGAACCTCCAGAGCCCAGCTGTGTGTCTATGAAGAGCAACAACTCAATAAATCAGCCCCCTGAGTTAAGTAATGAAAGATCCAGTACTGATCTGAGGTGAGACATTAACACTACATGGTAGTGAATTTCAGCAGGAAGTTTCTCGGGATGTGTATTTTGGATTTTCTGCATTTAGAGTAGATCTGTATTTCTCACTGCCACTGAGAGTCATTGTTTATCTGTATGATCACCTGATGTAAATAGTGTGTGTGTCAGTAATGAGATTACCAGTACTGATCAGAGGTGAGACATAAACAGAACATTAGATTAGGAACCTAGATTTGGACCACTTCTCCACTTCTTACTGCCAGTCGGAATGATGTTTTTGGAACCCGTATGGTCACCTGATGTATCTAGTATGTACCTGATGTATCTAGTATGTACCTGATGTGTGTCTGGTTCAGCTAAAATGATGGGATTGTAGGTTGTGAAGTGATGTGCTTTTAATTTCCAGTTTTTAATTTTAAAAACTGGATAATTGGAAGTAATTCATTTTACACAGTAATAAACCAGGTAAATCATACATTCCACATATTGTAAACATGAGTTTAAAAGGACTGGGAAGCTCCAAGGAAGAATATAACTGCATGCATAAGTTTATAGACAGCGACATGAGATATTTAGCTTAAAACACTCAATATTTCACACACATGCAGCTAGCGCTCACTTCTGTTCCAACACACTCCTCATATACAGTGTGGTGTTCCACCTTGTATCTGTGCTTCTTTGAGATGCAGCTGACAAGATGGGAACGCTTAAACTGACCTGACTAGTTTTCTCCGGAAGAACATGCAGTCCGAGTAAATTCTTCACTAGCAGTGGAGACTTCAGACACCATGCGTGAAGTAGAGAACTGTTGCTTGTCTAACGTTGTCTTTGTGCATGTGAAAATCGAGACACTGAACGTTTAACTTAACATGTTCATTATACTAACATCCGAAGTTCACATGTCAGTATTAAAGCTAGCGACGTTAGCCTTGATTAGGTTGCGTATGTGTGAGGCGACAACATTAATCAGAGCAACATCAAACATCAAACATTACGGGAGTGTAATTTAGGATTCTGCTGCCGTATCACTTCAGAAAAGCAACAAGAACTCTTCTTTGTGCTTGGATGGCTGCTACAAAGGTGCAAACTTTCCATAAAGCTACTGTGTTTACTGTTAAACATGAACATAGACATCTTTGTAAAAAGGGCAGCAAGTTGGAGTATGTTGCTCTGAAGGACCTAAGCACAGTCTGAACGTTGTGGCTAGCTTAACGGTGAAAGATATTGAACATTTGCGTGCAGATGGAAATTCTAAATCTGAGACTAAGACCTCAGTCAGTGTTTGCTGGTGGTATTTTTGGAAAGTGGGTCTCAAGCAGCTGAATGATAGCATATTGCGTGTGTGTGTGTGTGTGTGTGTGTGTGTGTGTAAGTGTGTGTGTGTGATCCTACTTCTACCTTTAAATAGGTTCTTGTGTCTCACATTTATAACTCTTCCATTCTCTCTTGTTCGGTTCTCTAGCTGTGGGAGCAATGTACCATTCCAGGATCAGTCCAGGTGTGGAGTGTGTGAGCAGATTCAGACAGATCCAGTCTCCATCAACTGTGGACACACTTTCTGTAGACAGTGCATCAACAGCTACTGGGACCAGTCTGTTCAGTCAGGAGACTTTGTCTGTCCCCTCTGCAGAAAGAGGTCTAAGACACGTCCTGTTCTGTATCCACACATAGAGGAGTCCATGAAGCAGGACTGCTACCAACCAGTGGATGATGTCCTGCACAGAGTCATACAGAGACACAAAACCAGCATGAAGAACAGATACGAGAGCTTATTTGAGGGGTTTAAAACCCATCAGAATAAAACCCTTCTGAACAGGATTTACACACAGCTCTACATCATAGAGGGAGAGAGTGAAGGAGTGAATGAAGAACATGAAGTTTTACAGATTGAAAAGAAACCCAGGAACCAACACTGGCAGGATACACCGATTAACTGCTTAGATATCTTTAAACCTGTACAGTGCACTGTAGAAGAAATGGAAGAAGACAACATTAGAGCTTTAATAACTGAAGATGACAGACATGAAGAAAGAACAGAAGATAACAGTCCACAAGTACAAAAGCTCAGGTCTGTGATGACTAAAGGCATTGCTGGAATTGGAAAAACAGTCTCTGTGCAGAAGTTCATTCTGGACTGGGCTGAAGGAAAAGCCAATCAGGATGTAGATTTGATGTTTGTGTTTCAGTTCCGGGAGCTGAACCTGATTAAAGATCACCAGTACAGTCTTCAAGGACTTTTGTGTGACTTACATCCTGAGCTCAGAGATCTGGACACAAACACATATGATGAGTGTAAGATAGTGTTCATATTTGATGGTCTGGATGAGAGCAGAATCCCACTGAACTTTTTACAGTGTGAGAAAGTAACTGACATAACCAAAGTGTCATCAGTGGACCTGCTAATGACAAACCTCATCAAAGGAGAGCTTCTCCCCTCTGCACTCATCTGGATAACCTCCCGACCAGCAGCAGCCAATCAGATCCCCTCTCAGTACATCAACCGTGTGACAGAAATTCAGGGTTTCAATGACCCACAGAAGGAGGAATACTTCAGGAAGAGAATCAGTGACCAAGACCAAGCCGACAGTGTCATCTCACACATTAAGAAAACAAGGAGCCTCCACATCATGTGCCACATTCCAGTCTTCTGTTGGATCTCAGCCACTGTGCTTCAGCATATAATGAAACAAGGTCATACAGAAATCCCTAAAACTCTGACTGCAATGTATTCACACTTCCTGTGGACTCAGACCATCATGAGGAGTGAGAAGTATGAGGACAGAGGTGAGACAGATCTAAACGATCTCTTGGGATCCAACAGAAAGATGCTTCTGAAACTGGCTGAACTGGCTTTCAAACAGCTGATGAAGGGCAATGTGGTGTTCTATGAAGAGGACCTGAGAGAGTGCGGCATTGATGTCACTGAGGCCTCAGTGTACTCTGGTATTTGTACTGAGATCTTCAGAGAAGAATCTGTGCTTCACCAGAGGAAGGTCTACTGCTTTGTACATCTGAGCTTTCAGGAGTTCCTGGCTGCTCTCTATGTGTTTCACTGCTATGTGAGCAAGAACATGGAGGAACTGGAGTGTTTGAAGACACGGAACACGAAGTGGTCTGACAACGATTCATTGGAGGAGCTTCTAAAGGGAGCTGTACGTAAAGCTTTAGAGAGTGAGAATGGGCATTTGGATCTATTTCTCCGTTTTCTGCTGGGCATTTCACTGGAGTCCAATCAGCAGCTCTTAAAAGACCTTCTGACACAAACAGTGAGGAGCTCAGAGAGCATCAAGAAAACAGTCCAGTACATCAAAGACACAATAGAAACAAAAGATCTTGCTTCTGACAGATCTATTAACCTGTTCCTCTGTCTCACTGAAATGAATGATCAGTCTTTAACCAGCAGTATTCAGGAATATCTCAAATCAGAGAAGTCCTCAGGAAAGGAACTCTCACTTGGAGAGTGTTCAGCTTTAGCCTACATGCTTGTGACCTCAGAGGAGGTGCTAGATGAGCTGAACCTGAAGAATTACATAACCACTGAAAGGGGCTATTTGAGCTTGATCCTATCTGTAAGCAACTGCAGAAAGGCCATGTGAGTGTTATATTTAATTATTGTCTTTTAATATTTTTTATTGATCTCTGAGAGACACAAATATCCCAGTATCTTGTCTGTTAATGGAAAGCGGATGGATAAGTTGTGCATGCATGTTAAAAGGTAACAAACTGCCAACTCAGTGTATATATTAGGGATGTTTAGTGTAGGTGAAATATGATATACATGTTTTCATTTAATGTTTTACATTTTGATATTTCATATCTTGATTTTTCAAAGCTAAATTTATATGTAGATTGGTTTGGCTCAAATAAACATATGATCTCAAACAAAACTTTGACTGCTGTACCCTGTACTCCCAGAGTGAATAAATAAATGATAGCAAATGATGTACAGTTATTCTGAGATGTACTCTGTTGTTCAGTGCTATTTGTATACTGCAACATCACTGGACTGAAAATTGATGTAAGATAGAAGAGGTTGGTGTATTTAGTGAATGGAAGCCAGATAAATGACCATTATACATATAATTGATGGCTCCATTATTAATTATACTATAATTATAATTAATTTTAGATGAATAGTAATGATAATAACATGCTTATTCGTACTAACAGAAGTTTACCCAAGCATACAGATTTTATATTTCACACACACATGAACTGTACAGTTTATATTGGCATGATGGATAACAAGGACATTTTCATTGAGTGCTTTTGAGAATGAACAGTATATGGAAGTCTAAATGCATATTTTCTAAGTACATCTCATAAATTATGAGATTTAGGATTTATTTTAGCCTGAATTCCAATTCATTTTCAGAAATCCATTACATTATCGTTACACCAGTACAGGGTTGTACAGTATAATGAAACACAGTCAGGCTTTTCGGGTGCAGTGATTTTATATATATATTAACTGTAATGTGTGTTTATTTTGATTTCTGTTTATTTTCCTTGTAGACTAGCTGGCTGTAATCTCAACATGAACTCCTGTGAAATGATCTGCGCTGCTCTGAAATCAACAAACTCACCCATGAAAGAACTGGACCTTAGTTACACAGGCCTGCAGGACTCAGAAATAAATCTGCTGTCTACTGGACTGAAGAGTTCAAACTGTAAACTGGAGGTACTCAGGTGAGCTTCCTGTAAATTCATTCCTGAATGGTAAAGTTAAGCTGTGAAGGTTTAATAAAATATGTACTCAAAATAATCGTTATTTGGGAACAAACCACTTGTATTTCCATGACCAACTTTCATCACCCGCTGCAGGTTTTGGGTCTTTTTGGGCCCTTAAACTTATAACATCAACATATTTTATATTTCACTCCAGTTCATTTGTACTTCCATCTAATCATACATGGTTAATAACTGAGGAGTGATTTATTATAACCAGCTTTATTAGTAACGCCACAGATTTCTTTAGTGTGCCCAAAGTGTCTATTTACATCAAACTATGTACAAATATTTCCCCAACAATTCACAACAGCCATGTACATTCTTCATCTGTCCTTCATCAGCGCACTACAGTCTCTTAACCAGAGTCTCTGTAAAAGATATAATGGGTAGCCACCTCCAGTTTGGTGCTCCAGTGTAGTTCAGTGTTTTGGCTTTACCAGACAGGTTGAGGGGCATAATAAAACATTTTAGACTTGATGTAAACAAAACATACAGTTTCTTTCTTACACAGATCAATAAAACATCTGTTTTCTCAGTATAAGGATTTAAAAACGAGAGAGCATGAACAATACTCTTTGTAGCTCGCAGCTCTGACTAGCAAGTGTTCAGTTCCTTTATAAAATAGACCAGTGCCATGAGTCCCCTGTGACGTGAGTAAACACAGTACCTGGAAATCCCTTAGGTACATGGAGACATCCTGACCGCTGTGGTGAGGAATTTATGCAGAGCTGAAATCCATATGAAAAAAGAGTGCAAATATTATTGATAATATTCAAAAGGAGGTAATATACCAATCGAGCCAGTTATTTATGTTTTTTGAATCAATGAAAACAATCCTCTAATATGAAAGTGTTATATTCTTCTTGAATCTAATAATTTCTGATTAATGTGAGTCAGATTTTTTTTTATCTGTAATTTGTACTGTATGTATGTGTCTTGTAGACTAGCTGGCTGTAAACTCACCATGAACTCCTTTAAAACGATCTGTGCTGCTTTGAAATCAACAAACTCACCCCTGAAAAAACTGGACCTTAGTTACACTGACCTGCAGGATTCAGAAATAAACCTTCTCTCTGCTGCACTGAGGAGTTCAGACTGTAAACTGGAGGTACTCGGGTGAGTTTCCTGTAAGTTCATTCCTGAATGGTAAAGTTAAGCTATGAAGTTATAGTGAACTCCAGCTCATTTGTACATCATTCTCATCATAAACCGCATAACATGTTGCTCTCACCAGTTTACTGCTCCAGTATTTTAGCTCCACCAGACAAGTCAAGGGGCATGCTCAACAAGTCCCAATAAGTCTCTTTACAATTACATATACAGCATTTAGCATACGCTCTTTGCCAGAGCGACTTACATTACTTAATCATTTACTGGTAGGCTAATGTAGTGTTAGGAGTCTTGCCCAAGGACTCTTATTGGTGTAGCACAGCATAGTCACCTATTTTGAATTTGAACCCCAGTATCCCACTGGTGATGGCTCCCTGGTGGTAAGGGGTATTATCCGCTGAGCTACGCAAACCAGTGTCTCTACAGTGATCTCTTCTTTAGTGTTTGATGTGGTCTATCGGTGTAGCTTCAGTCCTGCAGCTCCATGTTTAGATTTCCCTTCAATTGGAGCTTTTAAGTTTGAGCTGTAAGTCAGGGACTATCCATACACCACAACAGGATAAAATATTAAAAGATTAAATTCAGGAAAAAAGTAGTAATTTAAATAAACTGAAAATCTTCTCTTTTTTTTTTTTTTACTTCTTTTCACTTGTGTCACTGACTCTCATTTGTCATCTCATTAGTGGTAATAAACTTTGCATCTAGAAAAACCTTTGCATACATGATCACCGTCTAACCATTCAATTATGAAGAACTTGGACGTGTCATGACCCTTAAAGCATTTTTCCATTTGAGTGCTAGTAAGGAAACAAGGCTAAGGAAAATCAGCTGCACTGTGCAGTTTTTATAATATTCATAGAAGAAACGTAAGAAAGTGCATAATTATTTTAGGTTTCTGAAAGTTAAAATTGTAGTTTTAAAGTGGGTCAAGAAATAATTATTCTGGATTATATGTGTTGGGGGGGTCACAAGTGGTCAGTGTAATGAAGCTGCCACAGTTTGGACTGAACCTGTTATTTACATGGTTTAGCTTTTCTAAGCAATGTGTGTATATAATGAAAACACTTCTAATATATTAAACTCCTGTTTCCTACATACATCTAAACATCCCTGATTCCTGTGAGCCTGAATTCCACATTCTCTTTTTTACCTGTAATTTGTATTGTATGTATGTGTCTTGTAGACTAGCTGGCTGTAAGCTCACCATGAACTCCTGTGAAACACTCTCTGCTGCACTGAAATCGTTAAACTCACCCCTGAAAGAACTAGACCTTAGTAACTCTGACCTGCAGGACTCAGGAGTGAAGGTGCTCTCTGTTGGACTGAAGAGTTCAAACTGTAAACTGGAGATACTCAGGTGAGTCTTCTGTAAATCCATTCTTGAATTTAAAAGATTAACCTGTAAAGACATACTACACTCTGCACTCAGAATGCCCAGATCATTACTGTTAACAAACTGCTTGTAATTTTCCATGATAGAGTTACACATAACCTGCACCGTCACCTAGCCTGCCCTGTAATGACTATAGACCTGAATCTATTTTAACCCTCTTTAACCCTTATAATGTTAGGATATAACACAGATAGAAATTTACAGATAAAGATAAGGAGAGAGAAGTAAATAAAGAAAGAAAGTGCATGTAAAGTGTAAGAGTTTGGAATAAGGCCATGTTTTAAAAGCCATTTTGGGACCTGTAAATGTTATTTTCACTGTTTCAAATAAAACCTGTGGAGCTTTGGCATTAAATGATGTGTTTTGAGGGAAGTGTTTTGTGAAGGATCAAACTCCTGTCCTCAGTGGTGATGGCCCCGTGTGTTATCGCTGCGCTATGCGCCGGTACACATGAGGCGAGTGGGCTGTGGCCCTCTGCTGGCAGCAGGTGGCTCCGCCCGAACCCTTACAGATGGTTAACTGTTAAATACAACTACTTGTAGCTGTAAAGTACTTGTTTAAATATACACTCACAAATCAAAGAGGTCTAGAGAAGAGCCATCCTGCATTTTCTCTGCAGTATTATAAAGCACATAAATTGGAATGAAAAATAGTTAAATGTAATGTAAAGAAACCGCTTAAACAGATGATACATGCAGTAAACATGCCAAAATGAAAAGCAAAACATCCATTGCATTTGTTTACTGTTGCTCAATCTCCTAATAGAAAAAACAGATTTCCATGTAAAAGAACAAAGAGCTGAATATGTGTCAGAATTAAATTTAAATCACTGATCTCACATTTGGTGCTTTAAACATACCAAAGCAAAATGCAGTACAGTGACTGTATTTCAGTTTGACCAGTGTGGAATTCATGCTGCAATGAAATGTAGTCACAGGCCAGCCACAACCCTGTGGTCAGGGCTGAGAAACCAGGCAGTAGTAATCGCTTGTAGCAGAAACTTCATCCAGAGACAATGTGCTTTCCCAGCAGAGTGAAAGAGGAAATATATGACAAATGTTATTTTTTTCTATCTTAGAGGTCCAGAAGTAGAAAAGGTACATAGAAAATATAATGAGTCAACCAACAAGCCTTTTGTTTAATTAACAACATAATTAAACCATACTTAAATAATCTAAAGTATCTTAGATTTTAGACAGGAATAGAAATTCCTGATCTTAACTAAAAGAGCTCATTGGACAACCATTCTAAAATAGTCCCCTGAATACAAGTCTGTGGTGATGGATCATGCCCAGTGATGCTCTTAGATCAAACTACAGAGTTCCCAGAGAGACTGCAGCAAGTCATTACACTCTAAGCTTGCCGACACTGTTCTATGGGTGTGAAACCTAATTGTAATATATTCAGGGTGTTACTGCTAACTGAATAAGAACGGAGCTGAGAAAAACAACTTCATACTGATCATTCAATAAAACTGTCCGCTTTATGTAATGGGCCTGACATGACTGAGAGCTGTGGGGTCAGTAACTGGTTTTCTGATCAGGACGAACTGCATGTTTAAAACGAGAAGGAGCTGTGCCATTCACCAGGAGTTACTGCTGACAGTTTCAGACACTGCTTTAAAGGAAGAATGATGAGAAGAAGATGAAGAATGGGAAAAGAAGTAAAGAAGGCTTAGGGGAAAGGAAAAGATTCAGACTTAAATATGTTCAGAACTGAAATTAAGATTAACTCTGGAGGGTCATAGTCTCCAGGTTGCTATGTGTCTCTGATCCCCACTATACTGTATATGTTCCAGCAGTTACTTAAGAAAGTAAAACCGCAGATTCCAATATCACCTACAAATAAACACCTAAAATATGTCAAATTAAGACAAAAACCAACCCCTTAGAAGAAAGTGGGTGCAGTAAGACATTTAAGCCTCAATCTAACTGTCAAACCGAAGGGCTACACTGAGTCCTGTAGCTCAATCCTTTAACTCTATAGCTCTAATGGCACCTCACAACGATTCCAGCCTAAACAGTACGGTCCCAGCTGCAGGAGGACAGCCAGGACGCAGGGCTCTCCACAAGCGGCGCAGCAGTCTCCCCCTCTCACACAAGCTCTCCATCAGTCCATCAGCCCCCTCTGACCAAAACAATGAGCGTTGCACTCTGTACTGCACTTCAACTTCCACTCAAACTGCCTGGGAGCGAGCAACGGCAACACCCAGTGAAAGTATTCCAAAGCCTCTGTGGAAATCCAGCATCGGCAGCCTCCGCACTCGCCCCCATGCGAACCGATCTCCAAGCAACCTGTCGGCAGTCACCAGCTCCTCATGGCTATGTGCTCATCTCACATCTGTTTGAAGCTCCACTGAACACCTCTCACCTATTACAGGAGACAGCTGCACTGGCCAGTACCTTCAGTGACAGACTCTTCACCTGCGGTGTGTTAAGGAGAGAGACCACAGCTCTTTTCTCCCTACTGCTGTTAGGCTTCACAACCTCCCCAGGCAGAGCATCAGACCCTCACTGCTGTAGATACACTATATGGACCCATTTCTATCCATATACTCAATGTGACTTAATTATAGAGTAATATTTACTGCTGCACTTCATCATCCGTACATCACCTGTATACACCTTGTACCGACTGCCAGCATCACAATAACTCACTCTGACTGCCTACACTATCAGATTTAGCTTTCTGCCAAGATTATCAGTATCTGTGTAGCTGGTAATGTAACTGTGCAATATATAATTTAATTATCTTTCAGTAAGTGTGCACTATATATCTATATATCTTTGTAACAATAGAGATTTATTGATTTTCTGTCATTTCTTAGTTTGTATTCTGTAAACCTGCGCTTTGGTCTACCGTATCTGTTCTGCTGCTCTTCTGCTGTAACAATGATTATTTCCCCATGTGGGATAATAAAAGGTTATCTTATCTTTGAAGGAAGAGTGGAGCTTAATTTTCTCTCTCTCAGATGACAGGTTTAAATGACTAATGGGGACAGTTTTAGTGGTCTACCAGGTACTGTACAGTTCACCCCATTTTCTCTCTACCGTTTATACATTGCTGAACTCTATGTTTTCCGGTTCCTTATACAGGTGAATTATCTTATATCTAATCCCCTCATGAATACTGCCACAAGAAATTCTGAGAGATACTCCAGTTGAGTCCAGAATTTATTTGATATTTTGCTTGTGTTTAATGTAACAAGTTTCAAAAAGAAAAGGAAAAGAACGTAAAACATAAAATAGTTGCTAGGCTCCTGTCGACCTATAATAATACTTTCCACTGAGACTAACACATTTTGGGTTTAGGACGCCATCAGGACCCCCTTAACTACACGTGTGCACCTAGCTGCACTTTAGGCCCAATCTCTACCATCTTTCCTCATGTCACTTTCATACCGCATAAGCTCCTCCCACAACATGAAGCATACCATCTATGGGGTTACCCGAAAGAGCATGGGACAGAATTTCAGTTCCCACAGTTCACCTGGTCATTGACATTCTATACATTTAACATCACATTTAACATCTTAGCTTTTATGATAATTGTCTTATGTACACATCCAGGTTTTACACAGAGATTTTACAAAAGATTTTACACATTGCTAGCTTTGTGTTTTGAGCAATGGTTATTTTGCTCTATGTAAAATCCACATCTGTCTCCTTCTCTCCCTCTTTCTCCTTCTCTCTGCAGGCTATCTGGTTGTATGGTTACAGAGGAAGGCTGTTCTTATCTGGCTTCAGCTCTGAGTGAAAACCCCTCACTCATGAAAGAACTGGATCTGTCCTACAACCACCCAGGAGATACAGCAGTGAAGCTGCTCTCTGCTAGACTGGAGGATCCACACTTCAGACTGGACACACTCAGGTACAGACAGCTTTCTGAGTGTGTGTGTGTGTGTGTGTGTGTTGGAGTCAGTTATTGAATTGAATGAGATTAGCCAGATTATTAAATATCTGTAATCATAGGTTAGCTTTAGTGCTGCCTTACAAAATTCATCCTCCACTTTTGCATTGTGTGTCAGACATCATGTTGTACCCTAACAGACACAAAGGCTCTTGCTCTTATAATGAAATTAGCACATTTTCTTCTTGAAGGGTATAATACTAGCCAGCACTAAAATCCAAATACAACGCTTACAATGTTATTTCTGTTCCAAATGATAATGAAATACTAAATACATAAATCAACAGCAGAGTGACAATTTGTCGTTAGGGCTAAATAGCTGAGGTTTGTGTTGTTGTGTACTTTCAGTCCTAAGAGAGAGAGATCAGTACCAATATGGCACAGCTGTAGCTCTTTGTGCTTTTTGTTTATCTACGCGACTTCTTTGGAACATGGACATAAGAACAACCAGTGTCCATGTATACTGCTGTCCATCCTGCTGTCAAATGTCTGCTCCCTGAGAATAATGTCTGAGAATAAACTGGACTGCATTCAACTTCAGAGAACTACACAACGAGAATCTAGAGACTGCTGCGTCTTCGCAGAGACGTGGCTGAGCGACAGAGTTCCCGACTTCACCATTCAACAGGATGTGGTAGCTTTGTTTCGTGCCGACATAAACTCAACCCTTTGCGGTAAGACTTGTGGTGGAGGTCTGTGTGTTTACATCAACACAAAATGGTGCAAGAACTCTGTACTAGTCTCTAGTTACTGCTCATCTCTAGTGGAGTTTATGATCGTCAGATGTAGACCTTTTTATCTACCAAGGGAATTCACCACAGTACTGATCATCAGTGTCAGCTGACAGATGTCTGCACTGACTTCTTCAACATCTCCCTGAGCAGTGCCACCGTCCCAATGAGTCTCAAATCAACCACCATCATACCTGTGCCGAAGAAGTCTTCAGTGTCCCGCCTCAAAGACTACCGTCCTGTTGCACTCACACCCATCATCATGAAGTGCTTCGAGAGGCTTTTCATAAGGCACATCAAGACCCTGCTGCCTACTTTAGACCTTCTGTAGTTTGCGTACTGTCCCAACCGCTCAAGAATGACAAGTCAGCATACAGAAAGGAAGTGCAATGGTTAATGGACTGGTGTAGAACCAACAACCTGTCTCTGAATGCAGACAAAAGCAAAGAGATGGTTGTTGACTTCAGAAGGACAAGGTATGACCACTCCCCACTACACATCGATGACTCCACTGTGGAGATCGTCAAGAGTACCAAGTTCCTTGGAGTCCACCTGGCAGAAGATCTCACCTGGTCCCTCAACACCAGTATCATAACCAAGAAAGCCCAGCAGCGTCTCTACTTCCTGCAAAGGCTGAGGAAGGCAAATCTCCCCCCTCCCATCCTCACCACACTTTACAGAGGAACCATTGAGAGCATCCTGAGCAGCTGCATCACTGCCTGGTTTGGGAACTGCACTGTATCAGTTTGCAAGTCCCTGCAGAGAGTAGTGAGGATGACTGAGATCTTCAGTGTCTCTCTCCCCACCATCACAGACATTTACACTACACGCTGCATTCGCAAAGCAAACAGCATTGTGGATGACCACACACACAACATCAGCAAAACTAAAGAGATGATCGTGGACTACAGGAACCTTCAGAGAGGTGGTCACTCTTCCCTATACATCAATGGAGCTGAAGTGGAGCGGGTCAGCAGTGTTAGGTTCCTCGGGGTACACCTCACAGATGACCTCACCTGGTCACTCCACACCAACAAAGTAGTGAGGTCTGCCCGTCAGCGCCTCTTCTTCCTGTGTAGGCTCAGGAAGTTTGGTCTGTCTCCTGACATCCTCACCAACTTCTACAGATGCACCATAGAGAGCATCCTCACGGCCTGCATCACTGTCTGGTACGGCAGCTGCACTGCCTACGACCATAAGGCCCTGAAGAGAGTGGTGAGGACAGCGGAATCCATCATAGGCAGCAAACCTTCAGCCTGCAGGACATCTACCAGTCCCGCTGCCGGAGGACGTCTACTAGTCCTGCTGCCTGAGGAGAGGACATATACCGGTCCCGCTCCCTGAGGAAAATCCAGAAGATCCGGTTGGACTGTAGCCACCCAGCACACGGCCTGTTCACCTTATTGCCATCAGGCAGGAGGTACCGCATCATCCAGGCCAGAACAAACCGGCTAATGAACAGTTTTTACAGGCCATCGGGTTCCTGAACAAGCTGTGTGCCTTAACCATTAACCACTCAATTTATTATTATTATTATTATTAATATATCACTGCTATGGACAATATCACTGAGTCACTTTAAACAACAGACATATATTTATATTATATAGACATGCAGTCTCAGACTCTCTTTGTCTAATGAAAGACCCCTCCTGTCTTATATCTCTTTGTTTAATATGCTTAGTTAGTATCGATATTAATTGCATGTTGTGCAAATGACAAATAAACCTGTAACTTGAACTACAAACTTAACAGAGATTTTACTGAAGGAGGAGTGTTCAGTGCTCTTTCCACTCCTGGACTTACTGAATCTATAGCTTTATGAACATCTATAAAGCTGCTGAGATGTCTTTATGGTGGTGTATATGTTTATCAGTGTGTGAGAGTGAAGATGAGCTCAGATGTTAATCATTTGCTCAGAATCTGATTTGTTTAGAGAGTTTGTTTCTCTTGTGTTGAGGAACCTACAGAACACCTTTACCGGGTTACTGCTCACACTGAGTCTTTTTCTTTCACACACATTCTCTCTCTTTTTCTTTCCATCTCTGTCATTTTCAAACTTTTTTTCTGTATCTGTCTCCCTCGTTCTTTCCATGTCTTTGTCTTACTTTCTCCCTCTCTGTCTTTCTTACTCCGTCTCTTACTCATTTTTTCTCTCACACATACAATTTAATAATTCTTTTTAAATTTCTCTTTTTGTCCTTCTCTGTCTCTGTCTCTCTCTCCCTATATATACATACATTTATTTATATATATATATATATATATTTGCTGTTTGCTGTGTATATATGTATCTCAGGGTGGATCATGGGGCAAGGATCAGGATGGAACCAGGAATAAAGAAATGTAAGTACACACATGCGCTCACTTTCACACACACTCACATACACACTGTAGTAAAATTTTTCTCTCTTCTCTTTCTGTGCTAATGTCTCTTCTTGTGTTCAGATTTCTGTGAGCTCACACTCGACCCAAACACAGCACACAGACGTCTCTCTCTGTGTGAAGAGAACAGAAAGGTGGTGTGTGTGACAGAGGACCAGTTGTATCCTGATCATCCAGAGAGATTTGATGTTTGGCCACAGGTTTTGTGTAGAGAGAGTCTGACTGGACGCTGTTACTGGGAGACTGAGTGGAGCGGATGGGTTGATATAGCAGTGACTTATAAAGGAATCAGGAGGAAAGGAGGAGACTTTGGTAGTAACAGTGTGTTTGGACTGAATGCAAACTCCTGGAGTCTGAACTGCTCTAATGACAGATACTCTGTCCATCACAAAGATAACTTCACTGTTCTCTCTGCTTCCTCCTCTCAGTCTAACAGAGTAGGAGTGTATCTGGACTGTCCGGCCGGCACTCTGTCCTTCTACAGCGTCTCCACTGATCCACACACACTGACACACTTACACACAGTCTACACCACATTCACTGAACCGCTTTACGCTGGGTTTGGACTCTCTACTGACTACTCGGTGTGTGTGAGACCCTAACAACCACCTAGTGGCAACTTAGCAATCGTCTAGCAACATCCTAACAACCACCTGGGTTATCCTAGCAACCGTCTAGCAACACCTTAGTAACCACCTGGGTTACCCTAACAACCGCCTAGCAACTAAAGTTGTCTCAAAGCAGCTTCATGGAAAAGAATATATATATAAAGGAAAATAAAAACACAGAGTCCATATACAGACATGGGAAAGGGAATCTGGGTTCAAGCTCCCCATGAGAAAGCCAGGGGCAACAGTGGCGAGGAAAAACTTGAGAGGAAAAAAGCTCGAGGAGGGAACCCATCCTCCTCCGGTCGATCTCTGGGGGTTCCCATATGATCACTCAGGAGAAATGAGAGAGAGAATGATTAGGAAGAATGAGAGGTAGTGCATCAAAAAAGAAACTGGTACCGAAGATCACACATATATATTTTTTAGAGTTGAGCTTGGAGTAATAGTCTGGATAGTCCTCATTCTTGTTTGGATTAGGTTGAAGGAAATTGTTAGCCATCCAGTTTATGATATTAGTAACGTATTCTTCTAGTTTATTTAGGTTTAAAGCCTCATTTGGTTTGGCTGATATATAGAGTTGCATGTCATCTGCATAGCAGTGAAAGCTGACGCTGAAACTACGGATTATGTTACCAAGAGGCTGCATATAAAGAGAAAAAAGAAGCGGCCCGAGCACTGACCCTTGAGGGACACTGTATCTTACTAGTGGATGATCACAGTGTTTATTGTTGAAACTAATGAATTAATAGCAGTCAGTCAGATATAATCTGAACCAGGATAAAGTCTGTCTTTTCGACTCCCTTTGGCTTTGACCTCTTCTTTTTGCTTTTCCCTTGTTGGTTTTCTCTCTCGCTCTACTCTCTGGCTATCAACCTTTCTCTTGTTCCCTTGACTACTCCCTTGCCTAGCCCTTCCACCTAGTTTGCCTAGCTGCTTGCCTACTCTGGTTTTGACTTTCTGCATGTTCTCTGACTTTGACCTTGTCTCTCCCTTTATGTTTGTCCGTGTATTGTTGCTGTGCTTGTATACTCGTGTGCTTAATAAAGGCCATTAGACTTTTAGCTCTGTGCGCATTGGTCCTGGTTCTTTATTCCTGACAATAGAGATATGACCACTATCGAGTGACATAAGGAGATCATTTACTACTCTGTTTTAGTACTGTGGTAAGGTCTAAAGCCAGACTAAAACATCTTATGAAGAGAGTTTTCATGTAGGTGGGAGGCAAAGTTGTTGCGAGACCATTTTTTCTGGGATCTTTGCTATGAAAGGGAGATTGGAAAGTGATCGAGTTCAGGCTTTTTATTTAAGGGTTTTTCTTTATTATTCTTTATTTTATTGAGAGATCACGTTTCTCTTCTGTATAGAGCTGGTTATTTTATATTACAGGTTATTACAGTTTGTGTTTCACTTAACTAGTCGATCCTTTAATGTTAGAACTGAAAGATATTTATATCTCTGTAGATCTTTGTAGTCATAACGATGGCTAGAAGTGTATGTAACTGTGGGATGTGGATGTTCAGTTCATAGTGTGTCTGATAAACAGAACTTTCCTGATTGTTCTCTTAACTATGTAACAGTACATGAACGTTACAGCATCTGCTACTGAGAGCTAGCGAGCTAGATTTGTGTTGTTCCTACATCTTTACATGTTGTACATAATTCAGTAGAACCTCAGACAGCTGTGCACATTAGAACACATATGAGCTGTACATTAGAAATACGGGGTGCAGGAATAAACTGTACAGGTACAGGAATCACCTGTATTTAGAAATACAGTAAATTATTGTTATTAGTATTAATTGAAGTTCAGTATAATTACTGTAAATAAAGAGTGTAAATGAGAGTTGAGGGTGGTCATTGAGAGTTGTGGTCCACTGATCATAAGCCATATTAAAAGTAAACAAAATAAGGACAGAGCATAATATAGGAAAATACTGCAAGTTAACAAGATTGTATGCACTAAGAAACTGAGGCTATTATTGATAATAAAGTATATTATTGTCTTTCTGAAAATTTACCTTTTTAGCAGGATAGTGATACCAATCACAAAACCAGAACTTTATAGTTGCCTTTGTAGTTGTTCA
Source organism: Prochilodus magdalenae (assembly GCA_024036415.1). Classification (NCBI taxonomy): domain Eukaryota; kingdom Metazoa; phylum Chordata; class Actinopteri; order Characiformes; family Prochilodontidae; genus Prochilodus; species Prochilodus magdalenae. The sequence goes on from JAMWET010000256.1 coordinate 24,106, forward strand.
TAAAATGTCATATATAAATTTATAACAGCTATGTTAAAATACCCTACTTTTCCTGCTTGATGTAGCATACTCATGGTTTCACTGAAACACTCGAAGCTACAACAGTCAAACAGCATGTGGGCTGATTTTCAGTGTGTACGGGACAGCCTAAATCCAGGTAACTAAAAATGGGCTAACAAAAAAAAACATGGCCTGAAAATAAATGAGGCTTACACATCTACCTACCCAGATTTAAATGCAAATTATGTAGCCTTATGTGACTACCATCTCTCATTCATGCATATCCCATGTTTTCCTGCTGATCTGTAGACTATCTGGTGATAGTCTGTTCTTCTCTGGGTTCAGCGCTATCAAATCTGAAAGAACTGGATCTGACCTACAACCACCCGAAAGAGTCAGGAGTAAAGCATCTGTCTGTCAGACTGGAGGATCCACACTGTAGACTGCAGACACTGATGTTTGTAAAATTGCCCAGAGTTGTTTAAATGGGACTGCCAACATTCTGATTTTATTGTGTATACTGTATTCTATAAGAGAATATTCTACATCGTTATACATGTATACATTGTTATAACAGTTGTGTTCAGAGTGGGTTAGGAAATTATTGTTAAATACCAAGGTTTTAAATGTGAAGAGTGTGAGCAAAGAATGAACAGTCATTTGAGATGGTAAATGATATTTCTACTAGTATTGCTGCGATTATGAGAGTATAATCATTTTTCTCTGGGTGCTAAGCACACTACTTGGCTAATGGGAAAAGATCATATTTTAAAGACCTCTGCTCAATTGGAGTGAACAGCTTGCTGTGAGTGTAGGAGGCTTCAGGTGGACTATAATCTGGATGATATAGTAACAACTGCAGAGGAAGGCAACTAGCATTATGATAACCTCATCAGAAAATCATGACTTCACAGTGTCAAACTAACTAGTATAATGTGGCACCAGTGGTGAAGAACCACAGCAAGTCATTATTTCTACATTTGTACAGGATGTTTTCTGTTCTTTAATTGTGTATAAAACTCCTCACATCAAATGTTCTTTCTTACACTACTCATTTGTCCTGTAGTTGCTATGTTACCACACTGAAACCTTCTGTATTGGCTGTCTCATCATGTTACTTTGAGCGCAGTTGGTTAATCAAACCATTGACATCTGTTTGTGCATCTCACCGGTTACATTTAAAAAGTACATACATCTAAATGCCCCCATTCTGCTTCTGCTGCTGCTAATCACTAACAGGGGCTGTTACCAGGACTATTACCTGGATTATTACCTGGATTATTTCACATCTGCCTGTCAGAGTCTTATTCTAAACTGAATTTGAGTTGTGGGATATGAACAGAGAAAAGAAAACTGGAATATGGACACAGAGAATAGATAAGCAGTTTAAACCCTAAAATGGGCCCACCACCCATGTCTTGGTTAACTTGTTTGTAAGAGATGCTCTGAAGGTGATGAAGCCCACCTGGACAAAGTAAAGACGAATTCAACAACAGATGGGCATGCCTGAACTGAAGCTGAAACAGTCTGTAAGTAGGTGTAGCTCCACCTTTCATATGTTAAAACATAAGAGTCCAAGGTTGCAGTCACCTCCACCCTGGCTGTTATCAATGCACATGTTGATCCTCTGTGCCAAGAGGAATAGGCGGTACTGCAGGAGGCTTGCACTGTTCTGGAGCCATTTCAGCAGTTACAGCCTCTAAGATACTAATCCTGTGCAAGGGTCTGCAGAGAGTGACTGCTAAACACCAGACCAGAGTAACGACAGGGAAGGAGTTAGTGGATGCTGTCTGTCCATCCATGGAAAGAAAATTCCACTAAATGGAATATAACACTGTTCTGTCACAGACCACCATTTATGACCCAAGATTTTAAAAGCTGGCCTTCAATGAAAATAGAGTGGTTGATGCAGCTTGTGACAGAAGTGCCTAAAACAGAAGTCAACTCTCACAAAAAAGTGTGGGTGTGGCCATTAAAAAACAGGTACAGAGTGATAGTGAAAAAAAAACTGCAGATTTATTTGAGTGATACACATGGAAGGGCAAAACCCATAACCAAGCCAGTGAGCGAAATTGGAAAAAAGGAAAAATAATATTAAAAAAAAAAGTGAAAAGTCAAAAGAATTATTTAATTACCCAAAATATAATTGAACATTAGCTCACATTCTATATTTAGTTCTGCTATTGCCTCTAGTCTTATGACTACAATATACAGAGGTCTATTTACCTGGCAGACTCTTCCAAGGACAGCACTTCAACCCTGGGTGCTCACTAACATTTGGACAAGAGAGAGAAAACAACTAGAAAAGACACACATTTATAGCAAGGTGACCAGCACCATTACTACAACACAGGGGGAATACACGTATCACAAACACAATAAAGTACATTTAGACAAACAAAAATTACATTGGCCAATATCATTTATATGAAATAATTGTATTTACCATTAAACATGGCAAAATCAATTAAGAACAAAGGATTTAAACCAGACTCCATGTGCGGTTTGCCTGGCAACCGTCACACACCCCCCTCCCGCAGGTCTCATGCTGGCAGGCGTGAGAGGAAGTTGGCAGTGGTATTACTCCTCTCAGGATCATGTCGAATCGTAAACTTGTAGGGCTGCATGGACAAGTACCAGCGGGTAATCCTTGCATTGGAGTTCTTCATCCGATCCATCCACTGAAGTGGCCGATGATCAATCTCAAGAAGAAACTCCCGCCCCAAAAGATAGTACCTGAATGTGTCCAAAGCCCATTTCACAGCAAGACACTCTTTTTCAACAGTGGAATATCGCACTTCTCTGGGAAACAACTTTCTGCTTATATAAGCCACTGGATGCCGGTCCTCTGGTTCACCCTGGAGCAGCACCGCCCCAATACCAGTTTCAGAGGCGTCCGTCTGCAACACAAAAGGCTTCACAAAGTCTGGGCAATAAAGCACTGGGTCAGCACATAAAGCATTCTTAATATCCTGAAAAGCTGCCTCAGCTTCCTCTGTCCATTGGATCTTGTTCGGGCTGTTCTTTCGGGTCAGGTCTATAAGCGCTACTGCTCGGACAGAGAAGTTGGGCACAAACCTCCTGTACCATCCTGCCATCCCCAGAAAAGACCGAACCTGGGTCTTGGTCTGCGGCAAAGGACAGCTCCGGATGACCTCGACCTTTTGAACCTGGGGTTTGATAATACCATTACCAATCACATACCCCAGATATTCTGTCTCAGTCTTCGCAATGGCACATTTAGAGGGATTAATTGTGAGGCCTGCAGACAGAATGCGCTCAAAAACCTGTCCCAGATGTCTCACGTGATCCTCCCAAGATGAACTGTAAACAATTATATCATCCAAATAAGCTGCTGCAAAAGTGTTTAGGCCTGTCAACACCTGGTCCATGAGCCTTTGAAATGTTGCTGGGGCCCCATGAAGTCCAAAGGGCATTACAGAGAAATGGAAAAGCCCCCAAGGTGTCCGAAAAGCGGTCAGCTCTTTAGAACGAGCACTCAGTGGTACTTGCCAATACCCTTTACGTAGGTCAATGGTTGTTAACCACTTGGCCTTACCCAGACATTCGATTAAACTATCGATCCGGGGGGTAGGATAGGAATCAAACTTGGACACTGAATTGAGGTACCTGAAGTCCACACAGAACCGCAGACTGCCATCCTTTTTGGGTACCAAGACCACTGGGCTGCACCACTCACTCTTGGAAGATTCTATGATGCCCATGGCTAGCATCTGGTCTATTTCTTCTCTCAGGGCTGTCAAGAGGCGTTCAGGAATACGATAGCTCATGCGTCGCGCAGCTGCACCTTCACAGAGAACAATGTCATGCTCCACCAGCAGGGTACGCCCAGGCCTTTCTTGCAATACCTTTGAGCAACACAGTCCTTGAATGTCAGATTGCTGATTGGCTGAGAGGTGACTGATGTCCAAGTTGGTATGTGATGGGGCTGGCAGATATTGCTCATTCACCTCCTCTTCATCTTCGACATGACGAATCATCAGCACTTCTGACTTTGTTCTTTCATGCCACTCTTTCAGCAGGTTGATGTGCAGTACTCGCCTGGACCGTCTCTCCCCTGGTGATGCAACTTCATATGTGGTGGGCCCAAGCTTTTGAACCACCTCAAAAGGTCCTTGCCATTTTGCCAAAAGCTTGCTAGCCTCGCTAGGCAGCATCACCAGTACCTTGTCTCCAGGATTGAAGTTTCTGGCTCTGGCCTTATGGTCATACCATGTTTTTTGTCTCCTTTGAGCTTCCTCCATATTCTCATGGGCCAGCTTTGTCATGTTCTCCAACTTCTCCCTCATTTGAAGGACATAGGCGACAATATTTTTGGTCTCAACACTCTCCTGGCCTCCAACCCAAGTATCCTTTAGTAGTGATAAGGGACCCCGTACCTCCCGGCAGTACAGCAACTCAAAGGGCGAAAAGCCTGTTGAGGCTTGAGGTACCTCCCGGTAAGCAAAGAGGAGGTAGGGGAGCCACTGATCCCAGTCAGTACCAGTCTCATTCACAAACTTACGAAGCATCTGCTTCAGGGTCTGGTTGAACCTTTCAACCAGCCCATCTGTCTGTGGGTGATAAGGGGTGGTCCTGATGCCCTTTATCCCTAGCAATTTATATACTTGCTTCAATAACTTGGACATGAAATTGGACCCTTGGTCAGTCAGGATTACTTTTGGGAAACCTACTCTAGAAAACAACTGGATGAGACACCAAGCCACTGTCCGTGCCCTGACAGTTTTTAGCGGAAATACCTCTGGGTATCGGGTAGCATAATCTGTCATAACCAATAAAAAGCGGTTTCCTGCCTTACTTTTTTCTAAAGGGCCAACTACATCCATGGCAAGCTGCTCAAATGGTACACCCACTATAGGGAGAGGTTCTAAGGGAACTTTAGGTGGTCCCTTGCTAGCAGTCTGCTGGCATTCTGGGCAAGACCTACAATAGTTAGCCACTTCCTTATTCATACCCGGCCAAAAAAAATGCCGGCTAATCCGTGATAGGGTCTTCTGTCTCCCTAAGTGCCCTGCCCAGGGAATGGAATGGCCTAACTTAAGCACCAGCTCTCTCACCTTCTTGGGGACCACCAACTGTGCTCCAAGACCGTGCTTCCTATGTAGGACTCCATTCAGCCTGTAATACCTACATTCCTGATTCTCTGCACTAGTAGGTGCCAGGATCCCTCTCTCTTGTGCCTGCTCATATAAAGAGCCAATCTCTAAGTCACCATTTTGCAGACTAGCAATATCATGAGGGACCTCTAAACCAATGGGTGCCCTGGGTCGGCCTGGGATGAGGTTATCCTCACCATTGGCAGCTGCAAAGCGGAATTTGTCACTTCTTCTCTGCTGTCTAGTTTTACGGGGTTTCCCTGGCTCAGTGTCTAATTCTGCCTCAAAAAATGGTAATGCGCTAATAAGATGATGGTTGTCTTCACCTCTCATGGCCATAGACCGTGTTATGGCCAAATTACAATTACGACCTGGGGGCAACAAATCAAATAATACTGGTAGGTCTTGACCCAAGATCACAGAATAGGGTAACTCATCTGATAACCCAACTCTCAGCAAGTAAGACTGCCCCTGCACTGATACATAGACATTGGCGGTGGGATACTGCCTTTCCTCACCATGAACACAACGAATGGACACTACAGAGTCATCATCCCTGAGATATATTGGCACTAACTTGGTGCTCACTAAGGACTGCATGCTGCCAGTATCCACAAGTGCTTCCACTTTCTGCCCATTTAAAACAACAGGGATATGGTGCAAAGCTATTTTACTCTTCTGCTCAAAGGGAACAGGCCTAGGTGCGCTACATAAATTTGCATCCACACTGATAGCATATCAAAGTTCTAGGCCTAAGGCTAGGGCATTGTTTAGCAGGACCAACCCGATCACCCCCAGACTTACCTTCTGTGGTGGCCTTGGTAGAAGATGGCAACATCTTGCGTGGTTTTGTTGGCTCTTTGGTCTCTTTCCATCGTCTGTAGGTCCACGGCTGGGCTTTCCGACGAGCTGCTACAAAGATGTCTGCCAGCATCGCAGCCTCAGAAGCAGAACATGGATTGTGCTCCTTAATCCAGATCTGCAACTCGGGGGCCAACATGCGAAGATACTGTTCAAGGATAATCACCTCCGCAATCTCTTCTTTCGTCCGGTTCTGAGGTTGCACCCATTTTTGAAACAGTTCTTTGAGTCGCACATACAGTTCTTTTGGGGTCTCTTCCTCCCCTACTTCAGTAGCTCGGAATTGCAACCGATAGGACTCTGGATTAATGTTATATTTACTTAGGATGGCTGCTTTGACTTTAGCATAATCCAGTGAATCCTTAATGTCCATATGCACATAAGCACTCCTAGCTTTGCCCGTCAGGAGGGGCACTAATCTAACTGCCCAGTCGGTTGTAGGCCACCGACACGCCACAGCTATTCTTTCAAAGGTGGTAAGATAATGTTCAATGTCCTCAGCATCATTCAGTGGCTGTAGGCGTGGCTCTCTCTCCACTCCAGTTTGGTCCCGGCCTTGGCTGGACCATAAACGTGCCTGTACTGTTGGCTGTATGCTGCTCTGGCCATCCATGGGCAATGAAGGAGTTTGTCTCACAGTCACTGTATCATGCTGAATACTGTCACCGACAACCTGGCCAGGGGCTGGAGTAGTCCGACGATGCACCTCCTGTTGAAGCAGGTTAAACTGATGTTGCAGCGCCTTCAACCGTGCCTCTTGTCGAATTGACTCCTGCTCCATGCGACTGTCTCGAGCTTGCTGCATGGCCAGATGTGTCCGGAGCATGTCTCTTAGTTCCTGAAGAGACGAATCTTCCGCTATCCTACTTAATTCCACTTCATCAACATCACCAGGTACTTCATCCATTTCTCCCCCAGCGGCTTCCTCCTCCCTTCGCTCAACTCGAGTCCGTTTAGGTCCCATTTTGCGCACCGGGATTCCAGCGATGATTAAGAAACCAAACAAAAACAGGAAGGAGAAAAAAGCACCAATTCACAACTGTCCTTCAAAGGCCATCCCACTTCTGACACCAGTTGTGACAGAACTGCCTAAAGCAGAAGTCAACTCTCACAAAAAAGTGTGGGTGTGGCCATTAAAAAACAGGGACAGAGTGATAGTGCAAAAAAAATGCAGATTTATTTGGGTGATACACATGGAAGGGCAAAACCCATAACCAGGCCAGTGAGCAAAATTGGAAAAAAGGAAAGATATTAAAATAAAATAAAGTGAAAAGTCAAAAGAATTATTTAATTACCCAAAATATAATTAAACATTAGCTCACAGTCTATATTTAGTTCTGCTATTGCCGCTAGTCTTATGACTACAATATACAGAGGTCTA
>JAMWET010000257.1:0-221640 GCA_024036415.1 Prochilodus magdalenae
TTATGTGTAAAAATCTGTAAATGATAGAAAAGTACACACAGGGTGATGCAAGGCAAAGAAGCCCCCATTTTTCTCTGTTTTACCACCATCAACATTACATATTAAAACTCAAAAGACACATGTAGGGTAATATGCCATTTCCAATAGTAAATTAAATTAATATATTTCCATCATAGACATAGTAAGCCCTGGATAATACTGGCACCATGACTGTAGAGAAACTCAAAGTTGATCAGTTTCACTGTGGAGAATCATTTCAGGTTATAAACAGATTTTATTAGGATGATTATCTTACCAGTTTAATTTGGCAGAAAATTTTAAAATTAAGGTAACAGCAACAAGATAAAAAGCTGGCATAACCAATGACTGAGAAAATGGGCAGAAGTCAGAACAAGCAAACAACCACACCAGCAACAGTATCAAAAAGGAAAAAAGAGTAAACCAGAAAGTCGAAAGAGAGTCAAACCAGAAAAGTTAACAAGAACAACAACAACAGGGATAAACGCTCAGTACGCGCAGAGTGGCAATACTTCACCATGGGTCAGTGGAAAAGAGTATTTGTACAAACAGACTAAATTAACTACAGGTGAAATCTATATTCTGGTGAGTCAGATCTGGAACACGGAACAGAACTGGGAGATAGCGGACATGTGAGAGTGATGTCTTCCGGTGGTGGGTTATGGGAAACAAAGTCTGGGAGATTGGGGATGAGAGGAGAACCAGCAGGCATGACACATTTAGTAATGCTTACTACTCCCTTAAGTACGGTTAATGAATGTGTCCTTTTTGTAAATGTTACAATTCACTAGCTAGAAAATATTGTGCAAAATATTTCATGATATTGCCCAAGCCTTTGATGTATTCTGGACAGAGTTTAAAGGAGGATTATGGCAGAGTTAAAATTTTGGCTGCAGAATATGACAGAATATCATAATGCAATGATACTGACATACACATGTGTGATGTGGCCTGCATTGTGTTTAACCAGCATTGTTTATTTGTTGGTTCATGTGAATGCCTTAATTAATCCAAACACATGAATAATGTTTCCTAAATCGACAGGTTGTTCACAGAACACTGATTGGTTAGAGGCTCCATTGCTATATGTCAGTATTACAATGGCTAAATATTCTCTATTAAGAAAATATAAACGTGAAATGTATAATTCAAATGTGAATATTCTTTCATAGAGAAGTCAGGGTCAATATAAGCATTAGGCGACACCTCAAATGCAAATCTACACCTGATTAAATGGACACATTTTAATAGCTTTCATTGAGAATGAATTCTGAATAATAGACATCTGCTGCCATATAATCTGCTGCCCTGGAGCTTTCTCCCTTCCTACCTTGCACACTGAACTGGCCCCTGTTTACATGCGCAGGGTGATAATGGCAAAGTTGCTTGAAAGTATAATTTTTCATCCTCCTCTGCTGGGCTGCCTAAATTAAGCTTATTCAAGGTTGGATGTGCAGCTGGGGATCGAAGGACAGCATCTTCCATCAGTGCCTGGAGATGTATCTTATTTCCAGTTAGGCAGCGCTGCATGATTCCACTGCTCTGACTCACTTTATATACCTTGCCTCCAGCTGCAGCTGACTGCACAGGGCCTAAAACACTGGTCAGTATACTGTCTCAAAATGTCTTGTAGAAAAGACTCTACATGAATGTGAAGAAGTCTTTCACTGATGTAACACAACATGGTATCTCCAAGATTTGGGATGCCATGTAACATCATTATATTTATTATTATTAATAAAATTATTTATTTGTGAAAGGATATTATAAGATTATTAGACATTGAAAGTGCCCTTGCTATCATCAGATAAGTTCAAAAGTAAAAACTTTCACCTTTCCAGAGATTTTAAAGAATGTCTATTGTCAAGTCAAGTCATGATTTATTTATACAGCATCTCTTACAACAGATGTAGTCACAAAGCAGCTTTACAGAGAATCTGGGTCCAGGCCTCCAGCGAGCAAGCCAAGGGCAACAGTGGCAAGGAAAAACTTGCTTAGAGCAAGAGGAAGAAACCTTGAGAGGAACCAAAACTCAAAAGGGAAACCCATCCTGCTCTGGTCCATACCGGATTGCAAAACAAAGACCAAAGAGAATCAGAATTTACAATTATGTGCAATATTGGATAGAATAATGGTTAACCTGAGTTTATAACTGAGACCTATACTGAGAGTAACAATGAGAAACTGATCTGAAAGTCTAATGAATAAAGATGTCACTGTTACCAGTGAAACCAGTGACCACTGTAATTAGCCTTTCAAAGTAAAAACCAAGAATATTCATTACCGCTGCTAAAAGCCTACTAATCTATTAGAAAGAATATAAAGGCGTTCAGTGTTATGTATGGCAGAGGAAGAAATGTTTGACTAATCTGGGAAACAGGAAAGGAAAAAAGTCTGTCAACAAATAGCAGGATCACCAGATGGGTCAGCAGGATCCACATAGCATAATACAGCAAGAAGCCATGGTAAGTAAACTGGTCAGAAATGCAGGCTAGCAGTGGCACCCAGTCAAGACAGGTAAAGCAGCACCATTAGACCGCACAGGATGGGCAGTAGTTCTGCATCAGACCACATATGTTGGGCAGTTGTTGTTGTAGTATTGTAGTAGTATTGTGTATTTATCATGAAACTGTCAAGCAGTGTGCAGGACTGCTGCTGTGTCGAAATGATGTCATAAACTAAAATTTACAATTGGTAATACATGGTAATGCATATATTGTTATTTCGTGTGTGCATCTGAAAAAAATATACAGACAAAACAGCAGGCAGACAGAATGAAAAAATACAACACATGACAAAACAGCTGGACAGCACATACTCTCTACATCAAGCATATCAGTCTAGAGATAAACAGCACAAGACCCCTTCTGAACCTTATCATAACCAGCCTGTTCTAAACCTGTTCAGTCAGTGCAGCGTGCCACAGATACCACTGAGTATAGGAAATTTCCAAAATAACATAAAGGAAGCCTAACAGCAGCCTCAGCAGAATGATAAAACAGCACAGCATAGACTCCGTGTAGACTAATATGTGAAATAATTTACAGGTATCAAACCCTTTAGGCTATGTTCCCCAAAATTGTCCTTTGTCCTATTTAAAACATGAACCTCAACGTGTTAGCAGGCTAGATCATGTTAGCAAAGCTTGCAAAACCTTTGGGGAAAAAAAAAACAAAGCTTTGGGATGTGAAAATGCTGGTTTCTGTCATTCATTTGGCATAGCAACAACCACTCAATTGGTCAAGGGTGTTTCTCAAGTGCTATTTTTCTGTGTTCAGTGCTGCTAAATGGTAATGTGACCATCGAGTGAAACCAACTGAACTAAGAGTCAGAACTGCTGAGTCAGAAAGGCTGCAGAGACAATGGCAACAGCTTCTAGCTATTCTAAATTGCCATTCATGTTGTTTAGATTCTGTGGTCGGTTTTGCAGATCTACACCAACCAGAATGATACAGTAGCGTGTTCAAGACAACATGTCTTGACATGTTAGTTTAGGTTATTAATTCTTCAACAGTTATTCACAGTGTTATTCTGATAAAGGCTCTTGTTGTGAAGGCAAGGCAAGTCTGCCAGGTGTATATGTGTGAGAACAGAAAGAACTGAGAATTAAAAAGGAGCTGAGAGATGAGAGAGTAAGACGTGAGCTGAGGCTTACAGCGCTTAGAGAAAAGCATAGCTGTGGCCAACAACAGCTGGTTAATACAGCACCACAGCTTGTGCAAAAGATGTGTCCGTTTTTGATAGCAGTAAACACTACAATATGTTTAGTGAAATGAGGTTCCTCGTTCTTGCTCGTGGTAATAGATAATGGATGAAGTACCCCTGGCCAAAGGACCTAGAACAAGTAAAAACATGAAGGCATAGGTGGAATAATCTTATAATGTACTCACAACAGTATCGCAATGAGGAATATTAGATATAGAGTGGGTTCAGGTGGGATGGGACAATATGCGGGAACTTCGACTTTTGAGTTAATCACGTTTGCATTTTGTATGTGTCTCTTGGGTGATATGTGGGGGCTGTGGTGAGTAGCCTCATTGTCGTGTAACAACCTCCGATGGGTATTCTGTTTTACATATGCTTCCCAATCTAGCAATGCCATTTGTTGTAGGGATATCTCAGAGACATCCTGGCTCCTAAATGGGGGAGACTGTAAATTCCTGGATGGGACCATACGATGGTAGAGGCAGTCACCCATCAAGTAGGGGGTTCTGGGTCATTTAGACAATGCGACAACAAGTAGGTGTGGTGTCCTTGGTTAACTATATAAGTCCATGGTATTGAAAACTTGGGGAGACTCGCTTTGTACAAAGATGCACGTATTAAACTTCTTTTTCCTGTTCTTGAAGCTACCAACAGTTTTGCCAGCAAAAGTCAACACTACCATGTTTAATTAGCAACATTTCCTTTGCTCATTTAGAAAGCATCCGCTTAAAGTTGGAATAAACACGAGTCTCTTAAAGTGTCCCAAGATACCAGATTATACTCAGTTGGCTAGATCCTTTGCCAAGATATTGTAGCATCCCGCTACAATATAATCTTTTGCTGTGTTGTAGGATACTGCTTTCTAGCTCAATCGCTCTGTGTCATTCCTTCTGACCAACCTTGCTAGAAATAGGTCATGTGAGCGCTAGTCAGAAAAATACCTTTTATACTTAGTACTGGCTTAACCCCCAAGTTCATACTCATTTTTCATTGTAGTCACAGAGCGGCTGCTGTGCAAGTTCCTCAACAGCAGTTTTTCCTTCCTCCTGCAGTGAGGACAGTTCCAGAAAGTCAAGCATGTCTTTCTGATTAAAGAGCTACTTCAAGAACAGAGCAATCTTTTACGATTATTGCACAAATTGAGACGACAGGAGGAAAAATACCAAAGATGAGGATTTAATATTTGGGTTTTATTTCATCCCTAAACACTGACACGTTCTCTCTTAAGCTCCCCCTTTGGCAGTGCGGATTACACTAGTTAATCTGTATATCTGTAAACCATTATCCCATGTTTTGCGATGTGTGTTTACGGCAGATTCGCGCACACAGTGGTGGACTACCTCTGCTCGAGAGATTAAAGATGTGTACAGTTGATTTATTGGAAGTGCTTAAACAAGCTGCTCATTGGCCCAAGGCCGTCTGAGGGCCGTATTGAGATCCATCCCAGGATTACACAATATATCTAGATCCATCTTCAGCACTGGGAGCCAGTGAACTGTTCAATGACTTGGGACAGCCATTTCACAGTCGGCATGTTCCGTGTCGCTCTCTCTCTCAAGATGAAGAATGATTTTTCCCCTCTCTCTCTCTCTCTCCCTCTCTCTCTCTCTCTCCCTCTCTCTCTCCTGTTGTTGCGCTGGCACTGCATGCTGCTAGGAAAGATATAATGCACAAGTTTGACAAGAAAGTACACAGCGGGTAGCAGCGCTGCAACAATCCATGAATGAATATGCTCCTCAAATCAGGGCTGCAAGCTGGCTTTCTTCAGTAACTCTAGTACAGAGGGTTCTCCGGTACGGCCTGAAAACCACTGATATTCATAAGAAACACCAGTACATGCCGCAATCACTCAGACTTCCCTAGGTTTTAGTCTTGCTTTACCATTTCAAACCAAGCTGATATGTAAGAGACTCTCGACTGTGCCATTGCATCTGTTATTTCTAATTTGGACTGCAAGTCTGACTCAAAAGCCAGGAAGCCAAAAAACAGGAAGCCACAAATTTGTTTATCAAGACAAGAGACGCCATGGCACCTGTTCACTCTACTCATTGTGCTGATAGAGTCAAGTTTGGGAGGCATCCATGTTGGAATATGAACTGAGAAAGGAAGGTGCTGAAAATGTTGCAGATTTTTCATCGATAATTTCAGCAACAGTCCTTTAATGACAAGAAACCAGGAGGCCCACTATGGAGTGACCAAAATCAAAGACGAAGATGCACAATCATTAAGGAAGCAAACATTCCCAATAAAAATGATGCTAGGTATGAAAGGGATTTGTCATGGTCTTTTAGGTTTCTCTTGTTATCAGATCAAGTCACAGGCCCACACATGGCCAAAGACCTTTTATATCATGTGACAATAGCTGGGCAAACTCTCCTAAAAAGAGAAAGGTTTGCATGCTCATGAGTTAAGGCTACTAAGGCTATGCTAAGTCTAAGTCCTAGTGCTTTCCTATAGAGAGGTGAGCTGCATGTTTCTTATTATAAAGGAGCTGTACTACTATTTACAAGAAGAAACAGGAGGTCAAGTAATGTTAGGCGATGTAAAATTAAATAAATAAATAAATAAAGCCAACAATAAACAAAGGGTGAAAACATAAAGGTCTCCATAAGAAGCCAACGATGACTTCTACAAGGTGTCTAAATTACGTTAGGCTAATTGTGTATTTCTGATTAGGTGCTCAGTTGGGATTCTAATGAGAAACCATTTAATGACTGATATTCTTCTCTGCAATCTTGATCTAGAAGTCTCTCTACTCAGTATTTCTTGCTTACCCAGCTGGTGGGGGTCCATTTTTATTGTTTGGCCCTTTTTATCTTAAGGAAATTTTGACTACTCAGTCAAATCAATCAGTAGATTGCTCAGATCATATAATCCATTAGATCAGCCCTAATTTTATTATGTAAGTATTTTGATTTATATGTCTAGCTCTTAAGCTTATTCTAGCATAGTCTGGCATATTCAGCTTTTGTCAGTGTGGTGAAATTGGACTGCACTGTCTCATGCTTTGATCTTTCCAATAATGGAAAAAAATGAATCCCATAAATAGAAGGCAACACGCTATTAGTGTGGCATACATGGATAGAGAGAGAGGGGTTGTCTGGTCATTTCAGAGGGCTATTTAAGTCCATTTCTCTTCAGGGCCCTTGTTTTGACAGTGCTGTTAACCCTGCTGCTCTGCTGCTGTGGCAAAAGGGCTCTGTCCCGAGTGATAGGCCCATCATCAGTGTTCAGCTGGAGCTTTTTCCTGGCTTCTTGTCGGCCGGAATCGTTGGTCAGGAAGACAGTGTGGGTTGGTTTTGGTTTTAAGTTTGCTTCTTAAATAACGTTAATGTTGTGATACTGGCTGGTTTGACGTATGACCATGTGACGAGCCCACTGAGAGAATGCCAGAAATGCAGGCTATAAAGCATGTAAATAAATATGTACATGTTGTGGCAGTGCTTAGTGGGGTAATGGTGCAATGTTGGTGCAATCCTTGCCTTCCATAGCACTAGGCGGTGGGGCATCTCTGCTGCAGTGTTCAGTAAAGGAGAACTGTTAAAGCGCTATGGACATTGGTGACTCCACTGGTACTAGTGCCAATTGGTATTGATGAAATCTATCACACATCATGGTATTCCAGGATCAGATGATGGTTAAGTGTGCAATAATAATGTTAATGGGCTTGTGGCTCCTGAGTCCTGATACTCTACACTTCCTAGATGGTTCCTGGCCTATATAGAGCTATACAGTTCTAGAAAAAGCTTTTAACCCCTTTTCACAGGACATATCAGAACTTTCCACCATTTTTGAAGTTTTCTCAGGTGAACAATGCTAGTTGTTGAGCCCCTTTGATGGAATATGAATCAATGTGTGTAATTTCCAACACCAGATGCAAAATAACCAAGCAAGGTAGCAGTTACAGTTCTTTACATTGTTTTATTGTAATAATTTGTATTATTGTGGCCTTAATGTACATTTTTTGACGTAAGGAATGCTGCATTTGTGCTGTCTGTTTTATCTCTCTGGAGC
Source organism: Prochilodus magdalenae (assembly GCA_024036415.1). Classification (NCBI taxonomy): domain Eukaryota; kingdom Metazoa; phylum Chordata; class Actinopteri; order Characiformes; family Prochilodontidae; genus Prochilodus; species Prochilodus magdalenae. The sequence continues at coordinate 7,738 of JAMWET010000257.1, forward strand.
GATATGAACTGATTAACTCCCCTTACTTTTCATCCCTGTTTGCTAGCAGCTCAACACAAACTCTCAAACAGAGGGCTAACAAGATTCTAGGTAATCTTATAACAAAATTACAGGGAAACATTTGATTTGATTATACTAGTTAAAAAATTCAGAGTCAGTTTCCTTTCTTCTGGCAGAACAACCACTAGGCAGTAGAAATAAGCTATATCTGATATGGGAATGTTGCATCCGGTGGGGGCTCTTTAAACATTCTCACACATCTCAACTAAATAAATTGGTGTTCTTTAGAGAACCACAAGATTCCTGGCATCTTTACAAAGAACCATTGTTGGCATCTTTCTTCAGAACTTTTATTTTTTGGTATTACCTTTTTAACTTTTATTTATTGTTATTAAAATGTCACCAAATCTAACATTTATGCAGTACTCTAAATGTTTGAGACAATCACATGCACTCAGTAAATGACCACTATTGCAGTTTCATTAACAATAACACTGAAACTATCCTTCAGTATTGTGTTCACAATTATACAACGCAGATTGGCCAGCACTACTCACCACACTGTATCATGTGAGCTTCTGTCCATATGCCTGTGTGTATTATAGAAAGTGTGAGTGTCTCAGAGATTAATGATGCGCATTTACAAAATGAGCACAGGAAGTAAACAGAGGTATTTTCCCATATGTTCCCGGAGACTATATGACAAATGAGTGACCATGAGCGTATCTTCCACTGGTCTAACTGCTGAAGTTTTTAATTAAAAGTGTTTGCCACCAAAATCAGCACACCCCTCCGGGAGGAGGAGGCAGTTCACTTCAAAAGTTGGATGAGTTTCTCTGAAGCTCCTGAGTGCAAATAACAAAACACATCTTAAACAGTTACAACTTTTATCTCAATATAGTCGACACCGCCTCTTCTAATCAGCCCTATTTCATAATTTCTGTGCCGTGGGGAACCAGAGCGACAAAAATCCAGCAGCACTGAACATGTGGTGGGCTTCTAGAACTGTCAGTCCAGCGCTTTTGAACACCACTGCCTGGCAGTGTAGCCTGAAATCAATCCGAATCCATGTAAAGTCAGAGTAGCTCTTCTGTTTGTGCAGATGTTTTTTGCTGAAGTAAAGACTGGACGTCATCTCATGACACATTCTATTACTGTTGGAACTTTTTAGTTAGATACATCTTTAGTACATTGGTGTCATTTATTATCATAAAATACACACTCTCACCAAATTTGACGTTTGCATATAAAATCACCACCAGTTCTAACAAAACAAATATAAGATGGCTACCTTACAGTAATGGTTTAGCAAACCTGCTAATGGCTGGTTCGACAGGTGGCAATCCCTGGGAGAATGCTAGATATGTAGACTATAAAGCATGTAAACAGATATGTGCATGTACATGTCGTGGCACTGTTTAGTGTGGCACTGGTGCAGTGTTGGTGCCTGCCGTTGTATGGCTATTCGTGACATACCTGCTGTCCTGGCCTTCAGTACAGCTAAGCAGTGGGCCTTCTCTGCTGCTGTGTTCAATCAAGGAGAATTTGTTTGAAGTGCATGGACATTGGTAACTCCTTTGGTACTAGTGGCATCTTAAGTTATGATCATAAAATACACAATATGTTTGCATGTAAAATCACCACCAGTTCTAGCAAAACAAATATAAGATGGCTCCCGCCATGGTGCGCCATGTCATATTAAGCACAGTTTATCATATCATATCCCTTTCATCTCCCTCTTCCACCTGCCCCACATATCATACTATTGAGTGTAACTCAGACTAAAGCATTATTAATCAGAAATGTAATTTTGGGGCAAATCTATTGGTCTTAATTTTTTTCATTCGGGGTTAGATGAAACATGAATTATAACATGTGCCATATGTTACATTCAGCAACTAAAAGTAACCTCCTTAAATACTATTCATGTAAAGGAATACGTTCTTTACATAAAGATAAGGCAAAATGCCTATATTAACTATGTAAGGAATTTAATTATACTATTATAGTGTAAGACCATTGGATTATTTCTATTGGTCTATTGGAAATGAAAATACAGCCGTAATGAAATGCAAGTGTAAATAAACAAATCAAAAAGCTTTTTTATGAGGTTTTAATATGGCAGTGACAAAAACATTTACATTTACACTATTCATTTATGGCATTTATCACAACCTCTTATCCAGAGCAGCTTACAACCGTGCTTAGTGTTCCAACACAGTACAAAAAGGTTAGTCTAAAACTCGCCTTGAGCTCAGACGCTGCACGAACAAGGGACAGTTCTGATACCTAGAAAGGAGAATGCAGAGAAAGGAGAATTACAGCAGCAGAGCGCTACTTAGCTATTCCAAGCCAGCACTCATAACTACATAGAAGAACTGCTATGCTTAATATAAGTTCAAAACAAAGCATGCCAATATATACTTAGTATATAATCGTACCTACAATAAAATAATAAAAGATAAATAAAGAGTTATGAGGTTTGATATGACCGTCACAAAATATTGATGAAAATGCATCAAATAATTATTATATTGACATGCCGCATAATTATAGTACGACTCTCGTTAATCTTTTGAAGTAAATGTTATGGATGCAACTTTCATGTCCTACATGACGGAAATATTTGAAAATGTATTCTGCATGCACATGCCCCATGTTAATACTTTCCATGTGTGGTTTTTAAGCGCTATCTGTGCCACCAAAAGCACAATTTGGATTACCAGAGGTTCCAGTAATAGGTCGGCTTAGCCCTTAATGGAGAGGCTTAGGCCCCTCAGTACGTGATTATAACATTCTTAGCTGTCTATTTCCATCAGGCCAGATGTTCACAAATAAAAAAGTAACTGTGGCTTGGTGTTTTACGCAGTGTACAACACTGCCTGGCCAAGCTTATAGAGATCATGTAAATGTTTCAATCAGGAACGGCGCAGTGAAGTGGTGTTGTGTAATTGCTGCAAAAAAATTAACACCATGAAGAAAATCACAGGTTATTTATTTATATAACACAAATCTAGAGCTTTGCTGCGACCTACAGACATTACATGCTAAACAGGCCCCTTTTTTTTCACACGCTGATTCTGGCACTGACTTGTATTTGAAATGGTTGTGATACGCATAGCTTTATGTTTGTGAAATTGCAAAAGCAGCACAGAGAGCAACACGCTGTGGGATGGAATACAGAGCAGTGTGAGAGTGGCCGTCTGGGTCACCCGCACGCCGCTGATGTTCTCTTAAAGTTGTAGCGAGCACAAGATTAAGAGAGAGGCTCTGACATTTAAAAGCCGAATGACAACAGTGTACGCACATTAGCCCCGAGCGCTGATGCCTCACTCCATTTCTCCTGCTTTAATATTCTTTGCCCTTAAAACATATCAGAGGTCAGCACATTGGCAGAGCAGCGAGTGCGAACACATGCACACGCTTTGTTTGATGGATTAGTTTGTAAGCATTTTTTCGTCTTCGGTGCCATTCGCCTTATTAATGTTACTTTCTCAAGTTCATCCAAGGATTAAGTCCGTTTTCTGCTCTGCCACTGCAACGAGGCTGGGAGAGAATTCCATCTCATGCAGCATTAATAGTTACATCCCACTTTTTGAACAAGCTTAGCTCCTTGTATCTGTGTAATGTTGGATTGTTTAGCTGTTAAAATGCTGACTGTTTGCATATGTAGTCAGTTAGTGTTTCATAATTATATATATATATATACTGTATGTATGGTTATATATGCTGCTTCTTCAAAAGTGTGGAGATAGCCAACTTACTGAACCATTTCTGAACCATTTTAAACCATTTTTCACTATTTTCTTAATCACACAAGTAAACAAACTTATTTAGTGTAGTTTAATGTGAAATGCTCTTCTGTACCCAACTCTTAAAACATTTAACAACTCCCCCACAGAAAACAATAACAACATATGCTGCCTGGTGCATACAGAAATTCTACCTCTTTTTTGATAAAGAGGTAGAAGCTGAAGATGTGTGGAAATAATTGGAATTTCCTTAACATGTCAAAGTCAATGTGGCTCTGAAATCATGATGTATTTCCATGTGAAACATTACATCGCTGTCCAAAGCAAACAAGTATCTCCAAAATGGCAACTTCATAGAAGAGGGCAAAAAAAAATCTACTGTAGTTTTAATGTAAGTCAGTAAAAGCACTTTTGGTCCATTTTTGTTGGTCCAGTTGTCATGAAATTCTCACACAGTGTAAACAGCAGCTCATGTGTTGAAATGATGCATAAAAGTAAAAACTGACAAAAAATGAGGATATGTGGTTTTCATTGGATGACGATGACGGGGATGGGTTTCTGAGTGAAGGGTGGGGTGATGAGAGGGAAAGGTAAAACGTATTGTTGCTAAATGGAGTTTTCTGTTTGCTGTGCCACAGTGATGTTTTTAAAACTAGCATATATTTTAAGGCAACATAAACATACTTTTAAAAAATTTTGATGGAAGGTTAAAAACCAGGGTGTGTATTTTGTCTTTTTGTTTCCTGCTGATATTATATATTAAGTAACATTTTTATGTGGAAAAAAGTTCAGGAAGTTCTGCTGCTTAAAGATTGTACAAACAGAGCTAAATATGGAACAATGATGTCAGGGCTCTGATGTATTCAAACCACCCAAGAGATCCTTGTTTGTTACAAGGATAAAGTTTAATCTACCTATTTTCTATATACCCACAGAATTAAGAGACTGCTGTTGGATGTTAACCAACCATTCCTTAATAATTATCCTTTTTGCCTTTCAAAAGGATGGAAAGAAAGGTGTCCCCAAACTTTTGACAAGAGCTCCAAGATGATCGTTGGTGGTAATTTCTAAGCACACACATAGTTTCCACTTTGAGCTGGTTTGGGCTGATTTCAGCAGGATCTGAGTCAGGGCCATAAAAATCTGATTGTAATTATCCAAATACTAATAAAATGGGATACGACTAACTAATTCTAATATTTATTCATATTTATTTGTGCTGATTCATGTTCTTATACTAATTTGTTGTGTTGGGTTTATAGCCTGGTGTGAAAAAGGAATTATTCTGTATTACATAGGAAGGCTTATTGAAAAAAACATACAGTCTTTTCATAAAATGTTCTTGTAAAATGTGCTTTCACAGGCTAATCTGCAAGCCACAGAACAGCCAGCAGCACTGTAGAAAGAATTCCCCCTATTTTAGATACTGCAGGCATGAACTTTCCTGGCGTAGCAGTTAGTGATAGAGCTAAGCTGTTGACACGGTTGGGTCTGAGGTGGGAGTGCATTGTGAGTGATTCACTGTGACTCTGTGCGAGGGAGTAATCAATGAACAGAAAGGGGGGAGAGACACAGGCCAACAGCCATTTCTACCTCATAGTGCTGAAGTCGTTTCAGAAGTGAAGTCTGCTCCAGTGGCCTGACTCTAAAAACACCTGAATAAAAATCAATTGCTTTGATATCCCTCGCCAAACCTGCTCTTAAATAAAACTGTTCCAGCTCCTCCACAGACTCAAAAGTGCACCGATGTGATGCAACAGAAGGACAAAGTACCGAAGAAACACACAAAGAGCTCTGGAAACAGCTGCTGGCCTCTGGAGGAGATGCAGAAGCAGACAGAATCTTAAAGACATTTGATAGGGGACCAAATAAAGTGTGAAATAAGACGCATGTAAATGCGTTTCATTACGTGCCATTCATTACATATCAAATGATCCATATAGTCAAATTAGAGACTAATTTGAAACTAAACTAAGTAGTAATTAATTCATTAGGTTGACTTCACAAAGCCAACATTCTGTAAATAGATGGCAAAATATTAGTTAGAGAGTCCTGTATTAAAAATCTAATAGAAATTATACTGCCACAGTTACACACATTAGTAAACACCTGGGATACTACAGCAATGGCATAACAGTTTTAGCAACCACCCCAGATTTCTTAATACTATCCATGCAACAAAATGGCAACCACTTAATTAAACCTAGCAACAGCCTAGCAACACTTTAGCTACCAGCTGAGATACCATAGTAATGGCATAGCAACACTTTAGCAATCATTTGCAACATCCTTGGAAGCCATAGCACCTGGTATGCCATAGCAACGGCCTAGCAACACCTTAGAAAGCACCTTTTGATAGCAACAAATTTGGCACTTTTAAGTTCATTTAAATCTCCCTCTGTAAAATCACATACCAAGTCATCTTGCAGTAGTTTAGCTCCAGCCCTTCACACTAAATAGTGAACAAGCGTTTTTGTTTAGACTGCTTTTTGAGAGAGACACAGCCAGTGAGAAGAGAGTTCATTTACATATACAATCATATGTAGAACTTTGGATGCCCCTGCTCTGCAGACTACACAATACTAGTAAAACATAAAGTGTGACCTGTGCAAAGGCCATATCAAATTTCATTTCAGCAAATAAACAGAACAATGAACAATTTCTCATGTACAGAAAAAGCTATGTTTTAAGTTATTTTCTAGTAGAAGATCATGCAAATTAACTAAAGTTGTTTAGTCATCTGCGTAAGTTTGCACCCATCTTGAAGGCACAGTAACAATAACAGCCGATAAATAGTAGATAGAGTTTGGAAAAATGGTGGGATAGAGAGTTTGGAAAAGGTTGTCACATAAAAATGAACTGAAAATAAGCTACATATATGGACACAAACCTCATAGGGGCCTCATGTTTACATTCAAGAAGTGAGAATTTGTATTTCGAACCGTCATCAACAATAATATGAGACATAAAGAAAAGTGCTAAGTACATGAACCCAGTTTAAATGCACTGTATTTATTATTAGCCATGCTCAGGTTTCCCAGAAGATGTGATGTAGCAGAGAGCAGCAGAATGAAGTCAGAGAGTGAACGAAGCCGTGGCTGGCCCTGAATGCTAGTTTGCACTGGTCTATTATAAGTAAGTGCTGTGGACAAATGGAGTCCTGTGATGCTGACTCAAGCAAATCTTAGAGCCCAATGGAGTGGCTATGGTCTGAGAGTGTTCTAAAAGCACTGCTGTGTTTAAGAGGATCTCATCATCTAGCAGCAACCCAAGAAAAGACACTGGCCAAATTATAGATGTTTAGTTGGTAAACAATTCAGTTCTATAGGTTTTATTCTTGTATATTATTAATAATAATTAGTAATAATTGAATTTAATTTGAAATTTTATTTTATTGATAATATGCTTTATTATGTTTTAATGCTTTATTAAAGCTGATTTAATTTATTTTAATTGGTTTTAATGAAGCATTAAATAAATAATAAATCATATATTTAATGGTATATCAATTATACCTTTTAGTAATATGATGGTTACGGTAAGGGCCAGCCAGTGGTCAAGTATTAGTATTACGCGTAAGGGACACCATATACAATGCAGATGAGAAGTTTATTTTCAATAAGTACTTAAATAGATTTATGAATGAAGTGAACGAGCCGCCTCTGGTTAAATGTGGTAAAATCACTCTATTGCATGGACTCAAGTGGTATATTGCTTGTATAATGGCTGGATACAATAATTAATGAAGAGTACCATGGTTAAAATAAAATAAAATTATATTTAATATTAATACACATTGCAAAACCAGTTCTCTCCCAGTTCTCTCACCAAGTCCCAGCCACAAATGATTTGCTCTAAAAGCACTCTGAGAGTATGCAAAGCATTGCTCTGGTTATGTTTTCAGCTGGAAGCTTAGCCAGAATGTTCTTTCTAAAGGTAGGAGATCGTTCCTTAAAAATATTCTGTCATCTCAAGGCTCAGTTACTCAGTTCTTTAAAACTTTATTTGAACTTGTAGGTAACATTAGCCAGTTCTGTAAACGTTCCTTGCTAGCTGGGATACTTTCTTAACAGTAGGCTATTGTTTTATCACAATAGAGCAGCCAAAGATGTGCCTATGTGGTAAATAAACACTTTTTCTTTTATTTATAATATTATAATTAATAACCTCCTTAATAAACCATTCTTCGACCAAGAAATGTTCATTGTGAGTATGCATTGTTGCTGCTGAAATGTCACTTGCTCACCACTATATAGCATTCATTCACAAATTTTCTCTTCAGTCATAAAATAATAAACATAATATAGAAATATTGCAATATAACAGTGTCTGCTAGTATCTTAATGGTAACGATCCTGCAGGTTTCTCACGCTTCTCACTGTGTTTAAGATTACTTAAGACTGATCTAACTAAACACAAAGACAATTGAAGCATGTACAACAGTTTAGCTTGTTGGCCATAGCAGTGGATCTTATCAGTTTAAACCAAACCTGGTTATGACATCATCTAGCAATACTCAGTGGCCCGTGCAGGTAGCACAGTCCATTCACAGCACACAGGCTTCAGTAGCACATTACTAAAGAGCTGAACTGTGGGTCTGGTTCATTACAGACTCTAACTGATGTATGCCGTCATATGCATGTGTTGTGCTAGGCAAATATTTGTGTTGCCCGGTGAAATGACAACTTACAGCGTTCAGAAAACATATTGAAGTATAACATACAGCCTGTGCAAACATTATAGCATGTTTTACATTTTATATTCTCATCAAACTCAAAGTTTAATATAAGCCATGCAGTAACATTAGCAGTTTGGGTACTGTTGTGGATGTGTTATCTTTCAAATGTTTGCATATGCTTGTATACCCCGTATTTTGCAAAAGGCCTAGAGTATGCATCATCATATTTTAGACCCAGAAAGATTCATTTTATAAAAATAATCAATATAGCATGCACTTATTTTTGGGCAAAATGAAACAGTACCCTTTCTGCGTCTGCATTCCACCACTGTGTAATACATTCACCCACTCGTTTTAGTGTGACCAATATATTTCTGAATTGTTAATTCAGTGCGGAGTGTAGCCTTGCCCAGACACTGCAGTCTAGTGTTGCAGACCTAGCATGCTGGCGGGCGAGGTTAGCTGATACATGTCGTGTTTGATGTCAGTCTCTGGAAGCTTGTTGATGGGGACGCGCGCCATATGCTCTCTGATTTAGCAGGCTTTAGCGGCTGTGCCTACACACGTTCCCATGCGCTAATGGACGCCCTTCATCGCTGTCACTCACACCGGGGCCTGCGCAGTGGTGGAAGTCCAAGCGTTATCGTCCGTGGCCACTAGTCAAATTCTTCCTGAGTAGCCGGATGAGTGCTCGGCCCTGTTTTTTTTTCCCTCGCTATAAAATCTATCACATCCAATCTGTCATATTAATCGGTTCTGCTTAAGTGAACCAGATGTGCTCGATTTTCTGGATATAAATTGTAGCCTTGGTTTCATATGTACCCAGGTGTGACTGCCAATTACTGTTTGAGCTCCCCCCCTTCACCTTTTTTCTAATGCCAATAAATTCTCCCCAGCGACATTGAAAATATAAGGAGGTGGACTGCTCACTTTGCTGGTGTACTCAGTGATGCTCTTCGGTACACTACCATGCCATGTGTGCACTTGTTTTTGTAATCACAGGCTATCGAGAGCTGTTGTGAGCAAATTGTATGTGTGTTGCCTGAAGCGCTCTCAGCGGCTCGTCCAGGGGGACGTAAACAACATGAGGGTGGAACGTTTGGAAAGAAACTGTATAAATATTCAAATGACTGGCAGGTTACTCCAGTCCAGTCCATGCAAGTGATAAAACAGAAGGCGAATTCCCACCTTTTCCCCCTCAGGACTGCTGTATTCATAAATAGAGCCGGAGCTTGAAAGGGGAGGTGTATCTTGGTGCCGCTGTCTTCTGTAATTCCTCATTTTAAAAGACATCGAGAGGGAAAACAAGCTAATTTATGAGGTGATATACAGGGCGGTTTCATAGAGCAATTATCAGGTTTATGGTGATCTTCCAGAGATCCATAAAAGGTTTTGTTTTCTTTTTCTCCCCATCAGTTTTGTTTCATCATGTTCTGTGTCCAAAAGGCAAATAAACAGTGCTTTAGATCTGAGTGCTGCAGTCTGGTGGTGGTGTTAGAAAAAGCGTCAGGCTGCCTCACGGTTGGAAGCAGAGCGGTCTTCTGGGGATCAGGGGAGGGGAGGAGAAAAAAAGGGGTTTGATCAGGACCAGCTGTCAGTTCCTCTCCTTAACTGTCCTATTGAAGCCAGTGACATAATGGGCTTACTTACTTCAGGGAGGATGTGGTAGCGCTCTAACTGCTCTTGCCACTCTCTCTCTCTCTCTCTCTTTACAACTATACAACTATATTTTTTACCAGTCATTCAACAATAATCTCCCACCTTACCTTTCAGTGTATTCACCTTTGAAGAACCATTTTTGTAAATGAGATGTGCAAGTGTGGAGAACCTTTCAGAGAGCAGCTGCATAAGGCTCTGTATCAAAGGAATCTAAGGGATGTTTAATCACAGAAGTTGCTTATCTGGGTACTTTTATTAAAATACATATCTGCCATGATGGTGTCAGGAAATACCACATGGATTGTCCCACATGGGATTGGTCCATATCTATTATAGTCTTTAGACTGACCCATTGCTGACGACATCATACTGAAGAACCATAGGAAGCTTTTTTAAAATTATTTTTTATAGTGTGCATCCATATTCATCCGTCATATCATCATATCATAATTATTTCCATGTACCATGCAACTCCTTTCCTACCCTGCAACCATATTCACTATACATTCATGTGTTACAATATAAATAAAATTCATTATATATTGCATGTATATTCTTAACACATTTGTAGATATTCCTGTACTACATACAAAATATCACACATCGGTATATTCTTGCTACTTTTAATTTTTGTTAATAATTGGACCAAAATTATTTACATTAAATCACATAGAAATGTCCATATTCATTTAAAGACCCACAGAAGCACTCATCTGGATCATCTGAGGTTTGACCAGGATACTCATAGCAGAAAATGCAACCAGCTTCTAAGACTGAACTTTGAAATTATTCAAAATCCAAAAACAAGTCCCTAGAAAACATATGAAAGCTGTAAAAAAATTAAACACTCCTGTCCCACAGAAACCACTTTTCTCAGCTGCATCAAGTAAATTCCAACCCTTTTCTATGCTACAAGGTGACTTCATCTTGTTACATGCTCTTTGTTAGCTGCCAGTAGGGACGAACATATGGCAGGATGCCTCTACCACTTCCAGAGCAGAGTGGGCAAGCTGCCATATTTAAGCGCATTGGGTTCATCGGGAGGCAGGTCTTAAAGACACAGGAGCTCAAACAGAGCTTTTCAAGCAGAGAGTAAATATTGCTGTACAGTATGAGAAAAATGTTTTTTTCCTATTTTGGGAAATTTGAAAAATGCAAAGCCATCCTAGTAAACACCAAAAATAAAATTCAATAATGAGCTTAGCAATCACTTGGTATAAGAATAGGTTGGAGAAATATCCACAAAATCTGTGATTTGTGTCCTTTCTCCCATCTGGATGTAGGAGCATTAGTGTGAGACGATGCAGACTGTAATATCCCAGCAATAACAATGCATGGTTTTGCGATATGAGGCAGTGTCATCCTGATGCTGCCTTTAAAACAGCGGCATGGCTTGCCTAATAAAAAGTCTCTTCAGTCTTTTCTTTTGCATCAGCATCAATCCAGCAATTTAATTAATGACTGTCTGCTCTTTGTACTTAGCTTCATGTTCACTGGATCTCAGAGATGCACTGTGTTTCTGCCTGATTTTAGAAAGTGCTCTCTCTCTGCACAGTAACCAGGGAATGGGTTTATTTAGAGACATGAATAAAGTAAAGTGATTCTGCAGATCATACCTTGTCTTTCTCCATCTTACTCGTAGCTTCTCACGAGTGGCAATTAAATTGCTTTTAACATCAAAGCACTAAAAGGGAAGATATTTTCTTCTGTGTGTTGAAAGTTGTAAAGTTCTGTAGCTACTGCTGAATATTGAAATACTTGCTCAGCTCAGCTGTATTAGTAGTTATCACATTATACCTAGCACCTCTGGAGCTTTCCCAGGAACATTAACTTTGGAGTTTTATTGGGCCTGAAAACCTTCTTTGTTTTACTGCTTGTAAAAGTAACCCAAAAGTAAGTGTTTCCAGCACATCAGGCCATACAAAACAGACTGGTGTATTATGTTTAAGTGTTGTATCCAGGTGTTATGCAAGCGTGGCAAGGTCTATAGAACAAAAGGCCACAGGATGTTATGTGATTTGTATGAGTAGGTAAACAGCAGATGGTGAGAGGAGCCTTTTCCAACCCTGTGCGCTTTATTTACCTGCCCACCTGAACGACCCATGCCTGGTTGCTCTCGCGTCGCGGGGTTAACCATTTTCTTTCTGTTTCCCACTGTTCCAGCTGAGTGCAAGGCCAGCAGAGGCATAGGAAAATCAGCTTGTTTATCAGCATTGTGCTTTCCGTTCCGCCTCCATCGTCCCTCTGACATTTTCAATGTACACCATCCATGACTGATTTCTCTCTCCCAATCAAAATGAGTTCGACCTCAATCGCAAATGAAGGTATCGCGCCTCCGTAATCTCCATATTTTCGTAATTACACATATAATGAGTGGCGGCATGGCTTGATGAGGACAAAAGGCTGCTTATGTGCCCGTCTTCTTAAATGAAGAGGGTTACCTTGAGGGTTACCTCTGTGACTCGGTCCAGAGAGGCATGACGGCATTATTAAAACACCTCGCGCTTATGGCGGCTGTGGCTTTCAATCCGATTTACATAGGTTGTTCCAAGGTGATTTGTCGTCTCTTATTTTCTTCTTCTTTTTTTCGTATCAAGTTTTCTCTCACTGTTCGTCCATTCTCATACAGAATCAGTACATACAGTCCTGGCCATCTTCGGTTCTTTATCGCCGACTTTAAATAGCCGACTCCTAAAGACCTTGAAAGGAGAGAAAAAAATCTTTAACCATTCATTATCACGCTGAGGAAGTGTGGGGGCCCTGATGGAGCATAATGAAAACTAATACTGCTGCTAGTCACTATGCTAGCTGCAGATATGTTTTATATCCCATTACAGCCCAAGTGGCCATAGCTCTATACCATGTAGAGCCAAGAATAATCCATTGGGAAATTACCCATCAGGAGTGCAACGCTGGTACAGAAATGAAATTACAAAGCCACTTGTGAGCGAGTGTCTGTGTGCGCTGAGAGGCTCGGGGAGGGCTAGGTGTGTGTATGTGTGTTTGTGCATAGCATCTGATGTGTTCCACACTTAGAACTCAATTGTGGGCGGAAGTGGAGTCCATTTAGAATGTGTCCAACGTACAAAAGATTGATTTACTTGTGTTGCTGCTGTTTTGACATGATACTGACGGCTGTCAAATTGAAAATAAACCTCAGACAGACATCATAAAGATACTGATTTCCCAGCATAGCTATTTCATTATTTCCTCTAACATCAAATTATTACAAATGCTTCCATCTTTGAAGGGCAAACATTTTTCCTTACAGAGGTCAAGCTCTGATGCTGAGATGTTCTCTGCTTGAAATGAATGTTTGCACATGCATCTGAGAATTTCAAGCAAACATGGCAAAATGCTGTAATAGCCTGTGCTGTTTTTATGGTGTGTTGAAACTGAAATTGAATTTTGAATCTGAGTTTTTAAGAAAGAAGCAGAAAGCATACCTGCATAGAGTGATTGCTTTGGCCTATGTTAGCATTACCAGCTCAAACTTGATTAGAAGGACCACTTTTGTCGGTAATAGTTACTAGTGCAGTCTACATTAGAGTTAGAATTGCAGTCTGCACCTGTCCAGTCTACATTAGTTTTACCAGTTCAGTTTGTATTAATGTGGTCACTTTAGTTGACAACAGAGCTACCAGTGCAGTTTGCATTATAGACAGCAGTGCAGTCTGTGTTAGAGTTACCACTGCAGTCTGCATTAGAGTGACCTGCATAATCTGCATTAGGGGTATCCTCGCAGTCTGTATCGGCGTAACTTGTGCAGGCTATATTACAGTTTCCAATGCAGTCTGCATTAGTGGTATACCTGCAGTCTGCATTACAGTTATAGTGAAGTCCATATTAGAGTTACTAGTAATTACGAGTTCTCAGAGTAATTACACGTGCTCAGAGTAAACTGGATTAGATTTACCAGCCTAGGCTGGTGGCATTAGAGTTACCAATGGAGTCTACATTAGAGTGACCATTGCAGTCTACATTAGAGGTATCAGGGCAGTCTGAATTACAGTTGGGCAGGCAGTCTGCATTGAAATTCCCAAAGCAGTCTGGATTAGATTTACCAGCCTAGGTTGGTGGCATTAGAATTACCAGTGGAGTCTACATTAGAGTGACCATTGCAGTCTACATTAGAGGTATCCAGGCAGTCTGAATTACAGTTGGTCATGCAGTCTGCATTAGAATTCCTAAAGCAGTCTGGATTAGATTTACCAGCCTAGGCTGGTGGCATTACAGTGACCAGTGAATGCTGCATTAGAGTGACCAGTGAGGGCTGCATTAGAGTGACCAGTGAAGGCTGCATTAGAGTGACCAGTGAAGGCTGCATTAGCTGACAGTGCAGTCTACATTACAGAAACCTATGCAGTCTACAATAGACATATCAGTGTATATTGCCATGCATATTAATGTGACTTCACCTTACTGATTTACTGGCCTCTGAAGAGACACACAAGGTGCAGTCAGAGTATACCACAAAGTTTGCATAAATTGCAGACTGGAAAACAATACAAATTCTGTTAAACATCGATTAGTTTCCTGCTTCCGGAACGTACTGTTTACTGGGGAGCTTCTTTGAATTTTTCTTTTCTGTGCACTCTTTATAAACTTATGAACAACTTCTGTCTCTGCATTGATTCATCTTTCAGTTTAGTCCCGAGGACAAAGTTGAACATAATATTTGCAGCAGTGGCAAATTGCTCCTTGCTATCCTCTCCGATAAATCTTTGAAAGCAGGGACGTTTCTCCTCAGCTAGGAATGATCAGAGAGAATGTCATAATTAATCACCGTTCCCCCTGTGACGAAGCCCTCTTAACCTTAAAGGGAGGACAGCGAGGAAAAGAGTAAGAGGCTACAGCCTTGTCGGAGAAGAGTCGGGTGTGACTGCAAAGAGATGAGTGGTGCAGAGCTCACAGAATAGATGTATGACAAAACAATCCCCCAGGCGCAGAAGTATTAATGATATGCAGTGAACTCATTATTAAAGTTCCAAAACAGCTCCTGGAGTAACACAGATGGAGTCAATTAAGAAATGAGCATGCTTGTTCACTTGCCGTTTCATCTTTTTTCTTTTATCTTTTCATATATTACTCCGTGGGTGTAATTAGCTGTATGTTCCTTCTTGCAACCATAATGTCCAGTGATGATAACAGTTATTTTCACTTGTAATTTCAAATAATTTACCACCTAATAAGTGTACCACTTTTGCATGTACCTTCGTCCCTGTTCCATTCAAAATGGAGGATGCCTAACACTGTTTCTGTTGTCTATGTATACTGGCATGTCAAATACTGTTTGGATGGGATTAGTTTTATATGAAGAGGTGAAATGATGCAGCTTTATTACAGATGCTCTAAAATATTTATAATTGCTTTGGATGGAAAAGACACGAGACATATACAAACAATGAATTTAATCATAAGCACTCCTGCAGCTGAAACATACCTAGTAATGTGTAATACCTCCATGAGCATAAATAACAGCTGTGCTTTGATTTGGCATGGACTGGACAAGTGTCTGGATGTAGGCTACATTGATCTTCAGTCATTCCTGCGTCAAAGAATTGCACAGTTGGGCCTGATTTGGTGGATGCCCTCCCTGACACAATTCTGACGAGAATTTCCTGTAGACTAGGATTTTTGCTGTTGCATACCTCACATATATTTATAGCAAGATTGTCCTCGTGCAATGCCATCTGCAGAAGCCTAAAGTTATAACCACCACAAACATGCAGTCACTTTTTTTGTCCAATGAGCTTTTGTTTAGCCTAACCAGCTATTTGAATATTGCATCTAACTAGCTGTCGGAAGCAAATGCAGTGTATTATCCTTAAGATTTACATTCAATCTACACAGTCTACACTGCTGCACAATTTAAAATCCCAGTGGTTTGATTTGGGCCACAGAAAATATACATTTTGTATTGTTTTGTGTTGTTTCATTGTTAGGAATCAGCACTGACTTCTGTTCCTGGGATTTATCTTATCTTGAGCACAGTGTGGAGTCTCTCTTATTGGCAGTTACTACTAGGACATTATCTGAGTAGACAATAAAGCACTTTTGTAAGCCGTTCTGGATAAGAGCGTCTTAGAATATTTACCCACATGGTAATTTGCATGGGGTTTGTATAATCTGCAGATATTAATACTGTTCATTTTATAGTAGGTATTGGCAGTGGTGGGAAGTCCCGGTTCACAAAGTAAAAACTCTGCCAGGGATTTTGTTCCAACACATTTGCTGCTGGCTTGAACACATTAGAGAAGCCAGGCAGTTGTAAAAGTTCAATGCCTTAAATTTTTATCTGGATTCCCCAGCTCTAGTAAACGGTGCTGGAATCTGACATGGGAGGCGGTAAAAATCACTAATATAGACCGGATTAAAATCACAGAGAAATACTAGAAATTACATTAAATCTAATCCCATCAAAGCATCTCGTCTTTGTGTTCTATGATATAAGATTCATAATGACTTTATTTGTGATTGTAATGTATACTTGTATGCTTGCTGTTGCAGGGACTTGATGCCTTCGACGCTGGAGGGCCAGATCACGATGGAGAAAACCCCCAGCTATTTTGTCACAAACAGCGCCCCCAAGCGCATCCACTCAATGGCTAAAGACATCAAACTGATCATAGTCGTCCGCAATCCTGTGACTCGAGCCATTTCAGACTATACACAGACTCTGTCCAAAAAGCCAGAGATTCCCACCTTCGAGGTTCTTGCCTTCAAGAACCGGACACTGGGCTTGATTGACGCCTCATGGAGCGCGTTGCGAATTGGCATCTATGCGCTCCACCTGGAGAACTGGATGCAGTACTTTCCCCTCTCTCAGATGCACTTTGTGAGTGGCGAGCGGCTCATCGTGGACCCGGCCGGCGAGATGGCCAAGGTGCAGGACTTTCTGGGCCTCAAACGCATCGTCACCGACAAGCACTTCTACTTCAACAAGACCAAGGGGTTCCCCTGCCTGAAGAAGCCTGAGGACAGCAGTACCCCACGGTGCCTTGGCAAATCCAAAGGCAGAACTCACCCCAAAATAGACCCGGACGTCATCCGCAGACTGCACAAGTTTTACAGGCCCTTTAACAATATGTTCTACCAAATGACAGGGCAAAATTTCCAGTGGGAGATGGAGGAGGGAGGGGACTCCCCTGGCTCTCGGGACTGACACACTGAAACCCCTCATAAACCTCACTCCACCAGCCAATCCCAACCTGCGCCATCCGCCCAACCAGTGCTTCAGCACAACCAATCAGTAATGGCTGTCTTTGCAAAAGTGTCTGTATTTATAGCAAACGTTTTACTGACCTGCTCTTGAATCCCTCCTCCAAAAGCCAATGGTGTTCATGGTGACAAACTATTGTATATATTATACAATACATAAATATATTTATATTTGTGAAAAAAAAGAGAAGATGATTTTATTCATTTTGTTTTGGAACAAAGTTGCTATATAAATCATGTCTACGATGATGATGCATGCAATGAGTTAAGTGTCCTTACCCCCCTCAGCCATACAAACATACTTGTTTGTTATTTATTTTTATTTATTTATTATTCATTTATGTAATCTTTCTGTTTTCCCTTCGCACTATCTTCCATATGCCAGCAGTGAGTGCAGTGGATAAGCAAGATAAACAAGACTCGATTTGTGTCGACAGCACAAAAATCAATAGTTCAGGGTCAAAAAGAGTTATGGAAACAACATACCCCGATATGAAATTTCACTATTACTGCTGTATTATTGTGACTTCCAAGTAGTTTCCGTGTCATTCCACGTTACTGGCGCACCCATTATGTGCAATGCAGAACATCCCATTTGGGACAAACAAGTGCCGTTTAGTGTACCACACATTATATTTTGTTTGTTTTCTTTAATTGCACTAACATTTTGTTCTCCTGAGGCCACCTTACCTTAATGACTTGGCACCAAATATGATCTCCTTTAATGTCAAGGGGTGCATAGCACTGTGGGATACCTTCCTGAAGGCCTGGTGTCCTTATCAAACCGTCTCTATCTTACCTTATTATGCCCTGTCGACTAATTGGCTAATTCCTCTTTTTAACAGCGGAGGCAAAGCTGATATGAGCTGAGCATCTCTTCTCAAAGCATCATTATCATGCATGGGATTCATTAGGAAAACTCCAAAGTGCCGCGCATATGCTTCGTAACCGGCTTTACACCGCCCCGCTCCTTAGAATTTGGCGGATGCTATACTGATAGAACAACATGGTAATGAGCGTAGCAACAATACAGACGGACCGAGCGGTAGGGTGTTACCGAACATCTGCTATGCTACAGTCTTCTGACACCGAAGATAAATTGGTTATTAAAGGAAAGGCCTCTGGAACATTGTCAATGTCAAAAAGAAGATTTTCACTTGTTTATCACTTGCCCAGTGACTTTTCTAGGGGTTCAAAACAGAGGCTCTCATGCTCATAAGCCGTTGGATGTTGGAATCATAGGGCTTGATTTAAATGAGTGTAACACTGGATGCAAATTCTCAGGTGCTGACGTTCTTTCTGGTACTTATGCTGTTTATGAAATATGCATTGTTTTATCTCAGAGCTTTTTTAATATTTTGGTATGAAATGTCAGAGAGCTGTTTTAGATATAGGTTCAAAGTCCAGATTACCTAAAATTCCCATTGAGGCATCCACTAAAGCCATGCAGATAAGTTTCTTTGATTGAACCTGAATCATATATTGTAACAGGTCTAACACTGGTATTCTGTACGTTAAGTACCCATGCAAAAATGTAATTAATGAGAAATAGATTACAAAATGTTTAACTTATGTTTTGCAATTCAGTACTGTGTAAAAGCCAGACACATTCTAGATATAACGGCCATCAAGTACAAAATAAACATTTGTTTAGGCTAAGAAAGAAGCAGAAACCATATACCTAACAAAACATTACACTAAAGCATCATATTATTATATATTATATTGTTTTCAGTATTTAGTATGTCCCTTCTTTTATTTTCAGGGGAGTTTGCTTTCAGTTTCAGAGGAATTAGCAGGGTAAGTTTAGTTTTAGAAGTTGCATTTTCTGCTTCTCACAACCCAACATATATATGTTTTTCGGATCTGGACTTCGGGATGGTCAATCCATTGTTCTAAGCATCCGGGGTGTTAATTTTTTTTTTTTTTAATAATTCCTACACTCCATTCTGGAATTCTTTTGATATTCCCCCTTTAGCATACAAGGAAAATCAATCTTAGCTATAATGACCTATTGGCCATTCAGACTGGAAATGTAATAAATGAATAGAAGTCTCTGATTTGTGCATAGTACTGTACATTAGCAACATATTCCAGTATACTGCATTTTCATGTGGGTACAATTACTTTGATGATAGGTTTAGAACACTGGCCAAGCTATATCAAGGCAAGCTGATGCATCTCTTATAATTATATAGTAAACTGTTTTATTAAGCAGCATAGAAACAAGTAGAGCACAATTTTATGTCTTTGTACAGGTGCAGATGGGGCTACACTGTATAGAGCAGATTTATTGATCAATCACCGGAGAGTGTGAAGCGACATATGTTCCACTAATAGTATTGCATTTTTTTGTTGCTGAACTTGGCCCTGGATAACTGGAGAAATATTATAATTACATTTTGTGTTATGACATTTAAATCGAGCCCTCAGGGTTATGAAAATGAGATAAGCATTAACAGTTTTTATTGGCTTATTGTTCATAATTTATTTGCATCAATTATTTATTGCAGACATACAACCCATCAGGAGCGTTAGGGATGATTGCCACAGCGAGCTTCTTTAAAACAACAAAACAGCAGACAAGTTTCATTTCAGCTGCTCAGTGTTGCTGTAAATTTTCCTTGGTTTGTGGAGGGACTGAAATTCTTTAATCAGGGCCACGAGTGATTCTCGTTTGGCAACACCGGCGTGATTATGATAACAGGGTGTCATTACCATCTCCTGCTTTTCATAAACTCCTGACATTGTTCTAACCTTCTTATCAAACACGATTAACTTTTCCTTTCAGCTTTTTTTGATTATTTTTTAGGCTGTGAGTCTTTCCTTTTAATCTTTTTGGCTCTCTTCACCATATTAGACAATCAATACAGTCAATGAATCAATAAACACAGTCTTACTGCAACAGCTTTGGATGCTATTAGCTGATGTACTGCATCATCCCTGAGGTGCTCAGAGTCTACGGCCAGGCAGAGACGGGTGGAAGGCACGGTGGGCCGCCGGCGCCGGCGTGTTTATTGCCTGAGGGAATGCTAGGGCTGAGAGATAGTTACACAGAGCAATTGGTTTAATCAGAGTAACCGCCGCGCTGCCCTTTCCAACCCCATGCCTGAACACTGACCACGACTTTGAGACTCAGATGTACGCTGATTCCCCTGCTGCTGTGAAGCCTCTCTGATTTCATATTTCTCTATTCCCTCCAGCACACTCATATTTTCCCTCTCTGACAGAGCCACCGTGGAGGCGAAAAGAGAGACAGCGGCAAAATCTAAATGAACGATGCTGCTGCTAAGTGTATTGCTAATGCTAATCATTATTAATAGTGCTAAATAGGGTCCCTAATGTGCTGCTTTTTCCATTTTGTTTGGTGGAAGGTTCTTTTGTTACCGAGATTGTTGTGAGACTACAATCAAACACTGTGAAGAAATAATGTGGAAGAGATGTTACACTCTTAAAAATACAGGTTCCTAAGTCCCGGCTTGGATATATGGCTTTAAGCCTTGAACATGTTTTTATATGGAACTCGTATGCTAAAATAGTTCTTGACACGAATGGAACATAAAGAAATGACCCTAGATATGGTCCATCTGGCAAGATATGTTTGCATCTTTATTTTGCATTGGAGCCACAAGGCTGATATAATACAGTGCAAAAAGCCAATAAATAATTGTTACATTGTGTTACTTAACATCATGTTCCTTAAAATAATTATCTAGTGGTTTATGATTTGTGCCTCACAGTTACCTGGTTAAAGTAAAGAACAAGGGAGACTGTAAACGAAAGTGCACAGTACAACTCTAATGTACTATACAACTATTTCCAGGCACAGTACGACTCTAATGCACAAAAAAGTTATATATATATATATCATGCTAAAACTGTATTGCTTGTAGTAAATATCATATACCATATCACATATATATCTTAATATCATTGATGTAAGACAATGTATAACTTAAAATAAGTAACACTACTGATTTAATTCATGATAAACAGATGATAAACAGGTTTTAGGGTTAACACAGTAATCATGATATCCTGTGACTTGTGCCATTGTGATTAAAACAAGGTAATTTTCTAGGTGGGGTCGCCAGTAACCACCAAATTTTCTTTGTAGGGCCAATAAAGTACATGACAAGTGTAGTTGTTCTTAAAATAAGTAAAATAAGTTAAGAAATCAGAGAAAGAACTAAGATTTAAGCCTTTTAATGTGAGGATTCCAGGTTTTTGCAGTGCAGGAGCTTCCATTTGTGATCACATAGACTTCTATTAGTTTTAGTTATAATAGCCTTGTGTCTCCAGTGCAAAACTAAAAAATGTCAGACACTAAAATGGCTAGGCCAATCAACTACAAGGAGAGACCCATCATTTAAAACACTATACACTGAAAGGTTCTCCAGGGAACCAGAGCTAGTTCTGACAAAGAGTCCTACATTTTCTGGCACCTCTGTTTCTAAGAGTGTATGGCACGGTTCTATTATGCTTGGCAGGATTCAAGTGTCACAGAGGAATCAGTATTTTACATACAGCTTTATGAATATGGTATGTACTTGCACTTTGATCTCCACATTTACTCAGAACACTTCTTCTCCAGTGTATATAATAAAAGTATATAATGTGTGTATATATATATATATATATATATATATATATATATATATTTATATATATATATATATATGCACAGTATGAAGCTAGTCTTTTTAAATAGAGACAGCAAACTTTAAAAAAATCATTAAATAGCAGTGAAAAGGAGGAGGCAAAGGGGCTGTAAAGGTGTCCATAAAAGCTGATGTGTCTGCTGTTCAGTACTGGCAAGAGCCGTGCTGACTCAGTGAATGAGAGACAGAAACAAGAGCTGAGAAAAAGAAATTGGAGCCTCAGAAAGACAGGGAGGGGTGGGGACTTGAAAAGGGAATTAATTTACGATTACTTTACAATCTTTTGTCCAATCTTTTCTCAGAGGACCGTTTCTTTTGGTGTCTTTTACGGTAATAAGAGGAGGATAATACAAATCCCAGCCTCCTTTGACACGGTTACTTCTAAGTTAAACCACAGGCTTTGCATTGAGATTTGTCTCTGATGCTGTCAGACATGTGGAGTTTGGGGGGCTGGAGGTTAGGGGGGTGTGCAGGGTAGAAAACGGTGGCAGCATCTATTCAGCGTGTGAATGAAACCTTCTGTAAAAATACAGTAGTGCATCCCTCGCTCTGCTTTGAATGAAGAGCAATCTATCATCTGATAAATGCATCAAAACGAGCTTGCCTCTATCTTCTCAGAGCATGATCCAAAGCTCACACAATGCCACATTATGTTGCTTTCTCTGTCAAAAGACTCTTTTTTCTTTCTTAACAGAAAAAAAATGAAAAGAAAAAAAAAACTGTTGTGATTTCAATGCTCGGATTGAGGAACGTCAGTTTGTGTTTTTGTCCGTCACGATGGTCACCGATCAGAGGGAACGTTTCTAAGGTTCAAACATGATAATGTTCTGTAAATTACAACGTAACCTAGAATATGTAATAAAGACTTAAAAGAATAATAAAAAGAAGCATTATAAAAGTAATAACTTTAAACAATAAACAAATAAATAAACACATAAATAATCCAGAACTTGAATTTAAACTCTTTTATTTGATCCCACTTCTAATGAAGTTAAAAACATGCTAAACCATCTCTAGGGGCCTGTGAAGATCTCCTGCCCGACTAAAGTCATTTCAACCTTTCATTAGCGAGCCTGCTTTTGCGGTTTAAGAGCCTTTCCCCCCTTTTATTTCTTTGTGTAATCCCTGTTCAGGTATGCGCAGCCTGCTTTCAGAGGAATAATGGTTTGATCCAGCCTACAAGAGATCTATTGCATGAAAGACATGCAAAGCTGTCCTCCACTTGCTTGTCCCTGTGGGCGGTCTTGTTGCTTGTGGTTCGGAGACATAGAGATCTCTCGGAGACTGCTGGTGAAGCCTCTCTCTCTATCTCTCTCTGTCTCTCCCTATCTATCTCTTTCTCTATCTCTATTTCTCTCTCTCTCTCTGTCTGTCTCTCTCTCTCTCTCTGTCTGTCTCTCTCTCTCTTTCTCTCTCAGTCCTGCCACATTCTCCTGAGCTGCAGAAATCAATGTGTTGTCACTTTGTACTTAGGCAGGGGAAAGAATAGGCAATCAAACCTCAAGCTGTTTCCTCCAAGTGGCGTTTATGATGCTGTCCAATAAAGCATTGTCAAAATGATACCATCCCTGGACAGATTATATGCAATAAAGTGACACAGAGAACACAAACAACTTGCAACTGCAAGAGCTTCCAACTTCATCTAATTCTGAGTAATCATGGGTTGTCCATCATTCTGGTTAACCTCGATTGCCTTTCTCAAAAAAACCCTATAATGTTTACAACGGCTCATTATAGGCAGAAGAGATGACTGTTCCTTATTGCGTTAACTGTCTGAAAACCATCCATTCTGGAAAGCTTCAACATACAGAATGCTTTGTTATAGAACCTTTGCATTATGTGGAGGTTGCATTATGTGGAGGTTCACAGTTACATGTCTTCAGGGTATTAAGGTGGCTCCTGAATGGCATGATTCCCAATTCCAGTCATGGCAACCCCATACTCTGCATCATTTATAACGTACCTGCTCCATACACATGCTATCAGTTTGTTTTGCAATTGGTTGAATCAGGTGTGCTAGATATGTGCATAGTTTAAGGCTGCCAGAACTGTGGTTGGGAACCCCTTCTCTAGATCACTCGAAATTGTAATAATTTTAAGATATGTACATTTTCAGAATAATGTATGCTGCTGTTCCCTGAACTTTACAGCATGGTGAAGATGAGCTTTTAGGACCTCTTGGTGAAGATCTAGGGGAAATATTAATATCCTTGTCCAATGATGTTTAAGTTTTAATGAAGTCTCTGTTAAGGTCATATACTACAAGTGCCACTAAGTAATGGTACCGTCTCTTCAGTAGAAGACCTAAAGTGGAACAGGTAACAGAAAGGACTTTATGAATTTGGAGATATCCAATGCTCCCAGCTTCCTGGTGGTTTCATCTACATTGATGCTTTTCTTGAACATACTTGTCAGAAGCAATAGCTACACATGTATTCTTACACTAATAAAATTCCATTTGGATGGGAAGACTACATCTGCTGAAACTGTGGTGGATGAGAAATTAAGGATGCACTCATCAGTCATAGGTGAGTACTCTGATTTTTGGTGGTGATTTTTTAAACAGCTAAGGGCTGTCAGACCATGGGTAATGATGAACCTGACTATCCAGGGCCTGTCCATTGACTTTGATTTCTAACTTTACTATTTACTTGCTAATTTTGATCCTTTCTGTTATTATATGAACAAATAATAACTTTCATCATAAGTTATGCTTATTGTTCTGTCGTTTCTCTGTGCTCAGTCTAGCAGCTAACCTGTAAAATAGTGCCAAGAGCAGCAACAGAGGGGGAAAGAACATGTACGTCTTCAAGGAATGACAGCAGGAGAAAAGTGAGCTTAGCAAAGCAGCTAACAGGGGTTCTAGCTTCCTAGCAACCATTTACTGTGCAGTTTCAATGAAAATGGCAGTAAATATATCTAAATAAAAAATAAATAACAAAGTTAGATGTTAGTGTAGCATGTAACACCAAGATGCATCACTAATATAAATTTGGGAAAGGAGGACATGGTCACTTCAGTTTCCAGGGCCCAAACTTTGGTCCCACATCCCTAAAAAAAGCTACTCCTCCTGTGGTGCACATTTGTACTATATTATTTAATATTTCTTTCAAGAATGACTGAATTATTCACTGACTACCATGGAACTATGACTGAGGTTACACTATATGCCCAAAACGGACTGACTGTCACACCTACATGAGCTTGTTGGGCATCCCGTTTTCAAATCATGGGCATTCACTTGTGATGCCTGATAGTGAAGCAGGATTTGTCACACCAGAGAACATGTTTTCATGTCTCTTCAGAGTCCAGTGGTAGCATGTTTTACATCACTTCAGCCAATGCTTGGCACTGTGTTCAATAATCTAATTCATATAAACAGTTGCTCTGCCATGGAGCTCATCTCATCTAATGAAGCTCCTGGAGCACAGGTCTATTGCATGTTGCTTTCAGAGGCAGTCTGGAAATCACAAGTGAGTGATGCAACAGAAAGTAGGCAACTTTTTCCCACTTGGTGGTCCCTCCCTGGGTGTTTCCATGGTCTACTGCTTTGTGATTGTGCTGCTGTTGCTTCTAGAAGTTTTCATTTCACCACAACAGCACATAAGTTAAACTGAAAAGAAGTCTTATGACAGTGCCACAGTGTCTATAAAGTCTGAAAGTCTGAAGTTGTATGACTGTGCACTTGCTTGACAGAACATAAAAGTAATGAGTTCGCATGGGGGTCCACCTACTTTTGTATATATATTGTAGCAATATATATATATATATACATATTGTTTTATATATATATATATTAATTTTTCTGATTTACCTTTATAAAACATTGATGGTTTGGATAAAAAAATTAAGTTAAATATATCAGATACGGGACAAACACTGTGTTATTTGAGAAGTGAAATGAAGTTTATATGATTTACAGAAAGTGTGCAATAATTGGTTAAACAAAAGTAGGCAGGTACATAAATTTGGGCACTGTTGTCATTTTATTGATTTCAAAACCTTTAGAACTAATTACTGGAACTCAAATTTGGTTTGGTAAGTTCAGTGACCCTTGATCTCCATTGCACACTTTCTGTTCGTAGCATCCTTTGAAGCAAAGTATGCCTCCAAGAAGAGTGTAAAGGCAAATTGGGCAGCTGAAAGAATTGAAGAGGGCTTCGCGTCATTGGGCTCCGTTATGGTGACTGCCCTTAACACCACGTCAATGTCACCAAAAGCTGCAATAGTGTCGTGTCAGACTGTCATGAAACGACTCACAATGACAGCGGGTCATCAGCGAGCCCCACTTTTGTCTTGGAGGAGATGACCAACAAATGTGTGTGGAGGCACTGTGCTCAGTGCAAAGATAAATGGTTCATTGTCATGTGTCACACCTTCAAAAAGCCTCCATCTCCAACTTTTCCTCAACATCTGCAGGAACTGTGTGAGAGTATTCAAGCTGCATGGGATGGGATTTTTACAAGACACCATTAGGAACCTCTACAACTCCATGCTGAGACATCTGCCATGTGGCTTTAACAAACATGGCAGCTGGACGTCTATATGTGTAGCTCAATAAATATTACCCTTATCATTCTAAATCTTCATTAATTTTTTGTTCCTGGTAACCTTTATCCACCCTATGAATAGCATTCTATCTGACACTTTGGATTATATTATATTGGATTATATGATATTATATTATATTATATTATATTATATTATATTATATTATATTATATTATATTATATTATATTATATTATATTATATTATATTCTATTATATTATATTATATTATATTAGTAATATAATGAGTCATAGGTAAGATGTAGGTTCTGCAAGACAATTGCTTTATCAGTGGATCTTGTAATGACTTTGTTACATGAAATGCAAGCCCTCCAGGGAACATCACTGGGCCGGGAAGTGCACAAGGACAAGCATGATCTAGGAGAGGCCTGTACCCAAGGGCATAGACATGGGCCACTAATCTGCGACAGGTTCAGCTTAGAACTCTTTCCGCACACATCCCTTTCCCCACACATATATCACTTCCTGAAATGAAAGATGAAGTTATTTTTACAAGGGTTTTACAATCTCAGCAGAGATTATATCCACAACAACAATAAACAACCTCAAAAGGACCATTTGCCTCCCAAATTATATATATCCTTATTCAGTACTTCCTTTCAGCTTTAGTTTGTTTTTATTGAAGAGTTTATCATATATCTACTTTACAATTATTAGCTCAATCTGAATTCTAAATTAAACTTTTTGGCTGGTTAGTTTATCTTAACATATTAAATAGAGCTATTTAGCAGGTCAGTACGACAGCTTTTACATTATGTGAGATTTCTTTAAACATTAGAAAGGATTTTAGAACAGTTCAGTTTTTAGTGCTTATATATATATATATATATAGTAAATCTGCCTTGTAGTACAATATATTCGTGATTCAGGAGACATTTCTGAGGAGGATTGGATACAAGATAATTTATTTACGTAGGGAAGGGAAAGCAAAAAAAAATTAATTCCATACAACCATGCAAGACCTGGTAGACCACCAAAACTGTCTTCAGCTGATAAACAGCACTTAAGCTAACTTTCAGAGACAGGAGAACATCAAGCTCCACTCCTGTCTTAGATCATTTTGTCCTTCCTTCCACTGTGAGGACTGTCCAGCACTCAACATTACTTAACATGTTTTAGATTGCTATCAGATTCTGAGCTATGGAGGTGTGGAAAAATATTCCTGCACATTTGTTTGAAAAACTAAAAGCAAGTCTCCTGAAAAAAAAAAAAAAAAACATATCGTCGCTGTCCAATGAAAAACATGTATCTCCATTTTTGTTGATTTTTACTTTTATGCCTCATTTGATCACATGAGTTGCTTTTTACACTGTATATGTATTTCATGATGGATGGACCAACAGAAATGGCCCCAAACTGCTTGAAAAGACGTCTGGTTCCATTGACTTCCATTCAAATTAAAGGAGGTTTTGGCCTCTCCTGGAAAGTTGCCATTTTGGAGATACCTGTTTTTCTTTGGACAGTGACGATATTATTTTGTAGAGACTTCTCTGTAAATTTCTGTTAAATATGTCAGTGCTTATTGTCCCAATACTGAACAATAATTACAATGAACCTTTAGCTAAAAACATGTATCAGGAATTGTTACATTGTGCGTTTTTTATTAACAGTATTTTAACCTTGGCAGTAACGGTTTCATGAAAGCTACATGGCAATTAATGGAATGCTCATGTGGCACTGACTCTACAGACACTTAATTTACATCAGAATCAGAATCAGAAATACTTTATTGATCCCAGGGGGAAATTGCAGTTTTTTACATGATTCTGCATTGTCTTTATTGAATGTCCATATAAAATTAATTTTACAGAGGTTATCTTTCTATTATAACCTATGTAGCAAAGTGCATAACAAAACTTTTATTGTAATAAAAATGAACTTTATATAGCTTTATATATAAAATTTTATAAGACCACCTCAAAATGATCAGTTTCTCTAGTTTTAAAGTTTCTGGCTTTGTGTTTGACCAGAATGAGCAGTTCTGTTTTATTTTATACACTACTGGAAACATGTCTTCCAATGTCCAGATATAATATTGTATTTTAGATCTGTTTATTTAGAAACTGAATAATGATGCCGCCAGAAACCTGTTCCATGCTCGCTGTGCATTTTACCCCAGCCACCACTCGCCAGTCTTTCTGTAGGTCACTTGGGAGCATTTTTTGGTGGACCGTTCATCGCGGTCAGTAGCGAGTGGTTTTCCGCCTCTGCCAGTCTGTAGCTGTGCTGTCCTAGGTGTTTGCTGCTTGACCTTGTTCTTATGAACCAGACACTCACTGTATCTGCCAGTAAAGCTAGAGCTGAACCTCCTGTGCCTCACTAAGAACCTCCTGTACATAAGGAGATGCTAATTTAAGAAGAAACTGGAGTTTATTTCCAGAGCTGTATATACATTGCATCGCTACTGGGAAGGAACATAAAGATTAGCAGGAACAATAAATCAATCATCCTGTCACCCAGAGCTCTATAATGCGACTTCTCTCCAACTGCTTAAAAGGATTGTAAACGCTTCTCTGATCCATACCACACTTGCAAAGGATGCGGCTAACACAACAGCATGAGCTAGAATGGAAAACACACACAACGGGATGATGTTATATGGTCGGTCAGGAGACATAAGCTAGGACGAGGATGAGGTCTGTCCTTGCTTATGTCACATGCGCAGCTGAGCATGAAACTTGAATAATTCACATGTCTCACAATGCCAAACCTTGTTACATTCCTGTCAGTTGATTTCTTCTTGGTACAACTTTTTTTTCCTATTATGAGTGTTTTACACACACACACACACACACACACACACACACACACACACACACACCCCTCCTTCCTAAACACACACACATATATATAAATCTCAAGGTGAGATTGTGGTCACTGCTCCTCAGCCAGTCTTTATAAAGCTAAGTGAACTGTTTCACACTTGCAGAAGAGGGAGGAGTGTAAGTATTTAATTTCCTCGTTGCATGTCAATTACGATGCTGCTCACAAGTTAGCGAGGGGTTACAAAGCCATAGATTTCCCTTAAGGCCATGGAGACAAAGTGATGTCTAAAGGATGCATCATCCCACCAATCAATACCGCCAAAATGATCCTTGCTCTAAAGGAGACTAATTTCTGTATCCATCATTGTTGGTAATGGTCTCATTAATACACTGTTGAGTCATTTTCTGCTGAGTGAATATTAACCTTTTGCCAGTAAACATTCATTATGTTAGTGAGAGGTGGGTTCTGCGAGAGCTGAATACTGGAAAGCTAAACAACTGTTTGGAATATGTGAATACAATTCCAAGAAGCTTTAAAACTTGCCTTTATTTCAAGAAGTTCATCGTTTACCAGCAAGACCATCAGACTGCATGAAAGCCAGCAATGGCCAATCTAAAATAAAATGAATATTTCTTGTTTTATAAATCTTGTTCCAAATTAAACTCCTAAACGTTTCATGCTATATTTTTGTTAAACCCCTTGAATTAAAGCAAAAAGTCTGTACTGTTATCAAACAATTGATTGCTTCAATTCAAATCCACTGTGGTGGTGTACAGTGGTGACAGTGTCACTGATCATATGTTTATATGCTGGTCTGAATGTAGTTACTTTTTCCTTTAACAGTGTAGTGTAATCACATGACAGTTACAGTTACTGACTTATTGGGAAATTTACTTGTGTTACTCATATTTATTTACTAGGTCAATATTTACTACCCACCAGGTATTGAAAGCATACTTTATATAGACTCTTTGGGTAATTTGGGCATGGGAATAGATTGGAATGTAGACGGTAGGGATGTGTACCTACCAATATTTTTTGAGGATAATTTGCCCCTAGGAATATTTTGGCAGCGACCTTACATGAGGCCAGCACATGAGGTCAGACTTGTGATTGCATCATTTTTGGCAGGGCATAGTTTAAAGCTTACTTGAATTCTAATGTGCTTTGGAGAGGCCATTTCTTTACCACAACCAACTTAGATATGCTAGCATGTGATTGGCTGAAAGGGAGGAGGCTATCTAAAGGATCACATCATGATCTGGAAATATTATACTTGCCGGACCCGGTAAGTTACCAGTGCTGCCAGTCCATATGCCTTAAGCACTGGTGAAAATGTAGACTTTTAAATAAACCTACTCCCTTTTTCCTTTATTGTCAGCATGTTCTGTGCTTTGTAGATATCATCTCACCAAAAAGGGTCATTAGGAGTTTATTCACCTTCCAGAGTTTAAGTAACAGGTAGCTAACCGAAGAGTCAGTAAGCATGTTTCCACACCTGCTACTAAATGCTTGTTGAATGAGGGGGTAATGGGTTGGTTGTTGTCTCCGTACCAGTTGCCACGATACCTATGCTACCAGCACAGCTTAGTCACAGGAAGCACTCAGTTGGTGGGTAGGTGTTGAATCATCTAATCACTCTTATACTGAACTAATGGATAAAGAAGAAGAAAAGAGACTGAAGAAAAGAGACCTGGTCCACCCAGACCAGACCAGAACTTTTTTCCTCCTGAAACAATTTCCTTAGTCTTTACATTCATAAAGATTTCATTTAAAGGAGCTGTTTTTAGACCATGTCTATTAGCTAGTTTAGAAGTTTTTAAACAGCAGCCATTCACAGTCTTGATCAGCATAACTGGCTGTGTCTCGGAATAGGCCTTTTATAGATCTTTAGTGTGATTACAGTACATTACAGTACTGAAGGGAATATTGGGTGTCCCTTATACAGCTGGTACAGTGTGATTTTTAGAGAGTAACATAGAAGTGAGATTACTCTTTGTTGGAATCCTTAAATAAAATATTTTCATTGCAGTTTGAGAAAAGTAATTATCAGCTTGATTTTGACTGCCATTTCAGTACAAAGTGTAAAGCACCCACACACACTCTACCCACTCTAAAATGTTTTGTTGGTCAGACCTAAAAAAGTACTCCAGTTTGTTACAAGAAAATGGATTTGGTTTATTCAGCCTGAAAACAAGGCTCAGAATGAACAGTTCTTTTAATCAAAGATTTTTTTTTGGTTAAGTAAAATTAATTAATTTGCTTGTAACAATTATTTTTTAGTCTGCACTTTTTACAGTAAAGGGCAAAGTATCATACTCAGAACCATGAGACCACTTCAAGAACCATTTATTATAAAAAGCTTATTTTTAGGGGTATGCTTACAGGTTATTTTAAAAATGCAATACTTTCCAAATGGAGTACTTTCCATTTCCAAAACAGAAAAAAAACCCAAGCAAGATAAGGCCCTGATGTTTTTATATTTTCTGGGTTCACCACCTTGGGGAATGTGCTCCCTTGGCGCCATTGCTAATGCACCCTCAATACATTTTTTTTCTTTTTTATTCTCCAGATTTTTATGAGTTCCCATTTGCATTAAGCCCAGCTTTCCAATGCCCTTCAAAGTAATTATTCTTGCAATTTTCCACTTGACTATGAACAAAGAGATCCATCTTTCAAGTATAGATTTTGCAAATGCACAGAACATTTAAAGCGAGGGGGCCATTCACAAATGTTGTTCTTAAAATTTCAATGAACGCTTTGCCCTTCACTGAGTCAAGGTGCTCCGTCTTTAAACAAAACCTTGGTATGGATTAATTAGTGTTATCTTTGCTCTACATGCGATCCACCTGCCTCCTCTCCTTCCTCTCACATCGCTGCACACCACCCACTTTCCTTTTTTTTTATTCCTCTGGAGTTTCATTTTACACCCTTTTGCATATTAACACTTTTGCGTCTGCTGAGGTGGTGTCTGATGGGTGATTAAAGGTGAATGTATGTTCTTCTTTTACCGCCTTTTAATTTGGTTCCTTGTTACAGAGCCACATGAAACAACAAGTGACAGCTCGGGGTATAGGTTTTTTAACATAGCCACAAATCCCCCCATGTATTAGAGGCATCATCTGCTGTAATGCAGCTTTGCTCAGGTTTGATGGCCCAAAACAAGCTTCTCCTCTTAGCATGGATAATGCATTTTAAATGGTTTTGGAAGCCTCAATTATTAAATAGCATCCTGCCCTATTTTTGTAAGTGTAACTTGAAATGAAGACTGATAATGGAAATGCATAATGCAGTTAACTTCCACTTAAAATTGCCCAAAGCCTGACTTTAATATTTAACCAGTCGCTTTTCCTGCTCTTTTGTTTACCACTGTGTTAAATCAATTAAGGAGCAACTATCCATGCTCTGGATTTACTTGTGCACATTTAATACCTTTTAATTCCTGTATTTTCCTTATTATGCAGAGGAGAGTGGAAATTGATTCTTGTGGTAATGTGTCTTTTCCTCTGTATCATTTTCTTCATTCCTGTTTCGGTCGGAGCACAGTGTTTAGTCTCGTGGGTGTAAGTGTATCTGTGGAAATTGCAGCACAGTGCTGAAGGTGTGATCTGTCTTTACTGTCAGCAGATTTAATTTGTGGTCTTTCAGTTTCTGCTTCCCTGTTGGTTTAGTGCTGATGACACCGCCCGTGGACGCATGTGAACGTGTCGTCAGCGCTGAGGATGAAAATCCATCACTGTTACTCTGATTATGAGCCCCACTGTTAGTGAAAATGGAAAGGTGTTTATTATTAGCACAGAAATCTGGATTAGTTTCTTTTTAACAAGACGTAAGTTTTTAGTCCTAAACTTAGGAACTCTTAGAAGAATCTTAAAACTAATTTTACGAAGTACTGTATGATCAAATATTAAACAGCCTTAGTATTATACAGCATTATAGAAATCTTACTGTGTAATTCTGCAGAAAGAAGCTGAAAGTTTAAGTATAAAATAAATAAAAACATGTAGAAA
Organism: Prochilodus magdalenae; assembly: GCA_024036415.1. Classification (NCBI taxonomy): domain Eukaryota; kingdom Metazoa; phylum Chordata; class Actinopteri; order Characiformes; family Prochilodontidae; genus Prochilodus; species Prochilodus magdalenae. The sequence goes on from JAMWET010000257.1 coordinate 41,056, forward strand.
CCATGCACACATCTGGTGGAACACCAAAACTGAGACCGGTGTAATAAAGGCGAGGCATGGACACAGTAAACTTTGAAAGTAATATTATATGTAGTTATCAAAACCTACATATAATTTTCTGTTTTATAAATTTTGTTGATACAAAAGGTGCAATGCTTAATGCAATGGAGGCCATTTTAGTACTGATGTGAATCATTTTGCTTGGGGGGTTTTTCTTGGTTGCCAAATTAAGCAGGACATTGAAAATCTATGCATCCTATTAAGAAAACAGACTTTTTTTGTATGACTATGAAAGGTAAAGCCATTATCAGGTGTAAGGTTTACCTGAGCTAATGTTAGTATGGTGGAAAGTTGTACACATTTTATTTTCTAGTTTAAAGCTAGAAGCACTTTAACCTTTAGTCGGGGGTGTCCAATCTTAGTTGCCAAGGGCCAGTGTGGCTACAGGTTTTTATTCCATCAAAGCGGGAAATAACATGATCAGCTGTCGGGATTCTAAACTGGTAATCAGTCCAGTAGAATCAAGTGAGCTCTTGCTTCCTGCTGGAAACCTGCAGGCACGCCAAACCCTTTGAGGATGAATTCGGACATCCCTGCCTTAAGCTATTTGAGCACCATAGCCTTCTCTACGTAAGCGATCTGGAAACTTCTTGAGTGTAAATGCATAATATCAAATGCATAATAACAAGTGTTTGCAATGTTGGTTGGATTTCAGATCTCCTCCCTGACCAGATTAATCTGATAATCTGATGATTAATCTGATAATCTGATGTCTTCACAGTTTTTTGATGAGAAACATTTTTCTTTTTTCCACATTTTCTAGACCCAGTTCTTGCGGAGTAATGTCTATCTGTCTTCTGAAAGACTTTTTTATACCCAGCCATGTCAGTTTTTATCAAACTGTTTAATAAGTCCCCCTTACTTTTCACAACACTGTCCCAACTTTTTAAGATGTGTTGCTGCCATCAAGTTCTGATGGAGTTCATTTTTAATGAAATGGTAAAACGCCTCACTTTCAACATCTATAAAATATGAGTCTACGAGATTTGCAAAAAATTGCATTTTGTTTTTATTTGCATTTATTTACATTTTACACAGCAAAATATATCCCAACTTTTTTGGAATTGGGTATTATATCTTACATGGTGCACTATTAAACACAGAATGATGCAGAATCAATATATATTAAAGAGCTTCAGTGCAAATTTTCCAGTTACTTGATTAAATAATTGATTTATTGTTTCATTCATGCATTCATTCATTCACCCATTAGTTATTTATTGTTAACACTCTGTACAGTTTGATTAACCTTACAACAACTGCTATGAAAAAACACATTCGTGGACAAACTGTGAATAGGTAAGTTACCGCTTGTCCTGAAAGCTTAAAATGCTTCTTGTGTTCCACCCCTTCTTCTGGAAACATCAGCTGCTTCCAAAAGCTTGAAAGGGACTGGAAATGAAAGAAAAATGTGTTAACATCAGTACACACACGGTTTCCAGCTTTTCTCCTCTTTCAGCTAGGCAGCGCATTTGCAAGAGGAACCTGTTACACAGGGAGTTTCTTTATGCAAATGTATTCCACCTCTGGTGCCAGAGACAGATCCCACCCTGATTAAATAGGCAGGAAGCCCACAGCTGCACCAGCTTCTCGAGCCATGGTAGAGGTCTATATGGGCAATGGGCTGTGGATCTCTGTCGCTCCTTTCCCTGGCACAGCATTAATGATGCAAAGCAAAGAGACGCCAGATCTGATTGGTATGTGCGCCCGTGCTCACGGGAAGAATGCTTAATGCTTTATTACAGACACAAGCAGAGGAGCAACACAGAGCTGAGTCTACTACGCCATCTGATAACACGAGTTATCTTATGCGAGGTCCCAATAAGACTAGTTTTAATCCGTTAGATGAGTGGGTTGAATGTTTTACCTTAAATAAACTTCCTAACGCAGAAACTTCTTGTGGCGGTGCATATGATGTATTTCCTTGTTAATCTTTGCAGAAAATCTGATTTTGCACGATGATGCTATCCAGAAGGCTGTTTGTATACTCAATGTTTGTACTGAGCACTGGACGTTCCAACACTGCTGCATAATTTTGAGTATGTATTAAGAGCCGTTGGACAAGTACCAAGTATACAGAATCTTTTTTGTCCCTCCAAGGCTGGTCAGTGCAAACATTTTGGCCCCTAACCAGCCAATAAGGTCTCAGAAGACTGACCAGTCTGTTGATGATGCTGTTTGCTCACATGCTCCATGTGCTATAACATCATGTCCCTGTAGAAGCATTATTTACAGATAATTAATGATACAGCATGCTAATTCTGTCTATACTCAAAGTAAACGGTCATGTAGCACAAATTGCTAACTCCAAGCATCCCCAATGAAACCTTTTGAAAACTTCTGACAAATAGCTTTTGTCTCATTTGTCTAAGGCTGCTACAAGCTGCTCCTGTTATTATAATGAACCACTGTAGGATTATCTTTCTCCAGAGTTCTCTGCTTAGATAGGGTGGTTTTAGAAAGTCTAAGTTATGGAAATGGCACAAACAGGTCTGTAGGTTTATCAGGATTTGTCATAGTGCAAATTGCTTTGAAGAATAAAGAACAGGAAAAAGGGGTTGTATGGACTAAGCAGTCTGCCCTTGTGGTAAACTATGTATTTGCATTGCTGGAGCTGTTAGTTTTGATCCCACAGTACCCAGGTGAAGGTCAAATCCATAAGGACCACTGGGAATTAATCCCTTATTATAAAGGGGAAAAGCCCTGGCATTCACTTTGGGTTTTATAACTTTGCCCACAGTTTACATGCACAAAAAGCTACATAGCACACTAAAGGAAAGAGAGAAACCAGTGGAAAAGTGTAACAGGTTCCCATTACACAAAATGCAGACAGTTTCTACATAGTTATTCATAGTTCACTGTTTAAAAAAGTTATTAATTAAATGATATATTAATATGAAAAAGAATATTTTAGGGCTGAATATTTGATGCATCAATGAGCAAAAATGTAACTATCATTGTGATCAAGTAAACATATCACAGGTGAAATCTATTATTTTGACGCTTTTATTTGAATACAGCAACTGTTCTTCTGCAAACATTTCATGATGAACATACTATTCAGTTACCTTTTACAGAAGGTTAAGCATTTTGCAGTCTTCTCATGATATATGATACATGTGTTTTTTTGACAGCGATGATATGAAATTTGCGATATATAATTAAGAACATACGTCACACCATAATGACAATTTAGACAATCTAATAAAGAAAATTCAATAATAGGTTCTCAGAGTTCTGCGTTCTGTTCTCACTTTGACACTACTGCAGGGCATACCGTACCGTAAACATGAGAGCATACTTTAGGTACTTTAGGTTACTGTATATGACACTTTATAGAAAGCTGCAGTTCCACGTGTCGATACATTTTGCTATAACCAACATTGCCATGTTTCCCCCTATTGGGAAACCCTGCTTAGGCTTTCCCTGGCTCCATCTACTAGCACCAGCAAAAGATGCTGGACTCAGTAATAGGCTTTTTAATTCCTCTTTGTTTTGTACAGTGGTTTTGAACTCTATTGATATTATAATGTCTGAGCCCATTTGTCTTTGTTTTTTCCCAGTTTTTGACCCCTGCTTGTCTTTCTGGTGTTTGATTATGATGTTTCCTGCTTGTGTTTTGACCCCTGCCTATTTTGAGAATGAGTATTGGACTGCCCCAAAGCAAAGCTATTTTACACTTGTAAATGACCTACTTGCCTCCTACGGTCCAAACACGAACATGGCTGTGTTCAGATTCTACTCAACAGGAGTATAGACCCATAGAAGTATAAACCCAGCAGTTTTCTTTGGGTTTGCAAATTGCTAGTGAAAAAAGGTGTTGTTTGGGTGACAAGCTAACATACACTTAGTACTGGATTCATGTCTGATGAAATCAACTGTATTAAAATTTTTTATAAGTGCTACATAACAGGAAATGTTAGTAGACAAACATTTGTAACAGTTACCTCATCTTACCACCATATGGCTTACTTCACTGCTTAGATGTGCAGGTGTGCAATTAAAAAATGAAAACAGCTCTATATAATAGCTTAATGTGAAACTAAAAATACTGCAGTACACTGGTGTAGATATCTGTGTATGTGCCTTAAAACCTCTTATATATATAAAAAAACTGCCCTTAACCCCACGCCAACGTCGCCACAGACTGCAATGGTGTCATGTGTCATCTTCAGTGACGACTCCTGCTTTTGTCTTGGCCGAGACAATGAATCTGTGTGTGGAGGCACCATCGTTAGCTCTAAGAAGAATGGTTTGTTGCAATGTGTCACGTGTCCAGAAGGCCTGGTGTCACTCTAACTCCACACCTACCGCAAAATGTTCAGGAACTGTTTGAGAATATTCACAAGGACACCATTAGCAACCACTACAACTAGATACCAAGACGTATGCATGTTGCATTAGCAAACATGACACCCTGACTGCATACTGAGAGACACTACGTCTCTATGTGTAGCTCAATAAATATTGCCCATATTTGTCTAAATTTATCAATAACCCAACACCTCTTCAGGGGTGCAAATATTTTTTGATGATGAATGTATAATGGAGTGTATAATAGCGTCTTGCTTAGGCAAAACAAACAAGAATAATTCTGAGGATATCTAAGATATTTTGCTAATCAGATCAAACCTGACTGGTAGACGCACTGATGGCAGACTGTTCTGAAGACTATACCAAACTATATATATATATATATATATATATATATATATATATATATATATATATATATATATATATATATAAACATGTGAGCTTTCTCTTCTCCTCTTTTGTATTGTAACTCAGTGGTTCAAGCGACTGCCTAGCAACTAGGGTGTTTACGCATTCTGTCAAGGTTGGTCACTATAATTGACCTTGCCCCAAAGGGCAGCGGTTTCTAAGCCTCTTGCATTCATAATAAACACAGATGTTTAAGAAAGGCATCTCTGCTAATCGGAAGACACTATAGCAGCAAGTTGGCACAGAACCTCGGTCACTTGTTGTTACTCAGTCATTCAAACTCATTAGTAAGAATATGTTCATTTCACTCCTTCAGTTCCTGAGGAAGAAAACAGACCCACTGAGATTCAAGCATAAAATGGCAGCATGAGAAATGCTGGCATAAGATGTTGAGAAAGAAATTGTTCTCAGACGTCTTGCCAGCAGTCTATTCACAAAACCCTGTGCTTACTCTATAGCAGAAAGGCCTTAAGCACTCTTAAACTTTAAATCATAGGCCAGTTCGGTGGGCACAAATTAAACTTAGTCCTTGGTTACTGAGGATTCTATAGGAAGATATCCTCAATGAAAGTACAGGCCGCCTCCAGATGAAAGCGGAAAAAGCAGGCTCATAAGTTGGCCCTCACTACAGTATTGCTTTTTGTGAGCTATGAGTCTATTAACATGTAGAAGGGACTAGATGAGCTGTAAAACATATGGCGGCTTCAGAACTATGCCCCCTGAATTACTCTACTATTTTCTCAATAGCAGTAATACTCCTGGATGATTTCAACCTTGGGCGAGACCGCCAGGGAAAAGAGAAGCCCCCTCACAGAATAAGTATGTGTCTGTTTGTTGTGAACAAACAGATCTCTGTCAAAAGGAATATGAGATGCATTGGCTGAACAAAATTGAGTTCGACCAAAAAAAAAAAGGTTGGGGGTGGGGGGGTGGAATTCAATGGTCCAAGGCACTGAGAGATGACCATGTTATATTCATGAACTCTGAAAAATTTCTGCAACAGTATTTGAATGGGTCGGCAGCCGTGCTTATCATTTAATTGCATGGAAAACAGTCGGAGGAGGAAATCGCAGGAGATGGTTGGGCAGACTTGCAGAGGCCAAGCCTCCACACACAAAATCCATAAGAACGTCTCACACTCTGGAAAAACAATAGGCAAGGATGTCAAAATAACAATTCCCGTTTTGAAGTTGAAGAAATTCTCGGGCCTACCATAGGGACGCATTAAACTTTTATGAACATGGAGCAACAGGAAGCGAAATCTTTCTTTTTCTCCCTTCCCTCTCTCCCCCTCTTTCTCTTTCTCCCTCTCCCTCTCTCCCTCTCTCTCTCTCTCTCTCTCTCTCTCTCCCCTTTTTTCTTCCTTGTGTAAATTCATGAGGGTGTGTTTGTATGGGTGTGTATGTGTGTGTGTTGTTTTCCGGACCCTCGCACCGTAGCTTCATTAATCATCAGGCTGAGTCAGGGATGAGCAGGAAGGCAGTATGCTACTCCCAATTATAATTCAGATGCATAGCTTGCAGTGATAAAGTCATTGATCAGATTTAGGATGAGGAACGGCACTAATATGCGAAGAGTGGCACTAAAAAAAAAAAACTGTTTTGAGCACAAACAATCTTTGATGTTTCAATGATATGCAAGGGCCCCATACAACAGAGAGAGTTTTTATGTGCTTCAGAAAGCTTTTGAGTTTTCATTTTCATGCCTTAGAAGTTGCTCCGGTAATTAGACAGAGGAAAAAAAAAACAGAGCCACAGCACAGTGTACACAAAACCATCATTAGTATTTGCACGAAAATGCATGTTAATATTGTTGTGTATGTTGGCATTGCTTTGGGGATGTTAGCAGCTCTATATTGTATTGATGAAGCTAGAAAAGCAGAGTCACAGCTTGCAAAAGTAAAGCTATGCAAAGCTTCCACTGACTGCGAGATTGATTTTGGAGCAGGAGATCCTACACAACGTCTGTGGACATAGATTCTCTCCTTATAGCACTGGACACAAATGCCAGACGGAAGCAAAGTTGCCTGCAATTATTTCACAAGTATTGGATTCAAGTTCTCTGGGTCGACAAGTGACCATTACCATCCAAGATTCCTGCTTAAATAAGACTTCATCGGAAACACCTGCATTATAATACTCGTGGGGATTAGATCTCCTGCTAGCACGGGCTCCGGTATGGTTGGCTAGGTCAACGACAGGGTTTTTTCCGAGGTCTTAATTAAAGGCAGCTCGGTAGACCTCAGCCTCGGCCTTTTACTGCCGTTTCATTATCAAATTTGAGAAAAAATGTCAGAGCAGATCAATATGAGACTCTACCACCCTCTCTCTCCTCCATCCAAGTCTCTGAGCCTGAGCAACAACTTCACTGCCTACAGAGAGCAACAGGAGGTCAGTGGTCAGATTGGGAAAAAGTGTCGTGGTGGGTTCAAACGACCAGGTGCTGGAAAGATGGATAGCTCTCATCTTCTACAGTGATTACATTACCTAGAAAGCAAAAGTCTCAGCTATATCAAACATCTCACCAAAGAATTCTGAGCCTTTGTCAGACCCTAGTGTCCCCTTTACCTACACGTATAGATTGGTAGAATATCATATATATATATATATATATATATATATATATATATATATATATATATATATATATATATATATATATATTGTTGTGTGCAAATAGCATTTGGTATTGATAATCCTACAACAACCTTTGTGCATAGGCATTTACTGTAATGTGATTAATATTAACAGTCATACAAGCTCAGAAAATGGGATAAATAGACTGGGCAATAATAGCTGAAGCAAATGTGAAGGTAAAGGGGAAGACAGAAGAGCCTTCTCCTATAAAGCCCCCCAACTATGGAATAACCTTCCAGAAAGTGCCTGGGATTCAGACACAGTCTCAATCTTTAGGTCTAGGTTAAAAACAGTCATTAATACCCCCTCTTTAATAAAGGCAGCAGATGCAGGGGTTCCTGGACAGAGGGTTTTATGGTAAACTGAGGTGATGGAACTGTCGTCCCGTCGCTGCAGCAGATCACTCATTTGACGGTGGAGCGGATATTTGCCAGTGTTTCAGGGTGCTCCCAAAACTGTTACCTTCTGGTTCTGTCCTTTTGGCCAGGCTGTAATAGTCAGATGCCGGAGTCGCTGATACACTCTGGAAATGTCCATACTTCCTGTGTTCCGTAATTAGCCCCAAACAGGGGATTTGATTGAGGATTGACCGCGTTTTCCTGCTACCTGGATCGCTATTGCTACCTGAATCAGACTATTATTTCACAATTATTTTTTCATTACCTTCATAGTCATCGCTATGACTACATCCGCATAATTAGATACTTTATTGATGTTGCTATAAACAATTTCAAAATGTAGTTCAGACCAGACGAGGATGGGTCCCCCCGTGTGAGTCTGGTTCCTCCCAAGGCTTCTTCCTTCTACCTGAGGGAGTTTTTCCTTGCCACCGTCGCCTTCAGCTTGCTCACCGGGGGCTTCTTTCTTTTCTCTCCTTAATGAATTATTATTACTGAATTTCTGTAAAGCTGCTTTGAGACAACGAGACAACATCAGTTGTAAAAAGCGCTATATAAATAAATTTGATTTGATTTATAAGAGGATCGTTATTCATTTGTAGCATTTTATGGTCAGTGTGGAGGGTGGCATCCTCTTGCAAATTGAGACCCTGATAATATTAACCAATCAGTGCCTCCCACCCCAAGGCCAAAGTGGAGCTAGAAGACTGGGGGCAGGGCACTGGGTTCAGTAAAGAGGGTGCAGGCTATAAGGGTATTGCTTGAAGAAGGCGTATTCACTCCAAAAGACAGCCCCTGCTGCCAAGGCATCATTAAATTCCTTCTCACTGGTTTCTGTGCATTATTCATGTCCAGCCGTTGAAATATAAATGTTGCTGTGTTGCTGCAACTCTGAAAGACCGAGGCTCCAGATAAGCCAGTAAAGACAGGGTTCAAGGAGAAAGCTACAAGCGGGTGGCTCCTCTTCGGATGGCTCCTCTTCGGATGGCTCCATCGGAGGCCCTCGTCTGTCCAGAAGTAATCAATGTTGAATGGGTTCCAAAAGACAGAGCTGGAAAAGAGAGACTGCGCCTTTGCTTGATTTAATCTCTCATTTTATGCTTGATTTTCCTCCATAAAGAGTACTCCCAAGCTCTTCAGTGTGGTGTGCTGCATCTAATTTGTCATAAAAGGTGGCATATTGAACAGAAATGTGGCAACCCGAGAGGGGTAGGTATAGAGTACATGACTTACAGTCCTTGACAACTTTTCCCTTTTTCTGCTATCAAGTAATTCAATTGTACACATATATTTGAATTAATGTACTTCTGCATATGGCAGGATATAGCCCTATGAATGATGTAATGCTGGAAGCAGTGTTGTTTTTTTCTGTCTTTTTTTCCCCCTTTTCCCTCCACTGATTGCATTATATTGCAAATCAATAATAACTGAATTGCGCTGTGTAGTTCTCTGATATTTTTTCCATATATCTAACATTTAGGGGAGACAAAAAAAGGAGGATGACACTTTATCATTTTATCCAATATCTGTTCAGTGCATCAGTGTAATTGCAGCACCCATAAATACATTACAGTCAAGTAAATGCTCGTGGCAGTTTTAGTGGCGCAATAAGTGGCTTATTCTCTTCCTCAGTTCCAGTAAAAATAGCCTCTGGACTTTTCAATAAATCTTTTTTTTTTTTTTAAACCAGGGACTCAACTTCAAATAAGAATGGCTCGGAGTGGAAGGTTCGCCACTTAATGCAAATGGATGGGGGTGTAATCGGAAATGAACCAGCTGCTGTGATGTCCATGCATGGATGGAACATCGGCACACACTGAAGAGCAAACAGGATCTTTATCAGTGTGCCTGTAGTGCAGAAACATAAAGGTGAACTGACCGGCTCCCAGGGATGAATCACCAGTCAAACCGTAGGCTTAAAATAATATCAACAATTAAATGGCACTCTAGCATACATTCTATTAATTAGCTGAGGATAGCATCTCTGCTCGAGCTCGGTGAACAGTGTAAGCCAAGTAATATTTAAGGACTGCTGGGAATTTATATTTTATAGGAGCATTTGAGAAAACATATATGAATCAATAGTCAATATTGGAATCAACTGACCAGAAATCGACCCATCAGAGCCCTCAGAATGAAATGAACTTATTATAGATCCTAGTTCAAGGTTTTTGGACCTCTACTCATCACTCTGATGAAATGGTTCAAAGGAGTTTTTCTTTATGAGCTGTTTATGGTTTTTCCCAGCATTCGTGGATGGATTTTTTCTTCATAGTTGCAGAAAAATGCCAACATTAATACAAGCATTTTTGTCTTCTTCTTTTTGTTTATTTTAACGCTATTTTTTATTGTGTAGTCGAACGTGATTTTCACCTTGGCATGACCATCTGTGTGGAAAAGTGACAGGGAGCTCAGACACCTTTCCTTTCAGCCCTCATTGCTCTCTAGCTGCTGAACACAGAGTCACGTCATATCACATACACATATATAGCTCACAGTGGCCTAGTTAAGCAGAAAAGAGTATCTGAGTCACAGATTTAATTCTGCTGGCAGAATGTTCACCATGGGGGCTGCAAAGGTAGCAACCCTACCCTTTAGGGTACAGCATCACATTTCATTTACAGGAGTGTTTTTTCAGAGAACTGTAAACTGTGAGGTCATTAGGGGAACCCAAAGATGCAGAACACTTCATAGAACTGGCCTGTACTTCACTTCACTCACTCACTCACTCATTCACTCACTCATTCACTCACTCACTCACTCACTCACTTATTCACTCATTCACTCACTCACTCACTCACTCACTCACTTATTCACTCATTCACTCACTCACTCACTCACTCACTCACTCATTCACTCACTCATTCACTCACTCACTCACTCACTCACTCACTCACTCACTTACTCACTCACATTTAGTGGGTTAAAAAAAATCTCCACTATTAGCAGTCTAATAGATTTAGAGACCACATGTCCTTGTTTATTTGCAGAACCATTACAAGGTTATTTAGAGTACCAAAAGTGGTTCTTCTGTGGCGGCATGTAAACAAACCTTTCTGAGGCCTCTGTTTTAAAGAGTGTATCAGTATTGAAAAGGCTGAGAGCTGAAAGCACTAGCCTTAGTTTATGTTGTGTGACAGTGTGCCTGTAGCAGTCGAATCCCTTCTGATGCTTCCTCAGTGCTTTGCATCAATGACACGGTATCCTTGTTTCTTTAAAAACACTGCAAGTTTCTTTTAGGGAACCAAATATGGTTCTTCTTCTATGCCAGTGCTTGGTAGAGCCCTCTTTAGCACCTCTGTCTAGACTACACTTTTAGTTGCAAGTAGAAAATTCTACTAATCTCTCCATGAAATCTTTCTGAGGCAAGGGATCAAATACCAGTTGATTTATGAGAACACCTTGGCACTTTTCAGCAGTGTGAAGGTCACTTTTCTCCTTACGCGAAGGGCTCGTGTGGTGCCACTGTTTAGGAGCACGTTTGATCTCTAGCATCAAGCGTGTCCTTTTTCTAACACGCGGTGTCACATCTCGCTGGATGATGAGCTCCTTCCCCAGGCTGAGGCCTGGCTGTGTTCTGTGGCCGCCATGCCACGGGGATCGATATGGCCTCAATTTATTCTCCCCTAAGTTGAGCGGATCTAGCTCGCCTTGTTTTCGTGGCTGTTTGGAGACCTCTGTGCCTTGATCCTCAGTGGGTGATTCAATGCGCTGTCCCACTGCTGCCTCATAGGCCTACTGAGCTAGTCTGCACCCTGGCTCTGACACACCAGTGCTCGCTAAGCTCTACAGTTCACCCTAAAGGCTTTATTAAGCCATTATTTGTGTTGACACATTATATTTACTTACAAGCACCACTTTCCTGGGGGATAATAAGGAAGAACTACTTCTTTATCATGCATGCATGAACATGCCACGATCAGCATGCGTGTTCAATATTTTTGCATTTGTTAGGACAGCACGATGTCAATAACAATAGAACCATGCGCAGCATCGAAAATAGCCCGTTTTGTTCATTCTTCACACAAAAGCCACAGGCAAACCCTCCATCAGTAAGCTAAGAGGGGTACTTTGCCTTAAATACAAGTGCAAATGACAACGAGAGGACAGTTTCTCCTTTGGTAAAGGGAGTTTGAAAAAACAGGGGTCACTCACAGTTGGCCTTGAACTGCGATGATTTACTTTTCACCTTTGCTTAAGTATTAATGATGATGGTGTGGGCTGATATAGTTAGTGCCAGCTTGTGTTGTGCTCATCCATTTCCAGCGTGGACTCTCCCCAACCCTGTCAAAGTGCTGTGTGGAGAATGCATGTAATGAATAATATACCAGAGGACTAACAGCGGGGTAATTACAGGATAATGAATGCACCTGCGTTTTGCCCACAGTGTCAGCAAAAAAAAAAGAAAAAAGAAAAAAAAAACTGGCAGTATGTTGGAACTCACTTGCATTCCCTCTTCCCCAGAGTGCTCTCACTCAGTCTGAGGACAGCGGAAAAGACTGAAGCCCCGAACACATCTCCAGGATAGAGAGATAGAGGGCCCGGGGAGACCATCGCATCAGATTCGTCCAGAGTGTTAAATGTCAAAACAAACCACTGGAGCGTGTCAAAAACGGCAGCGAGCTCTTTGTTTTTCTGCGAGAGGACGCTTTAAAGTTGACACGTGTCAAAGGCAAAAGATAGTTTTAAATATTTTCAGAAACTATGAAAATCAGTGCTGGCAGGAGGATCGTAATGGGATGATGAATGCAGATGAAAAGGCACCCTACAATAATATTCGGTGTTCAGGCTTTTGCCGTCAGTACTTTTTTAAATATATATTCAGGGGTGGTGCAAGACCTTCAGAAGTGATGGAGCTCAAACTGAAACTTTTTGCCCAAGTGTGCTAGTGGAGGAGCAGCTAACTAACTGGGAATTGACAAGTTTCTCTAACTGACAAAAAAAATGTTCCACTGACTAACTCAAACTAACTTGCTGCACAATGAAAGATTTTACTGAATTTGAGCAGCAGAAGTTTCTTAAATTAAAAAAATATATATATAACAATTCATAAATCAGATAAACATTATGTCATGATGTATTTAAACTGTAGTAATCAGCTGACTACATCGTCACTGTGATGATGATTTGACCACAAAATGTGCCAAAACAACTTGAAATAAAACCTCAATAAAACAATAAAAACTTGTTTTGATAGTTAAGATGTTTTAGTTCTTGTCATCCCTGTCCCTCGTGGCCACATGGTTAGCATCCCATAAATGTGTCCCCTAATCTAAAAAACAGGATGTGACCCTAAGAATGTCGCTATTGTTTTCTGAGCTTTCTGTGTTTTTAGTGACCCTCACTGTGCTTGCTGGTCATGTACTGGTTAGTGTCTTGCTCAAAATGAGCTACAACTGTCACCACAGAAACAGTCACTATTGCAAATGTGGCAAAGTTTTGGTAGTGTGGTGACTGTTTTGTTAGTGACCAAATGGCACGTTCGCTCATTTGTTTAAACATAAAAAACTCTGGGGCAATTTTACATACATATTTTTATATTTTGGACAATAACAAATGCACTTATCAAGTACACTCATTATCAAAAAACAGAAATCAGCCTACAGGAGTGAAACTTGGTAGGTAGGTTTGACATTTGGAGACATGCGAATAATTCACACTTGGCACATGTGACATAAGCAAGAATGGGCCTTATCGCTGTACCTGACTGATTCAGCAGTCACGATTGCAGACACTCAGTGAGCAGTGATGAGCCATGAGCCCTCCATAAGCCGTCTTGTTAGCGCCAGCACTGTTGGTCGTTGGCTTCATGAAGCAGGATTACATACACACAAATTGTTACAACAACGGCCTTTTACACCAGATCAGCAATGTCAAAGACAGCAGTGGTGTCGTGCTAGACTGTCATAAAGTGGCTCTTCAGTGACAAGTCCCACTTTTGTCTTGGTGGAGACCACCAATGAACCCATGTGTGGAGACACCATGGTCTACGCCAAAATTAGCAGTTTGCAGGAACTGTGTTAGAATATTCAAGCTGCATGGGATGGATCATCACAGGACACCCATAGGAATCTCCATGCTGAGATGTCTGGCATGTTGCATGTTTCATAATTTCTTGTTCCTGGTGACCTTTATCTTCCTTTTGAACAGCATTGCAATCCGACACTCCTTCTGAGTGCAACTGTTATTTTGATGCTGAGTGTGTTTACTTGATATATTGCTTATTGTTCAGTAAAATTAAATGATTAGCCTAGCCTAAGACTTTCTGTCCTTTTGAATTTATGTTGATGGCTAAAACTCTGATATCTATAGTAAAACAGGCTTTATGTCACTTTCTGATTGAGTTGCATGTTTACCAACAGCTGTGTTTGATACTCAAAATCAAAGTACACTGAAGCACAGAGCTATATACAGCAATATTGTTCCATTTTGGGTGAAAGATTGAAGTGATTGAATTCACTATTTAGCCCTATTTATAACTCATTTATAACAAAATCTCAGTGGTCAGTAAGGGCAGGGTCTGCCGAGTGCTGAGGTGTGTGTATAGCATTGCTGTTTTTAAACCTTTGTTTAAGTAGAGAGCTGATAACTTCATTTTGGGCAGTTTGTTAGGGAGAGATTACTTGCTGATGCTGACATCATGGCCTTATGACATCATGCTTGCTGGTGGCCTGTAAGTGATGAATCTGTTCTGATGTGTGTTTCATGTCTGGAGTTTAAAAGGTTCATGAAAGGAGTTTTGAAAGCTATAAAAGCATAATTAAAGTACAGGGGTTACTCAAAATAAGAAGCCTATTAGGTCCAAGTCAGTTAAAGATTAGATTTAGAAATCTGACTCAGTTTGGTAGAATAATCCAAATGACATTATTATAATATAATAACGTGTCCAACCAAACTTCTTTGATGAATAGTGCCAGTGTTGTGTTGGGTGACTCTGGACTCTGGCTCAGACAGCTAACGTTCCCATTTCTCCCACAAAATTGGGTTTAGAATCATCAGGGATTGTCTTCCAATCTAATTAAATAAAAGATAAAAATGATGTTTAAAAGTGATGCTGTCAGCTGCAGCACCAGCTACGGCTTAGCAGTTAACATTCTGAAGATGCAGCTAACAGCACCACTTTAGTGACATATTACCACAAAAATGTTTTACCAACCTCAAAAAACACATAAGACAGTTGTGATGTCATTCATCAGTGGTTACTACGACAGTGAAGAAAGGTTATAGTGTGCTTTACAGAACACATTAGACTGCTTTGTTCTATTTAAAAGATATAAGATGACACATCTGAAAAGCACTTTTCACACTCGATTGTAGGCTGGCCCTCTGATGTATTTTTTTCCAAACTCCAACAGTGAGTAAAAGCAGGAAATTATAAAGTGCAAACAAAAGTAGCCTATAACAAAAAACAAAGACAGATTACTATAAAAACTACAGGGGACATCCAGCATCTATCAGCACAGGAAATGAAGTTTGTTAGGCACTATTCTTTTCTTTTTGGCATCCTGAAATAAAATGCTAACAATGAGAAGAGGTGTGAACAACAGATAAGCAGTCCAGATGGTGAATCAACAGAACAGAATGAAATGAACCCTTACACGGAAAGTGGAACTCAGTGTGACTGGCTGAAATGGAGCTGAATAAAGACAACCAGTTACTTTCCCCACAATGACACTTGAGTACATTATGTATTGAAAAGAGGTAACAAAGCATAAAGATTTACACCGGAACCCATACTTTCCACCTCTTGATACATTAATATTTATATTCAAGTATTTTAATCATACTTTAGTGTGATACAGATTACTGGCTTTTCTCCTTCTCTCTATATACCATCTAGTGTGGCCCAGAAGAAGATGGCTGCTTCTTTTTGAGGTTTGGCTCTTATTAGTGTTTGCTCCTCATGTTCTGCCACTGTTCTCTGCTCACCAGGCGTCTGGACCCAGATTTCTGTAATGCTGCTTAGGGGCGATGTCTGTTGTAAAAAGCACATTTATAACCATAGAAAAACGACCACACCATGGAGAAGAACATATTCAGGTTACCACTCCACAGGAGAGCATTATGGAAAATACATCATGAATGAAAATAGAAAGAAACAGATAAAAGCAGTGCAGAAACCACAGAAAGCACTAAGTGCTAGCTGATCTGAAGAATCATGACTCAAGAAGCTGCGCTGACTCATTCCGGAGATGCAGCAGGTTGTACTGTACGTTCTCCCTGTAGTGAGCCGCAACTTTAGTTCTGACTATATACATAAATGATGCCTTGTGGTTTCGTTTTTTTGCCGGATTCCCAAGCAACAGATTACGCAGGCAGTGATTTCAAGCTAGATTTGAGCTGCCTCTGAAGAACACATGGAAAAAAATACAGACACATACGGTGCATAGAATAACAATGTATTTCCATGGACTAGCTTTTTTAAAGCTTGTATGTTGGTAACACTGAGGATTTTGTAATTTTGGAGAACCTAATTAGATGTTTTTAAAAGTTTTCCAATAAAACTCATATGAGGGAATTTTTTAGAAAGTGTAATGTGTCTGCAATGACTGCTAATTAATTGGCGCCTTAACATGATAAGCAAGTAAGATGGTGCATATTTATTTGATTTAGGCAGCTACATGTCTTACTACTACTTTAAAGGTGCTGGATTTCTAGAAAAAAATACAAATCTATAAGACACTCGAGAAGAAATGTCTTGGTACTGTAATATGATGGTGTTTTGCTGCCAGGTAGAACAAAAATAAACCTTTCAGCATTTTACAAGATATCATGATGCAAGTCTGAAAAAAATATGTAATTATGAGAAGATATTTTATCGTTGTGATAAAATACCTTCTAGTAACCGCATAATTACATGTCAAAATTCATCTTTGTATGTATGTATATAACTACATTACTAGATGTCAAAGATCTAATAAGATAATGTGATAATACCTGTAGACTGCCAAATACGCTAGATGCTGGTTTTGACTTGAATTGCTGGTGCAATTGACTGAATTCATGCTTGGCTTAAATTAGAGTGAAATCTCAGGGTTCTTTACCAGCATAGATGGCATTTACACCAGTAATTAGATTAGATTCCACCTTGTCATTGTGAAGAGTACAGGTACAGAGCCAGTGCAATGCAGTTAGCATCTAACCAGAAGTGCAAGTACAGTATTATTTACATAAAGTGTTGTAGTAATAAATATACACACATAATATAAACATATCTATATGCATAATTATGTTTGTACAAGAGCAGCAACAAATGAGCGTTAGAACTGTAAGAGTAGTGCAAGTAGACAGTATGTACACAATAAAAATAACATCTGAGGCAGAAATACTGTGAGAACAGTATGTAAACATGAGTATACAGCAGGCTTGGCAATGAATAAAGTGAATCAAACACTGTGAAGGATTCTCAAGTCTCATACAGACATAAACCTCAGTACAATACAGACCTCTTAGACATCTGATACAACACGGTGAGCTTATTGGTTACAAACTACAACATCGAAAAGTTAATAATAATAATAATAATAATAATAATAATAATAATAATGATAATAATAATAATAATAATAACAACTATAAAGTTTCATTGTCACTAAGATTTGATGAATTTACTCAGGAATCAGTTATAATGGCATTAACTGTCACATGACAAAGAGTAGTATATTCACTCAGTTTACAGCAGTCAGATAATGTGTAATCTTCAGTCTGCCGTCTCAGAGTTTTTCAGTTTTAATGGTATATAGTAAATTGTAAAATATTGTAAAACTAAATGTGACCTAAGTACTATAGTAGCTGTACTGTAGTAACAGTGTTTACAAACATTAAAAATCTAGTCCATTTTAATTGAAAGCCAAAAAGTTTTCTTTTCTTGGGGGAAAACCAAATTAGTTGCAGACAAAGTAATTAGTTGCATATTTGATTGCAATAAGTCATCGTGTAGCATCTAAAATTAGAAATGGTTGAGTCCCTCAAGTGTTACAGCATGAAAAATTCATTTTAAGATGTGCTTAACAAGCTGGTATTCATTCCATTGTGCTCTCCACTTTGTGCCTCCTTACTGCAGTGCTGCGCTATGAGTGATATTACATGAAGTTACTGCATACAAAACAAACTATAGTATACTAGAGGATAGTATATCAGTACTACAGATGGCTAAAAGATCAAACTATGTAAGTGTCAACCTGTAAACCTTAGAAAACCTTATATTTCCAGTCTCAAAACTATATATTGTATAGTTCTACTGCCATTAGTGACAACAGGAATTTCACAAATTGTATCATATTTCATGCAAATCAGATTTTTCCCCCCTTGACAGTTAAATGCACTAATAAATGCAAAGAAAGAGAGAAAAGATGTGTTCTGTGATGAGCCGACAGCAAAAAAACTGGCAATATATAGATTCAGGGGAAAATGTATATTAATGAGTTTCTGTGCCTTGATTGTTATGCTGTATGATTAAGGCACAATAAAAACTCCACTTCCTAAAATGATGGTCTAATTATTACAGCTCTACAGTTTTTTATACTTTAGCAAGCTAGGCTAGAATGTTACAATTTGTTTTCTTTCGGTTTTCTTTCAGCATAGCAATATATGTCTACACTCTTACTCCACTCGTCAGATGACAATCAGATGACCTTCTAAGCTAATAAGTCTAAAAATATGTGTAAATCATTTGGAATTATAACAGACATACCCCTCAATAATCTCTAAATGCTGAGCTTTTTGTCAGGTTTGTGCTTTCTAATACAGTAATAGTATTATGATAACATGTTACACAAAAGAACATTTTGATGTTACATTCTCCAGCCCTGGTTCTGAGTAATCTCAGTATATTTAGCTCATCTAGTTCTCAGTAACAATACTTAATCTTTAAGGGCCTACACTTAAAAATAATAGAGCAGGCCCTGAGAATTGTAATGCTGTGATGCAGTCAGAATTCAAAGACGTTATCCACATTATTCTGAAGAACTGCCATTTTAATGTGAAATGCATAATCAAGAAACAAGATTTGAGTTGGCATCCAAAACCACTTGGTTCCGCTGTAATTACGCCCATACATTACACTCCACCTTAACAATTAAAGCAATAACAGTCAAGAAACAGAATATAAATAATCAAATTATTAAACTAATACCATAACATCTCGGCAGTACTAGTTCAGTATTTTGGGGAATGCAATACAAAAGAAAGATAAGTAAAGACAAATAGTACTATCTGATCGTATAGATAGGGAGATAAGGGCTGTTTTGTAATTATTATCTTAAGCTCTTGAAACAAACTTACTCACTCACAGCTCAGTGGCAAAACTATTGTAACTCTGAGTTACTCTGCTTGCAAGGTTAAGATTAGTTAGTTGACTGAGTTTTCGTAGCCACAGTTCTGACAGTTACCTTGACAAATCTGATAAAATGACTTTCCAGAAATCACATGTGAATAAAATCATTGTGAACCTGCTGAGACAAATCTATTCTTGTACATTGTGGTGAAACAGTGGTCAGCGCTTTGCTCCTGACTACATATTGCAGTTTAAAAAAATGAGAAATTAGTTTAATTTACTCCCGTCAATGTATTTACACTGAAAGTCTCATGTAGTTATTTAAATTAACAGTAGGAGTGCAAAAGTGTATGTTCCCCCTATAATTAAAAGTGGAGGTGCAGTGCTCCACATTCTCCATTATTTAGGTGTGTGGAGGTGGCACTTCAAATACTTGTACCTCCTCTAGCAATTCAGAACTCGAAAATGGCCTCCAGATTTGTATCTAGAGTTTTTGTTTTGCTTTGTTTGCATTTGTACAATGTGCTCATTTTTACTTCCTAATTATGAACATTGAGAATACAGAGCTCTTTTTTCCTGTTGGAGTTTCACTCCTCAGCTGAAATGAAAACCCACTTGATATCCGAGATGTGTGTTTTTTCTGTCTTTTATTTTTTTGTTTATCTATTGTCTTTGGGGCGTTTTGTTATGGTAGCCAACATTTCTTTCATCATATTTCACATCTTAACAGCACTCCCTTCTCAGTATCCTAGCAACTAGTACACATCTGTTGGGAGTGAGCCTGCCCTGATGTAAGTCTCTAAACTATCTATTTTGCCTCCACCTTGAGAAGTTGTAGAAAAAGCCAAATGTGATAAAGCATACAATTTCACTAAACAATGAAACAATATTGCAGGACTGGCCTGCTGCACTTCAAACAGTTCACAATTCCTTCTTAATTATAGGATGGTATAATTCCCAGATCTGCATAATTCTATAGGTCTGGGAGATACAGGATTATTATCCTTGCCCACTGGGGTTCAAAGGAGAAGCTGCTCTCACAAAAACAGAAGCTAATTTTTAGCCCATGGATGGGTGGATGGATGAATGGATGGATGGATGGATGGATGGATGGATGGATGGATGGATGGATGGATGGATGGATGGACAGATGGATGGACGGATGAATGAGAGGATAGATTAGATTTAACACAGTGAGGTAGCCTATAAACACACTTCAACTTCTTCACAGCCTTTTGATTGGATATTAGACAGCAGATTGGACTGCAGGTAGACATTGCTTATCTCTATACATGCTAAGAAGTTTCATTTGAGGAGAACCGTACTAAACACAAGACAAATGTTGTGTCTTCAGCTGATGAAAGCCAAAAGTGAAAAGGAACAGGGCACCTCACACATCTGTTTGGTTGACTGAAGCCTGTTGAGATATGGAAGTGTTTGGCTGCAGAGAGTTGAAGATGACGCAGTGGCTGAAAGATCTGACCTTGCCTATGGACGATCACTCAACGTTATTGAGTCAGGTTGAGGGTGACAGGTGAGAAATGCTGGGCTGGATTAGAGAGGATATATCACTGGGGAAATTCTCTTCCTATTGACCTCCTGAGAAAGAATGGCCTTTTCACTCTCCAAGAGGTAGGAGATCAGGTCTGGACACCTCGTTGTCCAACAGGCAGTAATGGATGTGGCACATGGCAAAGGGCCCAATCCATGTTATCAAGCGTGTGCCCGTTTGCCAGAAATGGAGAGTTGCACTCAAGCTACAAAAAAGACCTTGGATTCAGACTCATCCTGAACTGAACTATAGCTATGACACAGGACTTTTTTGAAAAACACAAACCAAACTAATTCAATTATTGCTTTTTGCTTTTTTTTTTTTTGCTACAGCCATAGTCTTACTGCAATACTGTCTTCTCACAGCTCACAGCAGTGTCAGGTTTAGCAGCAGCTGAGGAGTCATTAATTGAAGAAAAAACCTCAATCTGCTGGACAAAATGAAGCTTTGCATGCAGTAAATGCAGTGTTTAAGGTAAGGAAGCTAAAAGATTAGTTTCCCAGAGAGTAAACACCCATTAAATTCATGTTTGATTAATGTTAAAGCATCATTAAATATGTTTACATACACTTAATAATCCACTAACTGCAGAAAATCTGATTTTGTCAGTAACCCATTCAACTTGTTTACATACCTCTGAGTAATCAGATAATGGGGTAACTATAGTCAGTCAGTAAGGCAGTAATTGAATTTCTGCTTTGCAGCCAGCCAATAAACTCACAGAAAATTAGGTAGCGTACGGGTAAACATAAAAATCAAACTTCATGTTGCAGCTTTTTTGTAAACGATGACTCACTTTAAAATATGAACACATCCAGAATGTGAGGAATATTTAAATCCCTAATTTTGTTAAGCATGCAAATGGTTTCAGATACACACTTTCAAAAGTCTTTTGTTGTTATCTTATGAATGCCTAAATGCTGCTTGGTATTTCTATTTATAACTATTTGTTGTCGCACATGCACAGACTGATAAACCCAAAAGAATTCCAAATATATCCAAGGATTTATTTATCGGATTTCATAATTGGAATTCTGACCTATGAAATTGTGCTGTTTACATCGATGATTGAATAAACAGGTACTGAAACCAGAAATCTGATTTTGTTCTGATTATCAAGCGCATGTAACTGCACTCGATGTTAAGA
The DNA here is from genome assembly GCA_024036415.1 of Prochilodus magdalenae. Taxonomy (NCBI): domain Eukaryota; kingdom Metazoa; phylum Chordata; class Actinopteri; order Characiformes; family Prochilodontidae; genus Prochilodus; species Prochilodus magdalenae. The sequence continues at coordinate 62,849 of JAMWET010000257.1, forward strand.
TTATTAAATCACCATTTCAAGCTAAAAACAGAAATAGAAATATATCTGTATTTTTTGTATCGTAATTTGTTTGGGAAGTAATAACAAAGCAAATAGTGAGTTTAAATGGCATTAGCTTAGTTGTCACATCCTGCTTGTCTTGCCCATGTTTGTCTGTTTTCTCTGGTTTTCTGTTTCTTGTCACTTCCATGTGCCTTTTGTTGTCCTGTTCCATGTGCTTCTGCTTGTATTGGTTTTTGGTCCCCTCATCTGTCCTGAGTTTGTAGCTCCCCCCCCTTGTGACATTAGTACAGACACCTTTAACATAAAGAAACAATTATGCTGTCTGGTAACACTTTTTTTTTTACCAAAAATGACTTTACCCTTATTAGCCTCCTTTTTGTTGTATGGAGCTACATTTTTTTGTTAATCAAAACCAATAAAATAAGCTTACTTTGAAATTTCCACCAAAAAAACAAACCACATCTTCTCCAATGGATGAGAACAGTTAAGGTGGATCTATCAAAAGACTCTCTACTGACCTCTACTGAATTTTTTAACATACCTCTGCCAATTGGTAGAGATGGAACAATCAGATTGAGCTAAACTCAACACTTTGTTTATTAAAATATTATGACTCATAATATGCTGTACCAAAAAGTTCAGAGACACATTAAAAGATTAATCACTTTTCCACCACATTAACATTGAATGGCTAACAAAACTCAACATAACAGCATCTTTTCAACAGTCCCAAAATACTCAGACTGTCTGTAATTCATACACACCGGATGACTGACTTACTTCATGCTCCTTTTTAGTTGGATGCGCTGAGAATTAAAAACAAGAAACCTAATGGTTTTAACCAGATGTTGTACATGAAGCATCATTCCATTTCTCTTCATTATTTCAAAAGCAGACGTTTCTCAGCTCAAAAAAATTCCCCTCAGTGGATCAGTTTTGCAATTTTGCACAGTCTGAACAATTACGAGAGGAGATTTTGCCACCATAATGTGAACATAGCTCAGGTAACTGTTTAAAGGGAAAATGTTCTGTCTAAGACAATGTTGTATCACCAAAACAGTGAACTTTTAGAAATTATGTTAGGAATTAAAACATGAGGCACAGGAGATTTAGCACTGACATGACACATGTCACATGATCTCATGGTTGTCTACTAAGCAATGTTTATACTGTCATTACTGTCAATGTTATGAACAGTCAACATTAATTTCATGGTAAACTATAAATGAAAGCATATTAAATATTACTATGGCCAACATAAGGGGCTGCTGACTTTTGTATTTCATTAGTAGTTTAATGTTGATCTAATCCAAAAATGACATTAAAATTTCAACCTCGACCAAAAAGATCATTCTGATGGGAAATCAGTAATAGATCAATATCAGTTTGCCGTATAGGAAGGGTAGCTGCTACCATGCTTTCAGTTGTAGAGAAATAAGAAACATTTTTTTAAGATGTTTTCCCTCTTTACTTTAAGCATTGCATTAGTTGCATATAGCGCTTGCGTTGAAGAGCAAGAGTTTTCTGCAGAGAAAGACGTGTTATTTGAAACCTTGTTGAACCTAAAAGGCTTTTTTTAGGGGGGTCTGCTTTTGCACATGGAAATGCCTGCAGCTAATACAAGACTACACTAAAATCTCTAATAAAACTGGAGATTTGTCTTGTACTCACACCATAGAGATTTAAGACTTGACTCACCCATTAGAGATCAGAGATATGGCATGTGTATTGTAGATTATGTTTAAAGATGTACAAGTAGATATACCACTATTTACTCACTTGCACATGGATAAAGCAGACTGCACCTGCAAGTCTAGATTTATTGGACTTGCTATTGAACAAAACAAAGACTGTCTAAAGGCAAACAGTGAACCAAACAAAGAGGATAAAAACAGAATTATTAAAAAAAGACCTACAGTGGCTAAGACACAAAGCCACAAAGCTACCCAAACAAAAGCACTAACAATACAGAAGTTGTATGTTCTACTATAAAGTTACACTGTAGTTCTATAAGTTCCCCAGGTACTTTTTTACATGAGTCATTGTTACCCTGTAACAAAGCTTTTACTTATGTCCACGCTTTGGCTACAAACCTTTGATTATATTCATGGGAATATTTTTTCCCAGGTTGTGTCAGCTTGTGCTGAGTACTTTCTTAATTAAGGAGAATTGTTTTTAGGCTTGCTGCGGCTTGTGCAAGAGCATAGCAAATGCTGCAGTGGTCAAATTACACGGCAAGGGTAATTCCTCAGAGCCACCAACAGTAGGACATGTATATGTAGACGAGGGGAGATGCTGAAGCAGCACATGTCCCATAATTAACTGCAAGGCAGCAAAGCTATTAAGGTTGCCCAAGACCAGCTCTTTGAAACTAGAGATACTGTGCAAATACAGTATATAGCATGAAAGAGCTTTTCCAACGTCAAAGAAAAAAATAGAAAAAAGAATCCCAAAATTAGGTCAGTGAGAAGCAAGGCAAAATGCTTATGTAGCCCTAAGGACTTGACAGATAACTAATCTTTGTGGTCTACTGGTGGTCTGACGGTACAGTTTCTTTCTCCTTAAGTTTCTATTTTTATAGTAATAGTGCTGTGCATTGTTTTACACTAAGAAATTTAGTGCATGGGACCACAAACTGATTATGTAGCACAATATTTTAAGAATCATCTGATTTGCACCACATTCCTATGAACTAGAGAAGCCTGGAGCTATACTTTGCAAAACTAAACAATGGGGAAATGCAGACCAGGGCTGCAAATAAAATTAGTTCCTCCTAATCAGCTTTAGATGGTTTCAATAAATCGATAAATCAGTGAAAAAGTCTGGCAAGCAGGCAATCAATAGTTACATAATTCACATCAAAGACATTGTTGTGGTTAAATACAGGGATTATTACTGCTTTAGCTCAAAACTCTTTAGAACACAAAACGACAACAAACAGATTGTAAGTATTGCATATTAACGGGATATCATCAATGTAGCAGTAGTTAAAAAAAGAATATTAAAGTAAACATCTTACCATTACTAATATTCAGTAAATGTTTTGCTGATATGTTACATGAGCTAAACCTAACAGGTTAGTTCCACTGAGCAAAACTCTCACCTGGGGCTTAATGCTAACCCTGATCTTACTCATATCACAAAGCCTGACCCTAACCCTTGCCCTGGTCCTAATCCTAACCATAATGTCAAATTTAACTAAAAAAAATGTGATCCAAAAACTCACTTTGGCCCCAATCTCAACCCTAACCTTAAACTTACCTCAGAATCTAATCCTAGAACAGACCTAATCAAAACCTAGTTCTAACACATACCCTGGCCCTAATCTTAACCCTAATCTCAGCCTAAAATCTAATCCTAACCCTTACTCTGGTTTTAATACTAACCCTGACCTTATGCTTAACCCAAAACCTAATCCTAACCCTCAGTCTGGCCCTAATCTTAACCCTAATCTCAACCTAATCCTAACCCTTACTCTGGTTTTAATACTAACCCTGACCTTATGCTTAACCCAAAACCTAATCCTAACCCTCAATCTGGCCTTAATCTTAACCCTAACAGTGTAATCACAGTTTTAGCAGCAATGTTTCAGTGCAAGTAAAGCATCAAAGAGGTGTGGTTGTGTTTGTGTGTGTGTTTGAGAGAGAGAGAGTGTAGAGTATGTGTGTGAGTGTGAGTTTTAGTTCAGTTCTCAGATCAGTCCTTGTGGGTTTACTGCAGGGCCATAAATCATGTTTACCATTTCACAAAGCAGCAATAACCATGTGCACTGTTTTAGAGTTTTCAAAAACATTCGGCCAATCCACAAGGCAAGATCTCACAGTTTAGCCAGATAATTTGTACCTAATTAAGTCTTAATCTAATAGGAAAAGTGCTGAGGCACATTCTTATTGGATATTTCTTATCTCTGGATTTATGTTAACTGGCTAACTCAGACACCTTGCATTGTGAAACCACCTGAAACAAAACTGAAACACAGAAAAAGAAACTACACTTTTTAAAAAGTTCTCTTTGTGCATTAGAATAGTTGCAAGCAGTGAGTACAGTTGAGAAATTTAACAGTTTAGTTAAAAACGTAACTAAAAGTAAAGTGTTCCCATATTTATTACTTTTTGAGTCATGCGTAAGTCTGTACTCTAGTCTCCACCATCTGTGTTTTCTCTTTTTCATTCGAATGACGTAAATGGAGAGTGCAAACCTCACCATGACAACTAACTGATAACAAGGTTTGTTTATTATTGACATACCGCCAATTAGTTGTTGCAGTCATAAAGCAGACTATAGTAAACTGTCTGCAGTCCAGCAATTATAGTAAGTGATAAGAGATATGACTGCACACAACTGCACTTTCATTTCAATGGAGCATTTGCAATTTTTATGTTTCTGTACATTTGTAACTCCTATGAAAGTGCAGTTGTGTGGCCCTGAAAGGTTCAATCCTGTATCACTTTTATCTGGGGTCAACAACTGTAAAACCCAAACTGGTCCACCAAACAAATCTTGAGTGCCAGTATAATGTTGTTATTGTACTTGCAGCCCCAACATCAACAGTATGCTCACTGTTCTTTGTCCAGTTTCAAATAACTTTTAATTACTTTGATATACTTAAGATTCCTCCAGATGCCCTTTCATTAAAAACACCCTCAGAGACAATGGCTGTTGGTATAAAAAGACGTGTTACTGAATCACACGTTTCACTTAACAAGTTTCATGGTAGTAGGCTGTGGATAGAACTGTAATCTGGAAGTGTTCTGGCTTACAGCTATGTGTGGGGCACCACGTCTTTCTCTTCCAGAAGACCTAGCATGTGAACTCACGCACTTCAGTGCTATTTGTGGCACCTGCACTAAGCCTTTAAAAAAATCTGCTTATTTTTACTGCATGCAGTATAAGACCAAAACCATCCGGCCATTCTTATATATTGTTGAGTGTATATTGTGTCATGCATGTTGAGGAATCCAGTCGGGGTCCGAGCTCGAAGTCTGGGAGATGCACATGCTACATAAAATGCTACTTTTCATGCCCAAGAGTAAGCAAAATGTCTCTTGTCTACAAAATATTTACTTTGATTAAATTGAATACAGCTTGACATTGAAATGAAAACTCAGTCATGAATCACTGCCATTCATTTTTTAGATAAACAAAGTGTTCAAAGGACAAGTCGTCGTGACCTAGTGTAAACTCCAAACAGCACTGCTAAGGTTTGACCCTTCAAGAGGAATTCCACTGATTTTTCCAAATATGCATCATTTATTTTGATTTAAATTGTAGACACTTACTGACTCTACTTCCTTAACAACAGTGGTGGTAGCAATCATGAACTTTGCAGTGTCTACAAGGAAAGTGTGGCCATTCAATTTGCAATTTGCTGTCCAAAATGAACAAGGAAGCTACACGTCTTTGGGCTTTAATAAGTTCTGCCATAACATATTAGTACATTGTACATTCAATTCAGTTATGCCTTTCCCCCACACTACATATACCTCCTGCTGACCTTTTAGTCCAAAACGCCAACATCAACATGTTCTTAAATCAATGTTACAATCATCAAGCTACATGGCCAAAATGATGTCAATCGATTCCCTGGTCTTATAGATTTCAAGGGTAGAACATGGTGAAAGCAGATGCCAGACGTTTAGATATAAAACTATTTTTCTTGCTTTATCATTCAGCTATGCAGTTTATGAACTCTTTATTGCCACATCTATGGCTGCAGCATTATTGACAGTGACAAACATAATATTATCCATTATTCCAAATGCCATCCCCACTGCTTTGTGGACTGCTTTGGTTTTAGCACTTTCCGTCTCATTTTTCCTCCTCACTGTCAAGGTGTGCTGTCACTCTTGAGAAATGCCACTCTAGCTTTTGCTGGTCAGGACAACTTTGCTAACAGTACTGATGCTGCGAATAACATCTGAAACTAGAAAGTACCAGTTGTCCTTCTTGTAAAGTGTATTCGAGTGGCTGATGAGAGATATAAGATATAACGTGACCTTTCACCATTTACACGAGTGGAAACTTGCAGTAAATGTGTAAAAATGGGAAACTGATCCTTTTCTGTGTAATCAATGTGATTTTTAACCAGGCAAGTAAAAAGCGGGATTGTATTCTCTGGAGTTCCATGTCTTTTTCCTGCATGGTGGGTATATCAACAAACAAGGACTAAAACAGAGTGACATTTATTCAATTGTGTACCTCAATCATGGTGACTCAACTGAGAAAGGCTGTAGTCTACTACTGTCGTCAGTGCTCTCTGTCACGTCTGGCTGTTCTCTCAGGTTAGCTGGTTTTCCACTCTGTACTATCGAGAAAGACTGCTAGCAGATATGCCGTTTAGACTTGGGGACCCCATTCAGAGATACCACCTCCTTTCGAACACTTCCTGCAGTCTTCTACTATCGCTACTGCAAACATGCACAGATCCTGGCAGGTCGGTTATGCATTTGCATGAGCCAATAAGCATAATAAATTTTTATTTCTTTAAGAGATAACTGTTTCTTGCATTGCCGTGGTCATTTTTCTCTTTCTTGGGCATTCCTCTCCAGTCTGCTAACAAGCACTACAGAGATCGCAGTGCTATGTGCTTAACGTGATACATGTTAGCCTAAAACACCTAAAGTTAATGGTGTCCACATACTTTTGGTTGAATTTGCATTTGCAACCATTTCATGTAATAGCCATTAATTTGGTAGCTTTAAGAGTCATTCAACATTTTAGATTTAGCATTGTAGCACATCACAACACCAAACCGCTTTAAATAACTGTTTATATCTTCACAGTTTCATTATGCGGAGATTAAGAAGCCTTATTAATTGTTTCAATTATTAAAGTTGTAACAGTTATAACTCAAGAGGTAGAGCTTACCAGAAGGCACCCCTCTGGGATGCTGTTCTCAGCTACACCAGGCAAGAGGCTTATCAGAAAATCATGTTATGTTTAATACAGATTAAGTCTAAGGTTTCTAATTCACAATGCAGTCTCCAAGTCATTGGGTTCCATGAATCATGCCCTGGCCATTTCAGCTTTAATTATACACTATACATAATAACAGTGGTGATATCCACATTTAGGTTACTCCAGTTAAAAATGCATGTTATCAACCCAACTCTGACTCAGTCCCAAAGGATCACAATTCCTTTTGCATTTATTGGGGACTTCATCAAGGAACAATAGATCTAAATGGAAAGAAAATGTGTGTGTCTTTGCGGTCACGCTGTATAAAACCTATGTAGGCTCTCTGTCAGTGGGTAATTACGGAGACTGGAATATGTATGAATAATAAACAGACCAGCTGGAATAAATCTAATCGGCCCCATAATAAAGAAAATGTGTTTTGTTTGGACTGCTGTGTTCCTGCAATTAAAGGAATGGAATTGCAAAATAAATAAATAAGCAAATAAATATATAAATATATAAATAAGAAACTGCGGAAAAGACATATTGGAAATGCCATGGAGGTGGTCTTGTTTCCGTTAATTGTGGGAGTTATAAGTAGTTTTGTTCCAGGGCTGTCTTTCTTGCCCCGGAAACGTACAACCGAGCGCTGCGCTGTGGAACACCAGCAGCTGTTCTGAGAGGAACAGAATAGCCAGAGGCACAATGAGAGAATGCAAATAGTCTGGCAAAAAATAAGACACACTGGCATGGCACCTAGACAAACATCTGTAGTGGAGGCCTGCTGTCACACTGTGTTGGTACAGCAGTAGAGCAGTTCAAACTGTTTTAAAACTTTCACACCTTACTTTTTTTGTTTTTGTTTCCTCCTGAGGTTCACAATTTATGTTGGGGTTCACGGTGAACATTTTGAACTCTCTGCTTTTCCTTTTAATTTAAACAGGCTGCATTTGTTACTGACTGATATATGCAAATTAGCTTTATTCTGACTGGTTGCTATTAATTGCACATCATTCAAGAAGAGCCCAGCCCCTTTTTTCTTCAGTGCCAATGTGTGCAACTAAAGTGTAGGGAAACAAATATACAGATACTAAACTTTTGCCACTTCAGATTTACATAAAAAATGTCTTTTGAGATTTTGAAATGCTTTAAAATTGATGGAAAAAAAGTATTCAGGTAGTACATTAAAATCCACCAAGCACTTTATTAGAAAGACCCAAACACCTACTCATTCATGCAATTATCTAATTGGCCAATTGTGCAGCAGCTTCAGGTCATGTTCACCTTCACATAATTGTTGGTACCAGAAAGGCTGGTTTGAGTAATTCTACAGCTGCTGATCTACTGGAATCTTCTTGCTCAACAATCTCTCATGACAATGCAATAAAGAAATATCATCCTGTGAGCAGCAGTTCTGCGGATGAAAAAAACACAACACTGATGAGAGAGGTCAATAGAAAAGGATTAAACTGCTTTTTGGGCTTTTAGAAAGTCTACGGTAGCTCAGATAACCATGATGAGCAAGCAAACATCTCAAAACACACAATACATCAAGCTTTAAGATGGATGGGCTTCAGCAGCATAAGACTATGTGGGGTTCTGTCAGTCGAGAAAAGAAAGCTACAGCCACAGTCAACCGGAACTGGGTAGCTGCCCAGGAAAACCGCCTGGTCTGATTCTTCTTAGACACACAGATTTTGGTGCAAACTGTATGACTCCTAATGTGCCCTTATGGGGTCCAGGCTATTGGAGATGGTGTAAGGGTGTTTTCTTGTACACTTTGGGCCTGTAAATACCAATCATCGCTTGAATGCCACAGCCTATTTGAGTATTGTTGTGTTGTCTAGCCACATGATTGCACCATGTCATAAAGCAAATAAACTGGCTTAATGAACATGCCAATGAGTTGAATGTATCCCACTCCCAACCACTGGATCTGAATCCAGCAGAACACCTTTAGAATGTGGTAGACCAGGAGATATGCAGCATGAAAGTGTACTGCAGGAACTGTATGATGCAATCATGTCAACATCAGTTCAGGATCAGAATTTCAAAGGAATGTTTCCAACATCTTGTGGAAAGCATGCCAAAAAGAATTGGGTCTGTTTTGAGACAAAGCGAGGCCCTGCCCAGTATTAATACAGTCTTCCTAGCAAAGTGCTCAATAAGTGTATACATGTATGAAAAACTTTTTTTATTTGTATATATATTACCACAGTAAATATAGAAAACAAAATTTTAAAGTAAACATAAAACTACCAATCATGGCAAAGTTGAAGAAGCATCTTAAAGTTCTCGGGCACAACGTTACTAAACAACATGGAAATGGAAAAAGATAAAGAGCTTATTCAAAGACCCCTAGCAAACATCACTGATCTGTACAACCGGTTCGATCTTATGCAAGTTGAAAAGTTTATATGTACCACATCTATTTTGGTGTGCCACTTAACTCAGACTATAGAAGGTAGAAACCAGGAGTCACATGGATAGAGTCACACAAGTTTTCTCTGTGAACAATAAAGTAGAGATGTGTGTTCTGCCAGTAAAAATGGGACAAAATTGAACTACAGAGATTCAAAATGCTAATTACATATTACAAAAAGTAAAATGTTAATATGTGGCATCATTTCCTGTGAGTTCATGTTGTTCTGTATCTATATGTTTATAGTAATAGGTCTATATTTTAACATTTTAAGTGGATATATGCACTGGAACTAAAACGTGTCTGTTACCTGCTGTAATCTGAGATGATGGATATATCTAAATGTGTTGTTTTACCTATAAAGACATTACATTTGAAACAGCTCAGGTCGAAAAATTTGTAGACATGAGTCCTGCAGCTAAGGATTCGTAAGGAGGCCTAGATGTAGGAACATTGCGGAGAGGATTTCTTTGCATTCAGGTTCAAGAGCATAAGTGAGGTGAGCTAGTGATTTAACTCTACCAACAGATAATAGAAAAACATTATCTGACATGAGTCAGGCAGTAATCAGATTTCTTCTTTACAGCCAGTCAACTAACAGAGCAAGGCATGATGTCACATAAAACCTGTTCCAAGTCACAAGTCTCCACTTTGCTAATCCCTGACGTACTGGATGGAGTTCCATCACATCTAAGATTGCAGGACACAAAGTAAACTGAAACTGCAGTTCACTATGAAACTTTCAGTTTAAGGCAATCAGACTTCAACTGTCCAAAAGTGGATAAAATCGCACAGCGTGGTTGCTACTTGTTGAAATTATGATGGTTGTACTTAAAGTGGAATTGTTGATTTCCTCCCTCTCTGCGCTGCACTGGACACTGTCCAGAGTAAAATGCACAGAGCAAAGCGATAAGCTTGCAGTTGTCCAGGATCTTCTTGAATGTAGGGGCACAGAGGTTGGCATCCTTGGTGGCACAGCTTTTAAGGTGGAACAGAACCTGAGAAGCTGGCAAAGCTGGCCTTATTTGAAGATAAACATCATCCAAGTTTGCTGAGAGAAGATTGGAAAGTGAATTAAAAAGGACTGACATCCTTTGAGAAATACTACACAAAATTATATGCCCAACCCTTAGCAGCCGAATTAGAAGACGCGTCACAGTTTCTGATGTCCTTAGATTTACCATCTATAGGAATTGAACAAAATAGAATACATCAGGGACATAACAGAGGAAGAAATAATAAAAGCTATATCAAGACTGAAAACTAATACAAAGCCATGTGCCGATGGCCTACCCATCGACAGTGGTATAAAACCTTTAGAAAATAATCTACCGTTACTCAAGGACGTGTTTTAATTATGTTCTTGAAGGGGGAAGCCCCTTTATCCGGAGACAAGCAGTAATCTCAGTATGGGTAAGATAAAACAGAAGTTCCTATAGACCTATTTCTGTTCTAAACATAGATTATAAGTTTTTTACAGGCATCAATACTAGCAATAAGATTGGAAGATATTATTCCCAGACCTGATAGACACAGATCAAACAGGTTTCGTAAAAAAAACAGACATACTCAGGACAGATGTGAGGCGTTGCTCTTCACCTTATCGCTCATTATGAGAAACAGCATCTGAATCTTTATTCTTAGCTGGATGCCGAGAAGGCATTTGATGCCGTTTGGAATCATCTGTATTTAGTTCTTAAACGATTTGGTTTTTAACATCAAATGATTAACTGTCTAAAATGCTTATATTGTTCCCCAACCAGCCAGAATTAAAATTAATGGGAATTTATCTACAAAAGTGTGGATGACAGGGGATGTAGACACAGGTGCCCTCTTAGACCCACCCCACTTTTTTTTGCTTTTTACCGCGTCGAACCATTAGCACAGGCAATTAGAGAGGAGAAAGATATAACAGGCGTGAGGATTATGAACACAGAATATAAAATATGTCCCTGTATGCAGATGACATACTTCTTGACCCTGGACTAAGCAGATGCAAGTTTACCTAAATTGCTGTCTTTGCTTTAAAGGTGGAACATACTTCAGGCTATAGACTAATTTATATAAAACTCAGGACTTTACTTTTAACTATAATCCACAGCTAAAGGTTCACAAAAGACAAATATTTAAATGGGAAAGAACTATAATTAACTACCTAGGTGTGGCAAATACCTAAGGATCTATCTGGTATTTATATGCATAACTACACCCCACTTACAGCTTGAAAATCAAACAGACTTAAATCGTTGGTCACTGTTTATGAGTATGTGGAATAGATGCTATAAAAAATGAATATAGTACCTAGGCTGCTCTTTCTTTTTCAATCATTACCTGTAGAAGTACCTCTCAAACAGTTCCATGAGTGGAATAGAATGATCTCACCTTTATTTGGGGAGATCAAAACCAAGTAATTAGTAGACACACAGACATTACAGTTGAACAAGGGGGAAATCTTACCCTGCTTACTAGACTTTATAGATCGGCTCAGTTTTAAGTTTTCTGGTATTGGTGCGCGACCCGGACACATGACGCAAAATGGAAAGATTTAGAAACAAAGCCAATTAAATATACCCTTGCCATCTATACTAGGTGATAAGAATCTTTTAAGGAATCTTTGGATAAAGTGACCAGCTGATTGATGTCCTCTAAATATTTGGAAAAAAGAAATTAAAGATCCAGAATTTGAAAGAAATTTACGTAGTTTACGTGGATAACATATGACACAGAATTCACACCGCTAAACTGGATGCCAGATTTAAATATTGGATGAATAAAGGCATAACTTCATAATGTACAATATCTGCCGAAAAAGGTCTAAATACTTTTCAACAACTTACAAAAAAATATGATTTCAAAATGATTTCTTTAGATATCTTCAAATGAGATCTCATTTTGACAAGAATATTAAAACAGTGGGAGAAAAAGGAATGACTTTAATTAAGATATTTATCAACGCCATAAAAGGGAACACCAATCGAGGATTAATTTCAAGAATTTATCAGCTCTACAGCTGGAAAAAGGGCTCTTTCCACAACGTAGTCAAGTCAAGATGGGAGAAAGAGGCTTTAAAGTTTATCTGAGGATGATCTGGTTAAACATATGTATGACCTGTTCTACTACCTCTAGCTCAGGTCTTTGGAGGGAATTTACTTGGAAAAAACATTTTAAGATTTTTTATAACCCCGAATATTAAAAAAATTACAAGTAACAATCCAATTATGTGGCAATGTTGGAGAATGTGTGGTAATATGTCTGCTGGTCATTTTCATGTTTTTTTGGGATGTCCAAAACATTTATACGTATTGGGTAAAGGTGGTAAATTGCAATAATTAATTTTGAACTTGTTTTTTGATTTCAGGTGTCATTTTACTTGGAAAATAACCAGCTTGAACTGAGAAAATAGATACTTGTTACAAATTTTATTGCAGGAGTAAAAAAGCAATAACTAGGAAATGGCTAAGCACAGAACCCCCAACACTCTCTGAATGGGTAGGAAATAATTCAGGAGATTTATGCTATGGAGAGAATAACTTTTTCATTGAGACATGCCTTCTAACAGATGTGAAAAATACTGGAGAAACTGGAGGACATCATACTTGGCTCTGAAATGATATAACTGCTCATGTAAGTCTGTTTGTATTCTGACAACACCATATATGTTTTGTGTAATATGGTGTATGAGGGTCCAACCTCCTCCTTTATTGCCACTCTGTAACGGATAATGACCCACCAACATGTTGAAAACTTTGCAGATATGTAACCCTGATGAGGACAAAAAGTACTAAAGATATATAGCACAATGTAACTCTTTCCCTGTATATATGCATGTGTGTAATAAGCGTTTCAACTTTTTTATAAGGGTTCCTGATCCCTTTCGATCTGCCTTTTTCTGTTGTTGTTGTGTTTTGTGTTTTTTTGCCCACTGTCAAAATCCAATACAAAATAAAGTTTAAAAAAAAAAAAAGGACTGACATCCCCTTTATTTTACAAGTTTACATATTGGGGCAGTAATACTGTACAATAATACATACATGTAACAATAACAAATGCATGTACAATATGTTGATTAGAAGTAAATAGAAAAGCTTCTAAAAATTTCTGGTGAACTTAAAAGCTCTTAATGCTTACAAACAAGATGATCAGTTGATGACAAGATGTTCAGTTCATGTTTAATTTTTTTTTAAGCGTAAAGCTTAGCTGTTCCCTGAAATAGTAACTCATATACGTATATTGGGGGCATAAATTTGGGTGGCGTTACAGTTACTGAGGACATAACAGTATAGGATTCTGCAATCATCTTGTTTTTCTACTCTAAATAAAAGATTTATATTTAAAGGAGGAGACAACAGTGTTTGAGGTTCACAGTATGTCTTTTCTATGCACGGAACTCATTATACAAGTATGGCAATGTAAATAGTCTCTTCAACACTATATAAATATATATACAGCATATATATATATTCTGCCTGCTGTAGTTTGCCTAATACAGGCCTGTCAGCAGTGATTGTCCCTAAATACTATGACAGGGAGGAATCCAGAACGAACATGCCCTCTGTGACTTGCTACAGCGCCAGGCAAACAACTCAAAATGGTTTGTTGATTAGGATTCAAGGGGGGGATAATCAGCGCTGTAGCATAAATACTCACTAGGTAACCTTTCACTGTTTATGGATCATCTGCTTTCAATCTCTGGCTCTGTGTGTGTAAACTGCCGAGCAGAATGATTACTTTTGGATTATTATGAAAATGGCCGGGATAAGATAAGAACAACACAAGTGGTGGTGATGCTCAATGCATTCTTTCAGAGCTTGAAAGATTTCCGATACTTATTTTCTTGAATGCATCCATTGTAATATTCTCATGGCTGCCTCCATCTAACAATGCAAAAACACATTGATCAGTGGTGGCCATGTTTTAATTCTAATACCATACCATGTTTTCATCGCTTATGATGGCCGAATGCTTTAAGTCATCAGTCATCTTTCAGTCTTTAGTACCAAAGGTACTAACTTACAGGGCAAGATGATTAATTGGAGGCTGACATAAGGAAGGAACGGCAGAAGTTTGAAAAATGAATTTGAAAATCAAAGTGTTCTTTAAAAAGTAGGACAGTGCGTATTAATGGAGGAAAATATGACAGCCAGTAATGAGTGCACTTTGAATTCTAATGCACGTGAGGACTGCTTCCTGGAATGGTAATGTAACTGTGCAAATGACTCAGCTGGCCAGGAAAACAAGCCCCTCTGAGTCTTCTTATGCACAAATAGAGCATCTTCTAAAGGTAAAAATCTCTCTTTTTTTGTACTGAAGGAAAAACGAATTCAGCATGACACATAGTAATTAATCCTTCAAAGTGTTGTTAGTGGACAGCACCATGTCCATGTGACAGCACCCAGACAGAAACCAGACATGTGTCTGGCAGAGCTCTGCTTGCATGACTTCCTTATTTGAATCCTTCTGTGGAAAGAGAGTCCTCATTTACGTGACTTCCAAATTAGCCACAACACAATAAGAGCTTTATGCTGAGAGTTGTTTGAGTCTCTGATCTTTCGACAGAAAGCTTCACTTATCTTGATGTCTGGTTTAGTGGAAGCGCACTGATGATAGAAGCCAGTAAGAAAAGACTGAATCTGTGAATAAACATAATTTCCATAGAAAGGCTTTTCCAACGGAATAAGGCACTCTAGAGCAGCCTCACATGCAGTCCAATGACATAAAATACTGAGCAGTGGAACTGCATTCTGAGGAGTGAAGGAGCTCTATTAAAAGTGTTAGTGATCCATAACTAATTATCCACAAAGGTAGACAAAGTACACAAACCATGTACTTTAAGTGAGTTAAAGTAGATGCCCAAGGTAAAATATTCCTCAGTATTCCTCCAGAAGTCAGAGTTCATCCCTTTAGACATAGAAGTATGTGCCTTTAAATGTATTTAAGTATGGAGAGTAAAAGTAGCATGATTTATTATGGCTCTAATGTCCAATTATCATTTCTGTAAACTCTTAATCAACTCATTTCAGATGTAAAGACTCTAGTGTCACTCGTAGAACATCATTAATTACACTGACACTGATGATTAAAATCATCATAAGCATGAAACACTGAAGGAGAACAGTTTCCATTAGTTAGAACTAAGCTCTGATCAAAACTAGCTCAAAACAAAGTGACCGCTGTACCCTGATTGGTGTGCTCAAAAGCCAAATGAAGGACAGATTTGGCATAATATTAGGTAGATATTTGACTTTGAAAATGTAAAATGTCACCCAGAATGGACATACACACACATAGAAAATTGCCTTACGTGATAACCTATATATATATAAATGCAGCACCTGTTAATTAAGTTATATTTTAAGTGTGTTCTGAGTAAAAAGGTTTTCTGCTCTTTTCAAAGGACAGCAAAATACAATTAAGCTTATAGTCTATGGTAGTTAATAGCATGCTACAGAGCAGACGGAGATCAGCAGTGGTGCTTCTAGACTGCTATTGCTACTGGGGTACTTAGAAAATTGAGGGGAAACAGCCCATACATACATTAGCCCAGTCATACATTTCAGAGCAGTCTGTATTAACATAGAAATAGATGTAGAAAATAAAAGAAAATAAGCAGTTATTAAAGCAGAATTGCACAAATCTTTCCAAAAGGCATAAATAAAATGTTAAGCATTTAGCATTCTCAGTGGTTTGATGTGAAATCAGTCAATTCAATCAATCAAATGTTTACAGTGTTGATGACAGGAAAATCTGAAGAGTTTAATAACCAAAGTTATTACACAAACTAGATATGAATATGCTGCCCGGTACCTCAGACACTGAGTGCAATTCCTGCACTTAATAATCTGTTAACTGTAGAAAATCAAATTTTGTCAGTAACTCGTTTACTTGTACTTGAATAAACAGATAATGGTAAAACGTAAGACATGAGTCAGGCAGTAATCGGATTACTGCTTTGCAGCCAGTCAACTAACAGAGCAAGGCATGATATAAATGACACATAAAACATGTTCCAAGTCACATAAATCATCTAGAAAATGAAGAAAATTCAAATCCTCACATTTTCAAGATTGTAGTTAGTTCCAGCATCACTTCAAAAGTGTGCCATTGCTGTTTTAAATGCTGGTTGCTTGTTTGAATTACCACATTCTGTTCTTGACTGAGAAATCAGTCTTTTTTTTTTAATGGACTGCAATAAGTTTTGCCCTAAAAAAATCAATTTATTGATTTATTGGAGAGGTACATGTAGGATATCACAAGGCTATATAGCAGCCATATATATACCGTATATATATATATATATATATATATATATATATATATATATATATATATATATATATATATATTGAAACTTCTGGTTGATACCACTACCATTGTAAATACAGTGTTCCTAGGTGAACTAAAATTTTCATAACCGATTTATGACCACAGTTTTGATATTCCTAGGAGTCCATTTTTTTCTGAAAATTGTACAAAGTAACAATTAACATTGTGGATTTTATGGTTTGCATTTTTGGTAGACTACAAATGATTAACCCCTACTATAAGGATCAGCATTACTCCGACTCCTCTATGGCTCACCTATCCAAACTGTATGCCTGTCTACTGTGAGCTCTGTTTTGTATGAACAGAAAGGAAAGCCGCTGGGGCACTGTGGGAAATGTAGTGTCTTATTTCATAATACTGTCACTGGCCACTCACAGTATTTGGGTGGTGGATTGTTCTCAGCTCAGCAGTGACACTGACGTGGTGGTGGTGTGTTAGTGTGTGTTGTGCTGGTGTAAATGAATCTGACACAGCAGTGCTACTGAAGTGTCTAAACTCCTTACTGTCACTGCTGGACTGAGGGCAGGTCCTGTGACCATTAATGATGAACTTGAGGATGACCAGCACAGACTGTGTCACAACAGATGAGCTATCATCTCTGACTTTACGCATACCAGGTGCACCAATACGGCAGGAGTGTCTAAAACAGTGGACAGTGAGTGGACACAGTGTTTAAACACTCCAGTAGCACTGCTGTGTCTGATCCACTCACACCAGCACAACACGCATTAACACACCACCATCACGTCAGTGTCACTGCAGTGCTGAGAATGATACACCACCCTAATAATTCCTGCTCTGTGGTGGTTCTGTAGGGGTCCTGACCATGGTAGAACAGGGCAAAAGGGGGGTGACAAAGTATGCAAAGAAACAGATGGAGCTGAAAAAATAGACAATGGGTGTTGAAACAAATAGGTGTACCTAATAAAGTGGCCAAAATTATGTTTTCTGTGAAGTTTTGAAAAATATTACTTATTTACATTTTTCTTATGATTATAGAGGCTCATGGAAACATTTTACCGGGCCACATGCTTGAGAGCAGTGACGCCTCTGGAGACCAGGTTTAAAAAATCTGTTCAAGCTCCACAATTTCTCTACGAAACAAGGCCCTTTATTTCAAACCCATTGGCAGTACATTTGTACTTTGGGTGTACTTCGTCTCTTGCTCTCTCACTCTCTCGCTCTCTTTTTTCTTATTCTTTTTCGCTCCCTTTTGCTGAAACACATTAATGTTTCCTTATCCCGTGCATTCAAACTCCGGCTCCCTTCCCTTCGAAAGGCATCAGCCCTTTTTTGGGCTGCATTGACAGCTAGTCTAATTGCCTTAGGGCAGCAGATTCCTGGCTCAGGCCTTTGGGGCAGAAAAGATGTGGAGAGCAGCAGCAGCACGTGCAGGATTCGTAGGCCAGACAGGGCTTGCATTTTACTCTGCACTGTCAAAGGCTTCAGCGCTTCAGGGTCATGATTCTAGCTCAGGCTTGGAAACTCCCACGAGGCTGTGTTTCTAAGATTCATTACTTTTTTAACACAGCTACAGTCGTACTCCACAGTAGTGTGCTCGGGTGTGCAGTGTCATGTACAGCAAGCCTCTTCCCCATCCTAGAATGTTATTGAAGGAGACAAAGAAGAAAATCAGAGATCATGTAGTTCGGTAATAGCACTGCCAAAACAAGTTTAGTATTTTAAGCAATGTGACAGCTCGGCGAAACAGGAGAAGATTATGCTTCAGATTCATATAAAGTAATGACTACTTCCGTAAGCGCTGCGTTATTTTTAGGAGGTCCTCTCATAGCGGCATTGTAATAATCCTGTCAGAGACTGTCAGCAATCATTACGGGCAAGTAGATTTACCAGCTCTGCCATTTGATGTTTATCAGAGACATGTACGTCTTGTTTTATAGGATTGGGAAAATGCCTAATTACCGTGTTTTTTCTAATCCTGGACTGATGGCTGAATAGTGGATGGTGTCCCGAATGACTGCTGTCTGAGACACCACTTAAAAGCCTCATTTACAGAGACGATCGCCAATATCTCCAGTCAACACCGGTCATGGTGGAAATGCATTCAGTTCTATTGGTGCTGTAGTCTCTGCAAACAGCTCCAATAAATCATCAATAATGCTGGATACAGTGACAGAGGACAAAAGAAACTTATAGTCACTGAAACAGTACTGAGCTGAGCTGTGCAGCTGTTCTGAAAAGTAGAATGGAGTATCAAATAACCAAATCATTTACTGAGTTCATGCACTGCTACAGAAATAGCTTTTCATAACACAATATCTTGGCAAAATTATATGGAATTAGGCCCATAGCCAGAAACCTATTCTATGGAGTTTGCATTGCACTTGATCACTTGATATACGATCATCATTCACTTGTTATACTACCAAGCGATTATGCTGCACCTTGTCTTAAAGTTTGCATAAATATGGGTTGTTTAGGATTTTTTGGACAGCAATAATAAAGAGAGATGTATATATTCATGTGAATAAACTTTGATATGTATAATGAACACAGATATAGTACAATGGTCTTTTCATGTGCATATTCTATGCACAATTTATATTTGTTTATGAAATGCATTCATATTTAAAGGGTCGGTTAATGGAAATACTGGAAATATTACTTTCATTTGTCACTAGACATTGCATGGCAGGAAAGGCTTTGATGTAGGTTACATCGATTCTCAACAACAAAAGGTTTATAGACACTATTGCAAATGCATGTACTAATAGTGCTTTAAATGCACAGCCATGATTTGGGCATGTAAAGGATGAAGTACATAACATTAATGAAGTAACATTATTCAAACCAACCAAAGCAAACATCTCAAATTATTCAACTGGCCAGCCAGCAGCGGTGGATACGACATACACAAATGTGCTGTGAAATCACTGTTGGTCTGGGTGCTCTAACTTGTGGCTCCCTATGGAAAAATGAATTAACTTTATCTTCTACATGTGCAAATGACGGCTGTGTGTAAAAAAGCACTGTTACTACAGCCGTTTACAATAGCATTGATATATACAGACATATATATATATATATATATAGGTGTGTGTGTGTGTGTGTGTGTGTGTGTGTGTGTGTGTGTGTGTGTGTGTTCAAGAGCAAGTGTGTACTCACTACAGTATAGGAAAGTGGAAATGGATTATAGTATGGGATACACAGTGGTTATGTGCATTGCAGAGTGTGAATAAAGTGCTTGTCAAGCAGTTTAAAGCAGAAGGATGTGAAAAGGCCTATTGCTTAGGAGGGTGATGGCCTGGGGAAAGAAGCTGTGGTGGTGTTTGGTCAGAGTCTTTAGGCCTTTCATTCTCGGTCTTTGCTGAGATAGAAATGGCTGGAAGAGAAAGTGACTGGGGTGTGAGGGGCTGGCCATGATTTTCACCGCCCTCCTCTTCATCCGTGATGAATAGAGATCTTCCAGGGTGAAGCTCCGACAGCTAATGATTTTCTCAGCAAATCGCACCGTTCGCTTCAGCTTATGCTTGGTGTGCGAAGACGCAGAGCTGAACCAGATGGAGATAGAGGGTGAGATGACGGATTCTGTTATGGCAGCATAGAACTGAACCAGCAGTGCTCGAGGCAGCTGAAATTTCTTGAGCTGTCGCAGGAATTACAAGCGCTGCTAGGCCTTCTTCATCACTGCACTGCTGTATCTGTCCCGTTTTGAGATCCTGCTGAATGGTGGTAGCCAAAGTACTCTGCTGACTGTGGAGCTCTGTAGTTCCAGTGGAGGTATTTCCAGTGGGTGGGTTTCTCTGGTCTTCTCCAGTTTTGTGTGTGTGTAGCTCCAGGTTGTTAGCGCTGCATAATGACACCAGCTGTGTTACTTTCTCCAGGTACATGGACTCAAGGTTGGTTGAGATAAATGTCATCCTTCTCACTCATCCCCACTTTCACTTACCGGTCTGAAGGATTATAGTGAGCATCAGACTTTGTCCCTTTAAATGTTTTTATTTTTCCTTAAATCAAAAGTGTCTTGTAAATATCTAGGTCTGCATACTTACAGTGATGTGAAAAAGTGTTTGCCCCCTTCATGTTTTCTTATTTTTTTGCATGTTTGTCACTCTTCAATGTTTTAGATCATCAAGCAAATTTAAATATTAATCAAAGACAACACAAGCAAACATAAATTGCACTTTTTAAATGAAGGTTTTTATCATTAAGGGAGAAAAAAATCAAAACCTACATGGCCCTTTGTGAAAAAGTAAAACATAACCTAACTGTGGCTTATCACAGTTCAATTTCTCTAACCACACCCAGGCCCGATTGCTGCCACACCTGTTCTCAATCAAGAAATCACTTAAGTAGGACCTGTCTGACAAAGCGAAGTGGACCAAAAGATACTCAAAAGCTACATCATGTCAAGATCCAAAGAAATTCAGGAATGAATGAGAAAGAAAGTAATTAATCAGTCTGGAAAAGGTTATGAAGCCATTTCTTAAGTTTTGGGATTCCGGCGAGCCAAAGTGCAAGCCATTATCCACAAAGGGTGAAAACATAGAACAATGGTGAACCTTCCCAGTAGCGGCCACCGACCAAAATTATCCCAAGAGCGCAGCGACGGCTCATCCAAGAGGCCACAAAAGACCCCACAACAACGTCTAAAGAACTGAGGGCCTCACTTGCCTCAGTTAAGGTCAGTGTGCATGACTCTGATGGCCTGCATGGCAGAGTGCCAAGACGAAAACCACTGCTGAGCAAAAAGAACATTAAGGCTCGTCTCAATTTTGCCAGAAAACATCTTGATGATCCTTAAGACTTTTGGGAAAATACTCTGTGGACTGACGTGACAAAAGTTTAACTTTTTGGAAGGTGTGTGTCCCATTACAACTGGCATAAAAGTAACACCACATTTCAGAAATAGAACATTAAAACAGTAAAATATGGTGGTGGTAGTGTGATGTTCTGGGGCTGTTTTGCTGCTTTAGGACCTGGAAGACTTGCATTCACATGAATTCTGCTGTCTACCAAAAGATCCTGAAGGAGAATGTCCGGCCATTTGTTCATGACCTCAAGCTGAAACAAACTTGGGTTCTGCAGCAGGACAGTGATCCAAAACACACCAGCAGGTCCACCTCTGAATGGCTAAAGAATAACAAAGTGAAGACTTTGGAGTGGCCTAGTTAAGCCCTGACCTGAATCCTATGGAGATGCTGTGGCATGACCTTAAAATGGCAGTTCACGCTCGAAAACCCTCCAATGTGGCTGAATTACAACAACACTGCAAAGAAGAGTGGGCCAAAATCACTGGGTATTTGATGGACTGTTGGAGACTTCAACATAGCGGTATATAGAAGCAAGTTAAAAGTCAATTTAGTTTTTTAGTGTTTACATGAAACCGCACACTGCAAAACTTATCGATGATATGATGTTTGCTGACTTGTGAGGTGAATTGGAATGTGTTGAAATAAAATTTTAGTGTATGTGCAAAAACTCATCATTTGAAGTCAGTTGTTTTCAAAAATTTTGCAGACATGTTCTGCACATGTTAATGCACAAGTTCTGTTACTAGCTGAATGTAATATAAAATGTGTTTTATATTTAGTGTTTTATATTTTCCACTCTTTTTATACCAGCAAATAAGTAAAAAGTGTGCACTAAAATCAACAAAACATGGAATATGACCAGAGGTCTTCAAACCTTGTGTATGACCTTATGTCATATAACTTCTTAACTTATCTTAAATCTTAATCCTAAAATAGCTACTCTAAATTACAGATAATTTCAACATTACTTCCTTAATATCTGAGTATATCTGAGTATCCATGTTACTGGTGAACTGACACACTGACTAATGTGTGTCCCCAGTGTGAATGAGTTTACAGATCAGCTTAAAAATAGGACAATGGTTAAATTGATGCAGTAATCAGTTGACTAATCTGCTTACATCTTATCTTTAGTATAGCAAGCATCAGAATTTCTACATGAGCACATGTGCCAGTGTTGGTTCTTCTGAACAGTCGTTATTTATCCAAGTCAGTGCTGGGTGAGTCAGAGACACTTTACAGAAATATATGGCTGTGTATGTGTCCCACCACTGAATTAACTTGGTTCTGAATGTTATTACTGTATAACTGCTGTATGTTAGATAATGAATGTGGTGTTGCTGAGTTCATTATAAGCTTACATGTTGTGAGACAACATTTAGTAAAACACGTTGTAACCCATTACTAATGAACAAGGTGTTTTTATGTTCCTCCTTAATATTTCTTTATGATCTAAAACCATATTATATAATGAAACACATGGCAACTCATTACTAACAAAGAGTGTTGAAGTGGTAGTGTGTTCTTTTGAAGAAATTCCATACTGTAGTGCAAACAAGATATAAATAAACACAATTTGGACAAAAGAAAATAAGTTATTTGTGAGGTATATTTATTATATTTATATTTATTTAACCAGAATTTGACATTTGTTTGCTACATCAGTAATAACACACCTGAACAAAACAAAACCTAAATTAAGTATTATTACTAAAGGAAAACCTGATCACATTATGCTCTGCTAGTACATTCATTACTTTCGTTTTTTTTTTTATATCTAAGGCACAACGTTTTACCGTCCATTAGCTCACATTAGATAAATTAAATAGCTAGCATGCACTTGTAACAGAACATTAGGTTTGATAAAGCACTGTCTTGCTTTTTATTCTAATAAACATCCTTTTTTTCCACCATAGATGGACGATTCTGCTAATGTGGCTTGTGGTGACTTATCTTGATAAGACAGAGCATAGCTCAGCAAGCTGGAACAAGTTTCAATAACCTTCCTGATAAGCCACCTACATCAGATACGAGCTCGTTCTGTGTTATCAGTTATCAGAATCACACAACTGTTATAAATAAATTAAGTACATCCACATGTGATCCTCTTCCCATTTCATTCCTTAACATAGTGTCTGACAGTGTTCAAAATAATGCTCTTGCAAACAGTCCTCTGTCAACAGTTGTTTTTCCACACTAAAGAAGAGTAACATGGATCCAACCATATTAAAGCATTTTTTCCTAATTAATGCCTTAATGTTTAATGCTTATCTAATATCTAACAAGTTACACGAGAAGTTTCTATCAGGTTTTTGTGCTTACCATAGAGACAGCTGAGACAGCATTGGTTAGTGTTGTGAATGACCTCAGGCTTAGCGCTGCTGTACAGAATTATTCTACTCTGGTTTTATCAGTGTCAGATATTTCCTAGCGGATGACACAAAAGTTTCTACAACTAAATCAAGAAAAAAATTAAATATTGATAATTGGTACTAAAACCCTTTTAGATGCTTTATGACAGGCTAGGTTCTTTAGCTACAAATATCAAACCTGAAGTAGAAAACAGTCTTTTTTGTTTTAAAGCAATGCAGAGAAACTTGTTCATGCATTTGTGCATTCCTTTTAATTCGTACAGCACGTAGAGCATGTACAGCACATACAGCATGTACAGCACAGATCCTAACAAAAACAAAAAAGAGAGAAACTTATCACTACATTTACAGCATTTAGCTGGCGCTCTTATCCAGAGCGACTTACAAGGTTAATCAGATTACAGGTGGGCCAGTGTAGTGTTAGGAGTCTTGCCCAAGGATCTTATTGGTGCAGCACAGCGTAGTCACTCAGACCAGGACTCGAACCCCAGTCTTCCACATGTGGTGGCTCCCTGGTGGGTAGTGGTGTTATCTGCTGAGCTACACCAATCACTGCCATGATTTGAACTGCTTTGGCTGCCCATATTTTTATGAAAGATTTTGAAGTTATGGTACTAGTCTATAAAGCTCTAAATAATCTAGTACCTGCTTACATTGAATGTTTCTTTGTTTATGGTTTAAGTTGTGATCTTACATCTGCAGATACAGAACCAGCTAATAGACAGTCAAGCTTAAAGCTCACTTTTAAAAACAGAAATTCTTCTTTTTTCTTTTCTTTTTCTTATTGTTATTATTATTATGATTATTATTAGTACTTGTAGTAGTATTAGATAGATAGATTACAGATAGATAGATTAGAGAGTACAGTAAAAAACAATAATACAATAAAAGAATATGTGCGTAAATATAAGAGGAAAAGAAAAAGCAGTACTCTAATGTGTGAGATGGAAGTAAAACTGTTATGAAACTGTTGGTGGTAGTAGCATTATTATAAGAACAGTAAATGAACACTGTACCAGTTAGCTAGCTAGCTATGTTTAGTTAGCAGTTCAACTAATTGTGTCTCTACATCAGTAATGTTACTGTAGTGCTGGAATCTGAATGAAACAGTCCTTTATCTACTTCAGGGGTCTCACAGTACTGGCCTTTGGGTCTGCCATGTGTCTGATTCATTCACCGCACAGTGGGAGATACAGTGAGTCAAAATTAAAATATGAACAAAATTATTAAACTAATCCACAGAGGATGTATAATTAACTGCTATTCCAGCACTTGATGCTAAAACCTTCCTCGCAAAAACAAAAATGCCAATGCTTTCATAATAAGAGTCCCATTCAATTCAGCTGTTGTATATAAGTTTTTTTAATTGACGTGAACACTAATGGCTTCTAGCCTTCCCTGCGTCTGACCCTACCCTGACAAACAACTACTGTTCAGCATAGCCATGCTGGTATATGTGCTCCTGCAGAAACCATGATGTTATCTATCCTAAAGATGAGAGGTAAGCAGATGGATCTGCTGAGTACTGCAGTGTTTTAGTAGTTTTGTATTAGCTGTGTTACTGACTGAAACAAATACATGAGAGACACCAGTTACCATATAATCCTTCATAGGTTAGATACTGCACCTTGCCTAGCGTATTTCAGCACTTTTATTATGTAGTGTTGGTATACACCACATTAGTTAGTAGCTGACCCGGAACCTTTTAAGACTTAGCTATTGAGCAAATACTGTTGAATTGATCAGTAATTTATGAGTTGTTATTTTAAGATACTACAGTTACTATAAGTAATTCTCTTTGAGACTCAGTAGTTGTTTAGTAGTTAGTAATTGTTTAGTTAACAAGTTATTAGCTACTGAGTAATTAGCTAATGAGTAGTAAAACACTACAGTCTTGTCTGCACTGTTATGTTACTAGTACGTCTTGTGTGTTTGCACTATGTTTGCATTTGCACATGGGAGTTTGGAGAAACGCAATCTCGTTCAGCTTTGCACTCCTGTTGTAAAGTCTGAATGATAATAAAGTTCACTTTGACTTTGATTACTTCTTCAGGCCAGTAATGTAGATGATGTAATGTAGTTCATGACCAGTAATTGAGTTCATGACCAGTAATGTAGTTAATATAATGTAGTTCATGACCAGCAATGCAGTTAATGTAATGTAGTTCATGACCAGCAATGCAGTTAATGTAATGTAGTTCATGACCAGCAATGTAGTTAATGACCAGTAATGTAGTCATGACCAGTAATGTAGTTCATCACTTGTAATGTAGTTAATGTAATGTAGTTCATGACCAGTAATGTAGTTCATGACCAGTAATGTAGTTAATGTAACGTAGTTCATGACCAGTAATGTAGTTCATGACCAGTAATGTAGTTAATGTAATGTAGTTCATGACCAGTAATGTAGTTAATGTAATGTAGTTCATGACCAGTAATGTAGTTCATGACCAGTAATGTAGTTAATGTAATGTAGTTCATGACCAGTAATGTAGTTAATGTAATGTAGTTCATGACCAGTAATGTAGTTAATGTAATGTAGTTCATGACCAGTAATGTAGTTCATGACCAGTAATGTAGTTAATGTAATGTAGTTTATGACCAGTAATGTAGTTAATGTAATGTAATTCATGACCAGTAGTGTAGTTGATGTAATGTAGTTCATGACCAGTAATGTAGTTAATGTAATGTAGTTCATGACCAGTAATGTAGTTAATGTAATGTAGTTCATGACCAGTAATGTAGTTCATGACCAGTAATGTAGTTCACACCAGTAATGTAGTTAATATAATGTAGTTCATGACCAGTAATGTAGTTGATGTAATGTAGTTCATGACCAGTAATGTAGTTCATGACCAGTAATGTAGTTCATGACCAGTAATGTAGTTGATGTAATGTAGTTCATGACCAGTAATGTAGTTCATGACCAGTAATGTAGTTCATGACCAGTAATGTAGTTCATGACTAGTAATGTAGTTCACACCAGTAATGTAGTTAATGTAATGTAGTTCATGACCAGTAATGTAGTTAATGTAATGTAGTTCATGACCAGTAATGTAGTTAATGTAATGTAGTTCATGACCAGTAATGTAGTTAATGTGATGTAGTTCATGACCAGTAATGTAGTTAATGTAATGTAGTTCATGACCAGTAATGTAGTTGATGTAACGTAGTTCATGACCAGTAATGTAATTAATGTAATGTAGTTCATGACCAGTAATGTAGTTAATGTAATGTAGTTCATGACCAGTAATGTAGTTAATGTAATGTAGTTCATGACCAGTAATGTATTTGATGTAATGTAGTTCATGACCAGTAATGTAGTTGCCCTCATCATTAGTTTACTTTTTGCTACATAGTAATTACCTAGTACTTCTTCTGACCAGTAATAACCAGTAATAAAACAGTACAGACCACACAGACCACACATTTTGCACATACCCTGGAGATTAAATGTGTTACTTCTAAATAACAGCCTGTATTATTATGTATACTATGTGTACGCTACATATCTCTTAATACAAGTATTTCACTTGTGGTACTTCTCCTGGAACTTTTGCTTACGCTGGTCCCTTAATTTCACTTTTTTCTATTTTTTAGAATGAACAGTGGGCAGCACGGGGCACAGTGGGTACCACTTTCACCTCACAGCAGGAACGGCCTGGGTTAACACCTTACTGTGTGTAGTTTGCATGTTCTCCCTGTGTCTGGGTGGGTTTCCTCCAGGTGCTCTGGTTTCCTCCTACAGTCCAAAGACATGCGTTCAGGTGAATCAGAGATGCAAAATATCCCCCAGGTGTTAGTGTGAATGTGAATGTGTATGTCTGTCTGTCTCTGCTCTGCGATGGACTGGTGGCCTGTCCAGGCTGTATCCTGCCATCTGCTGTTTGAGAGCTGGGATAGGCTCCAGCACCCCCTACGAACAAGTTTAAGTGGGTTAGATGTAATAGTGCTTTTACCTATACCTACCTCTAGTAAAACTCCCAACACAGTAGTGAAATCACTGCAACACATAATGACTTTTAATAACTTGGCAAATATATTAAGTATAAGTCTTCAAACTTGGGTCAGATGGTCAGACAACTGACAATCTCATTTTATGTGCTCCATTTTAGTATTTCAAGCTAAACTACATTGGCCAGGAGTTTGACCTTTTGTTCCCTAACAAATCCATCGAATTGCATACATCGCACACTGCAGGTAAGGTAGTCGTGATTTGACATTCATCAAAAAAATGTGATTTTTTTCTGTGCAGGTGTCGGTAGTAATGAACAATCACTTAGGACCCCCACTGGCAGTACCTTGCTCGACCCGGCAGACCAGCATGAGCTATAAAGGGTAACTGCCTTCAGTATCAGATCCATGAGGCACAGCCGTACCTTTCCTCCTCCGTGCTGTACATAATTTTTTTCCGCATTAATGCTGTAATGCGAACCCTGACTGAGAAGTGTTCGCGGACTGCCTGAAGGAATTAGGAGTTTAACAACCCTCTAATCCTCTCCCTGCACCTTCCAGCAGGCCTTACAGAATTAGACAGGGATTGAGTTTCATCAGAATGCAGATCCCTCACCTATTATGGAACAAAGGTGAAGAAATTAAGAAGAAATTGCATGTACGCCATACGGCGTTTCTTACGCAGGGCGAGAGCAATCCCTTGTCTTCTGTCTGCATTAGCTCTTGCCTTTGCTAAGCTCATGGCAGAGGCATTTGTTTTCACCAGAAATTGGCCCGATGAACAATGAACAGTCAATTCGTCATGTGGAAGCAAATGAGAAAATACACCTCAGACGTTCTTTGTGCCAACTCCTGCTGATACAGTCAGTTAGCCAAAACTATTGCTAAGAACAAAAGTATAAATACGCTTCTGGGCTGGATTTGCCAGGATGTCAATAGCGGATGATGACGATTCCCACTTGTGAATGAGAAACAGGATATTAAACCCAAACCTGTGTACTCCAAAGCCAATTACTGAAATTGATTAAACTCTTAAAAAATCTAAACTCATGTGAAGGAACATCTATCACTTAGCGAACTGAGGGCTGATATATGAGGACAGTTTCGTCTGCCCTTATAAGCAGGCCCTCCAGTAGTTTGCGTTCACAATTTAGCGAATATGACATATTTATGGCATCATTTGGCTAAGTGACACCCATTTATAGGTAATTTATTAGCCTTCAGCACATGCATCAGCAAAATTGCTTGATGACTTCACCCTTGGGTGTAGTGAATTAGCTATCAACTGAGGAATAATGTTATACATCGTCTAAATTGAATCTGGCCATCTCCGAGTTTGATTGGAAATGCCATAATCAATTATAATAAAGAGGAGGATATGATGGATGATGAAGAAAAGACACTGGCCTTGTTTTTTTACTCTGTTTTGATCTTCAGAGCTTCTTGATTAGAATGCACCTTTTGACCTGTCAAAGTAAAGTGTGCCTGTTCTCAGCTCTCTCACCCGCAACCGAGGACCCCACCTTATTTGAATGCAATACCAACAGAGGGGGGGAGAGAGTAAAAATGAGAAAGAAGGGAAGGAGAAAATAAAGTAGAGAAAGAACCAAAAAGAGAAAGGTAAGAGAGAAGAGAGGGAAAGACAGAGAAAACAACAGAAAGGAGTGGGCGAGAAAGTGGAAGAGAGAAAAGAAAGAAAACTAAGAAAGTAAAGCAAGGCAAAAGGAGAAAGAGAGAAAAAGAGGAGAGAATTAAAAAAGGGAGGGGACAGAGAAAAACTTGGGTGATGAGGGAGGAGATGGGTGAGAGCAAGAGAAAGAAGAGACAGCAAAAACATTTGAGATGGAAAAAGAAGGAAAGCAGTAGGAGAAAGGGGGTTAGAGAAAAAAGAAAAGGAGAAAAAAACGAGAGTGAGAAAGAATAAGAGAGAGAAAGCAAGAGAGAGGGAAAGAGAAAGAATGAGAGAGAACAGGAAAGGCAGGGGAATAAAGGAGAGCAAGGGGGGAAGAAAGAAAAAATGAGAGAGAGAGAGAGAGAGAGACAGAGACAGAGAGAAAGAGAGAGGGGGAGAGAGAGAGAGAGAAAGAGAGAGAGAGAGAGAGAAGATCATGACAGCTTTCAGAATTCCAGCCTTCCCACAGTGTTGGAACAGAGTGCGAGTGAGAGAAGCATGATCAGGGAGAGTTAAATTTGAGCAGTAGCCGTGATCGCTGGAGCAGTAAGAGGGGGGTGTTCAATTAAATATTTCACCTCCACTATAGCTGTAGAGCTGTTGAGCTGCTGCGGTCCCCGGGCTGTCAGCCCGCTCTCCGCAACATTCCTCTGCAGCAGCACAAGATCTTTTAATGAGAAAAAAAAATGGAACCGTTCTTCTGCTTATCATTGCCATTGCCCTTGATGTGACAACTCCAGATGCCATCTTTAAATCTTAATCCTTATTTGATCAAGGATTTCTACACAACTGGGCCATGCTGTTAATGGGGCAGTGTTTTAGATTCAGTATTGTAGATGATGTAATACATGCTCAGCCTCAGATTTCTCTGCAGTCACGTATTCAAAGATGGGAGGCTTATTGGTGCTGTCATAACAAAACTCTGTATCCTTTGCAAATCCTTGCAACTTTACAAAAGAGGAAAAAAATAACCTTTAAAGGGGCCTTATCCTACACTGTACTTCTACACGGAGCATCAAAGCAGTAGTTGCATGCAGAAGGAATCAACTGACAGGAATAAAACTTGGTGGGTAGGTTTGACATTGTTAGACATGACTGATGCAAATGATTCAAGTTTCACACTCAGCCATGCATGTGACGTAAGCAAGGACAGGCCTTATTGCGGTACCTGACTGACCCAACAACCACGATTATGGACATTCAGTGAGCAGTGATGATCTCCATGAGTCATCCTGTTAGTGCCAACACCACTGACAGAGGGCTGCATGAGGCAGGACTACACAGACTGTTACAACGACTGCCCCTAACACCATGTCAACCTCTCTTTATCCCTAGAATTAAGCAGACTATTTTTGTCACTGTTTCTTAAGATTTAAATGAGCTCTTTTCTGATTGGCTGTCCTCTATATATTGTGCTCCATTCAAAAAGCGATCTGGGTTGAAACACTCCTTACAGCATCAGTGTGGATGGGCTAAGCTATGTGTACACCTCACCTTATTATTGTAGCAGATATATAAAATCAACTACATACAGGGGTTGGACAATGAAACTGAAACACCTGGTTTTAGACCACAATCATTTATTAGTATGGTGTAGGGCCTCCTTTTGCGGCCAATACAGCGTCAGTTTGTCTTGGGAATGACATATACTGCGTCCTGCACAGTGGTCAGAGGGATTTTAAGCCATTCTTCTTGCAGGATAGTGGCCAGGTCACTACGTGATGCTGGTGGAGGTTCGTCCTTCTTGGTGGTATGCTGACATTACCCTGGATACCGTGGCTCTTGATACGTCACAAAGACTTGCTGTCTTGGTCACAGATGCGCCAGCAAGACGTGCACCAACAGTTTGTCCACTTTTGAACTCTGGTATGTCACCCATAATGTTGTGTGCATTGCAATATTTTGAGCAGAACTGTGCTCTTACCTGCTAACTGAACCTTCACACTCTGCTCTTACTGGTGCAATGTGCAATTAATGAAGATTGGCCACCAGGCTGGTCCAATTTAGCCATGAGACCTCCCACACTAAAATGACAGGTGTTTCAGTTTCATTGTCCAACCCCTGTAGCTGTGCAGCCTCTATAGACAAAAATGGCAGTAGAATGGATCATAAGTGTTGCACTGTCATATCATGTGGATGCTGCTATTGCCACAAGTCCTCAAGTTTAATCAGGAACTTTCTGCTCTGATAGATCTGCCCCGGTCAACTGTATGTACTGTTATTGGAAAAGGTAGCCTCCTGGAGCAACAGCAGCTCAGTCACGAAGCAGTAGACCACACAAACTCACAGAGTGGAGCTGCCAAGTACTGAAGCACATAGTGCACATCCTTCCAACACTGTGGGTGTATCAGTTTGGACAAGGCCCGTTCTGTTGCAGACTGTACCTCTGTGCACAAAGTGAGGTCCATAAAGACATGGTTTGATGTGGAGTAGCTCCAGTGGCCTTCACAGAGTCCTGACCTCAGCCCCACTGAACATCTTTTTCTCCAGTATCACTGCCTGACCTCACAAACACTCTTTCGACTGAATGGGCACAACGCTCCACAGACACATTTCGAAATTGTGTGGAAAGCCTTCAAAAAAGAACAGAGTCTGTGATAGCCCGAAGAAGAGAGGCAACTCTGTTATAATGCCCATAGTTTTGCAAAGGGATGTCCAACAAGCATATATAGGTGTGATGGTCAGGTGTCCACATGCTTTTGCCATGCTGTGTTAGTAAATAGACATAAAAAATATGCAACTTAGTTTGCATATTCACTGTCTAGTAAACAGTACAGAAAGACTTTTAAAGGTTTACATGCCTTAATTAAACTCTTTGATTTCAGTAAAGCAAGGATAATTAAGTCTTCCTTGATATGGAGCCTTTAATGCACACATATGCAACAAACAATACAGTTATTTTTGGGCCTTTTTCGAGGTCCGTACATCATGAAATGTTCCCACAATGTAAAAGCCAGTGGAAATGATCAAATAGTCTTAATTTAAAAAACAATAAAATTATGAGATTTGAATTTTTATAATATGTAATATACTGTACATGTAAGTGTAAGTGGGGGCTGCATTAGTGGTTGGCTGAACTGTTCTATTGTGATGCTCATGTCAGAGTTATTATAGAGAATGAACTGTGGCTGAACTGCTTTTTAGGGAACTGCAGGGGGTGTGCACGGCAGCCTAATGGATGTTACATTATTAAAAAACATGCTTGACTAGAAGTCGTCAGAACAATCAGAGGAATTCGATTGCAGCTTTGTCTCGTTTTGTAGGACAGATTGCTGAGTGGAGTAGAACAGAGCAAAAGCTTTACTGCTCTTAATGAAATTGTTTGCTTTATGGGAGTCGACCAGAGACCGTTTGCCAAAAGTTATTGTATTATTCCGCTGCAGCTCTGTTTGTACAGGGAGGTTCATAACAGAAAGCACGGGAGGCCTAAGCTACTCTGTACTCTGTGTGTCTCTCTACGTCTCTCATCCATCTAACTCACACTACGCTCCTTTGTTTTGAGGGTCAGGAAGCACTGAGCCCCCTTTTTTGGCATAATGTCATTGCATTAGAGCCTCTGCATTTCCCCAGTGAAAGAAACCGTTCATTCTACCTTTTATCTTTTATTCCTCTCCGAGTACATTTCCTGAGTGACAATAGTGCTTCATCACTAGAGAGAAACAGCAGCGGTGGCTGAAATCGGTGCCTGAAACCTACGCAGCAAATACTGTTATTATAAACCACCGCTGATTTCACGAATGGATCGCTTCCAAAAGCTATTTTAATTTACACCAAACCAGAAGGCTGTGGGGGCGAAGAGTGGATTGATTACCAAGAGGGAGGGGGGACAAAAATGGAAACACACCCCCTGGCCAATTTGCATGCCGACTTCAATAAGCATCTGAATGGACGACTCGGTTAAGCCGCTGATGTTTAGCCAGGCTGTGTGAAAATCGCTCTCAGATTTACAGGTTAAGGGCAATCATTCCTCCATTCATGGAGAAAAGGTCAAACAGACAGAAATATCTTCACACAAAACCGGTTATCTGAATCCGCGTAAGCACGCAACACATTTCCCACTGTTTCTATAAAGTTCAGCGTGTCAATAAGTCCATGTCTGCGCTTAACAAGGTCCCTATTAAAATTACTTGAAGCCTACTGGGGAAGCAGACAGTGCTGTCTCTACCACCGTGCTGTCGCTACAAAACCAAGAAAGAAATAATCCTGCCAATAGCAACCCTAAGACTGACAATCTGGTAATTCCAGTCATGACGTATAGATGGATGATAGATAGATGCAATCCAAAGCCTTTCACAAACATCTACTCTCAGGACCTCTTACCACTTAAGTCTTGAACTCGGCCTTGAATCATCTTATCCTACAGGCAAAATGCCTGCTGCAAAGCCACTCCAGAACGTAAATTGAAGCCTTTGTATAGCCCCAGTCTTTTAATGTGACTATTCTAGCTGAAGCTAGAAATAGAATAGATCCACCAGCTTTGATCGAGATTCTACAAGCCATCTCGTTTAGAAGTAACTGAGGTTGTATGATGTGAGTACCAGTAAGGAAAATATGGATACTCTACCAAAGGAGATTTAGAAAATGGATGCTACAATTATGGCACTTGTTCTGACAATTGACGGTTTAGAGAATCAAAGTCCTGGACAAGGAAGAAGGAATGGACATTTTACTGGAAAAAATTGATGCCTTTGAAAATCATAAGGAAATCAGAACTTACAGGACTGTACAAAAACATCAGGGCATGACAGAACCTAACTAGAGGCAAGCAATCCCAGAAGCAGTTATCATGAAATCCCTAAAATACAGGTGTAAGGTCAGGACTGTGAAGGCAGCAAGAGAAAAGAACAGCATCCTTGATATATCCCTGATACAGTCTCTTAATATTCCCAGCATCTGCTATGGCATTGTTCACCCAGCCACGTTCTGTGTGACACTTAAGAGAAAACGCAGCTCCTTTCATTTCCCAGTTGAAGCGAGCAAATTTGTTCAGGAGCTAAAGATGACCCCGGAGCAATGCAGTATGGGACGCAACTCTGAAAAGGCTAATGACAGTTAATAAACAGGTAATGTTTATTTGGCCTACTGACTGATAGTAGATCAACATACACTACATAAAGATCAATGCCAATGTCAATCACAAAATACTGCAGCTGTCTAAAAACAACAGCCTGAGATTTAACAGAAGAAATTCGGATGAGTGGTTTACAGCTCTGATGTCTCCAAAATGATATTTTTGTAGCCCAATGAGAGTGATGGGAGGATAACCTAGGTTTTCACTCCAAACAAGCTGGAGCACACACGGCTCCACTTTCAGTTCATCTCAGTCATCAACCGCTAATCAGCTGATCTCCTGCTTAGTTGGAATGTAAACCTGCAGCCACACCGACACTTTGTGGATAAGACTGGACATCCCTGCATTCTGCTGTTCCTCAAGAGTGTTTAGCATGTGGACTAGCCTTCGCCCATAGTCAGGTCAAAAATGCAGGGAAAGGAAAAACACAGGGTAGAAGCAGGGATGTTTAGTTCCAGATATATTTTTGTTTTTATCATTAAATTTGTTAGTGTTTAATCAGTTTATCTTGGACTCTGTCAGAGCTAGTATTTAAAATACCAGTCATTTCATATGCACAATGTGCCACAATGGCTTTCACAAGTGGAGATTGACTTCACATCATGGAATGTAAGAGGCTTATATAGGTTTATTGAACTAAAGCAGATTGTAAATAGTCTAAAGCAATTAAAATCTGCTATTATCTTAATCCAGCAAATGCATTTCATGCCGGAACATATAGATAGGGACCAGAAAAGGTGGGCTGAACACATGTTTTCTGCATCCTTTTTCTCTCATTCAAGAGGTGCGATTACTCTGACACATAAATCAATCTCTTTTCAAGTAGTTAATACGCTTTGTCACCACCCAGGGAAGCTTCTTCTTGTTCTAGTAAATATCTGTGGCACAAATGATGATAACCCAGCTTTCTTTAGGAACCTGATTCTTATGTTAGCCTCACTCCCAGACTGTTTTGCTATGGGAAGGGATTTCAACTGCACATCTACCCAGGAATAGAACTGACTCGTCTCATCAACAAACATTGCTAGAACTTCACCAGTGCCTGAAGGGTTTCACCCTGGTGGTTATATGGTAATTTAATAAAACCTAGTACTAGAATATTCACCGTTTTTTTTTCAAGTACCCATCAGACATTTCCTCGTATTGACTACTTTTTGGTCAGCTCTTCTACATTCTCAGATCAAAACATGTCGGCATGATGGTGTAGTTATTTCTGATCATGCTCCAGTTCCTTTTGTGCTCTGCCTAGCTAGAGATGCATATGTTCTCTATTTGCAAACATGGTTATGGAACCCTGATTTGCAGTTCATAGTGGCACATGTTGGCACATATAGATATGTATTTTAAATCTAATATAAATGAAACTTCAGCCACAGTTAGCTGGCAGGCAGGTTTTTATAAGGGGCCTAATCATGGGCTATACAAGCTATACAGTTAAACAAGCCAGGCTCAAGATTAAAGAAATTGAGGAGTACTTTAATTCATTCATGACTCTTCTAGAATCATTCTTCAACTGTACAAACTAAAATCTGAATATAATGAACTGTCGTCACCAAGAGAAACTTGGCTTGGCATATTAAATAAATGCAGTCAGATTAATACACACACACATCTTGTGACAGAAGCAGTCCTTCAGAAGAGGTCCTTTACTCTATGCAGTTCTGGAAAAGATGCTCCTTAGGATAAATGTATTCTGTTTATTTAGGGTTGGAATTAGATGTTAAAGAGCTTTCTGATGCAATTGTTATCATGAAGGTAGGAAAGCACCAGGCCCTCATGGCATACCGACCGATTATGTAGGCTATTTCTGAGTAAATGCATTCAACCCCTAATAAGCATGTATCATGAGTCCTACAAATCCCATACCTACCGCCCACTTTAAATTGTATGCTAATTACACTGTTGGTAAAGCCTGTAAATATTCTACAGAGAGGAAGTCATACAAGGCAGTTTCACTGCTTAACAACAACACAAAGATCCTGTATAAACCCCTAGAAAGAACGGTTAAAGGGTCTACCATGTTACCAAAAAGTATTTTTAAAAAAGTACAAGGGAAGTACAAAGATAGAGGCATTTCATAATATTGACTGAGTATTAAACACTGTGCATATGGAACAGTGGAGGCAGTGGAACAGTGCTATACTATTACTGTCAGTAAAAAGGTTCATATTCTCCACACAAATTCATCAGCCAAAAGTGTTACTAATGGTTTATACAATACTGCCTATGAATCCAGCATTCACAATGCATTTATTTATTTATAAATGCATTTATAAGACATAAATGCATTCCATAAATAATACCTAATAATGCCTGGCATGAGCCTAAATACTTGCTTATAAGTATAGGTAATTATAATTACATGCATAACACCTCATAAAGCAAGAGTATAATATTTTATAAAGCTTATAATTTAATAAAGGTTTGGTAATACATAACAAGAAGGTTCTGGTATGTTTCCATATGAAACCCAGACATGTGATAACAGTGACTATCAATTTCGTTAAAATGAAGTAGCACTTGAGCATAATTTATTTATATCTTAAATAAATTATCAAAGCTGCTTAATATATCCATTTAAGCTTGCTTTTATAAGGTGATATGAATGAGGTGAGATCAATGTCATGTAAAGCCTTTAAGTGCATTTATATAGCAATACGAATATATTATATATACAACATGTTATCATTGGTTGATATCTTCGGATTATAGAGAGGTACATGACAAGTTTGTCCCTTGTCAGCGCTGTTCTTAACTTTTGCCATGGCTATTTGAACAAATCATGTGTGAACAAATATTAGCAATATAAACATTGGCAAGGCAGAGCATGATAGAAGAATATGACTGCACTATATGCAGATTACATCATTTTATTTATCTTCATTTGGGGAAAAACAGACAAGAATAAAAAAATTCACATCAAATTATAATATAGTTGTGAATTCAGTTAGGTATTAGTTGAGTCTATACATATACAAAGTTATCCATATCAGTGATTTTATTGATTTATTTATTTTGTCAATAACTTTCCATTTACCAACTTCTAACCCTCTTGGTTTAAATGGTCACATGCTTCAAATGGAACAATAAATGTCTAAGATTAAGAGATGAATTACTTTACCTACTATATGACCAAGGTGATCTGCTGTCACCCAGTTTTCAGGGGTATTCCTGGATGGCTCAATGTGTGCAACAGTGCTTTATTTCATAACAAAACAACCATTGTCATGGACATTAATTGGATCATCTGAGAAAGAATCTGCCATCCATGAGTCATCCTGTTAGCAACAGCACCATTGGCAGACAGCTGCACAATTAAGGACTACATGCACACAGACTGTTACAATGACTGCCTTTAACGCCACACCAATGTTGCCAAAGACTGCAATGGTGTCATGACAGACTGTTATGGAGTGACTTAGAATGGCAGCAGGTCATCTTCAGTGACAAGTCCCACTTTTGTCTTAGATAAGAATCGTGTAACAATAAAATTGAAGCCTGGAAGAAAGACCTACAGGAATAAATAGCTTAGGAGCAATGGAAGCTCATTACACCACTTCATCCCAAATATTCCAAGTCAAGTAGTCAAGTAGTTTTTATTGTCATTTCAACCATATAGAGTGGTGTACAGTACACAGTGAAACGAAACAACGTTCCTCCAGGACCAAGGTGCTACATAGAACAATAATACAATAAATACAATAAATACACAAGACAATTTACAATATACAAAACAGAAAAACAATAAATACAGGGAGGGGACAGTGCAGATAGCCCACTGGTTGTGGGAGCAGTAAAGTGTGGTTTTTGATTTTTTAAAGATGAACATTGTTTTTAGCAGCAGTTCTGTCCATATATGGTATACATGTAAACATTGTACTCCTTAAGTTTATGTGTAGACAGATTTACAAGATAAGACTGTGTGTGTGTTCAGTCCAGTCACTGAATGTGTGCAGTTATTCAGACCAGGCTCTGGTTGTTAAGCAGTCTGATGGCTTGGGGATAGAAGCTGTTGCACAGTCTGGATGTGTGGCCCCGGATGCTTCTGTACCTTTTTCCAGACGGTAGGAGGGGGAAGGGTGTGTGTGAGGGGTGTGTGTGGTCACCCACGATGCTGGTTGCTTTGCGGATGCAGTATGTGGTGTAAATGTCTGTGATGGTGGGAAGAGAGACACCAATGATCTTCTCAGCTATCCTCACTACTAACTGCAGGGATATACCTGCAGCTTTTTACAGCTAATACCTGTATTAGATGTAACAAGGAAAAAAGGTATGCTTTTCCATTTGGGAATGCTCTGTGACATTTAAATAGAAATTTCAATGATAATTGATTATTATCATGCAGTTTTATTGATTATCTCTCCTAACCTGTGTATTCATCATGTATGATGTTTGCATAATCAGAATCCTGATTTAGGTAGAGATAGATAGATAGATAGATAGATAGATAGATAGATAGATAGATAGATAGATAGATAGATAGATAGATAGATAGATAGATAGATAGATAGATAGATGCTGTCTTTATAATCTCTGTTTAAGCTGAAATGCTTCTGTTATAATCGTTAAAAAGCCAATAAAAACATTGTTTACAAAAAAGACTGACTTATGAGAGCTTCCACATAAAGTTCCTCTATCTATTGTTTGAGCTAGTGAGGGCTTCAGGGCGTCATCTGGGCTACAGCATATCTTCATTCGTGAGAGGGAACAACATGCAGCAGCGTCAAGAAGCAATTAAAAACATAAAACAACAACAACAACAAAAAAATCAACCATAACACAAACTGCACTCATAGATACAAGCCTGGAGTTCTTCGGCAGAACCTGATAATTAAAGGAAGGCCTTGGAAATAATAACGTGTCTGCAGAGTGTCACATTCTTAACAGCTTTATCTTTAGAACGGAGGTCATTTCATTCTCTTTACTGAATCAACATATGGCGGGTGAATTCATGCTATTTGTATATAGCATACCACATATCACAACTCTCCAGCTAATGATTTGCTCTCTTACAATAAGACTTAATATTTGATAAAAAATTAATTATGCTTTGAAAATATCTAATATCTCAAAACAATGATTTCAAATAGCAAAATAACTAAAAAAATGTTCTTAATATAGTGAACATAGTGAAAAGTAATGATATCTAAATATTGAGTAAATATTCAGAAATAATGATTCCTGGAATCTTTTGGAACAGATTTATTCAAAAATGCTATATATCTATTTGTATGAATTTTAGATATAATGTGTTTTGAAAAAGAAAAACAGATAAGGTATAATGGAAAACTCATTTTTATTTCTCTAACATCTGCTCTGTGATGGACTGGTTTCCTGCTTTCCACCCAAATAGCGCAATGGTAAAAGCTACAGCAGCCACCCCACCAAATTTCTTTAATAAAGCTTGTATTAATCATAATTGATTCAGGGACATTCTTGAAAGTGGTCTGTAATGCATTTTGTAATATTTTCCAAGACTTTAAGATACTAAGTAACAAAAAGTACTTTTAATTGGATATATTTAATAAATAATATAAAAGTAAATTTATAGTACTAATAAAGTAAATGATTATCTCGGGA
This sequence comes from Prochilodus magdalenae, assembly GCA_024036415.1. NCBI lineage: Eukaryota > Metazoa > Chordata > Actinopteri > Characiformes > Prochilodontidae > Prochilodus > Prochilodus magdalenae. Next base: position 102,918 of record JAMWET010000257.1, read on the forward strand.
TAATAAATCATTATTAAGTCAGGATGTTGATAGAATAAGTCTTTTGACATCAATCAGTATTTTGAGAGATTAAATTGTTACATGAAGTTGTTACAGTATTTCAATATTGTAGGTCACATCTTTTAAAACAGTCATTACTTTAAGATACTAAGTCAAAACATTGCCATACTGCTACCAGAAACAGAGAAGGGAAAAAATAACATGGGTGTTGGAAATGGGCCTCCGTATCTCTGCGTTCTGTTCTGAGACTGTATGTTTTTCCATCTATATCCTTTTTATCGCAGTGTTGATTTGAAGCTTTCAACACAAGGTTACCTGCTGATATTTGATGCTATTTTCCCCATGAGCCTAAGCCTATTGCTTTTGCATGTTACAAGACATTGCAAGGCATGACTGGTATTCTTTGGGACCAAAAAAATCCAAGAACATTTCATAGAGCTAACTGAAGTATAGCATCTCTGTGTATGTCGCATGGCGTAGTGCAGGAGGCACTTTTTCTGTGATGCCTTCTTGAATTATTGCTGCTGTTTCCCGGCATGCATAAAGGAACCACCGGCACAGGCGAGTAGTATGCTGCATAAAACAAGGAGCTAGCAAAGGAACAATCACTCTGTTTACGAAACATAATCCTCAGCCAGCCTGGGATCCCCATAACAAACAATAACGTCAGCAGCGGTAGCAGGGAGCGAAGTCACAAAACCATCAGAGTGTAGATAAATATAATTTCAGAATTAAGAGTCTTAACGGTATACCCAATGTGACCGTCAGGCTTACAGGCAGTTCTCCTTAGTCGCTAATAAGGATGTAACTTTCATTCTGATACTGACATAATGAAGGACAAAGTGAACATTTCCTTTTCATACTCTGATGTACTGTAGGGTTCAATGGTCTGGCTACAAAGCCATCAGTAGCATCACAATGTGAGCAAAATGTACAACTTTGAATGTTTACTTGAAATGTTAGTGACTACATGTTTGTGTCTATTACACACACATATCAGTGGAAGAAATAAAACAGGAAAATTAACAAGCATGACCTTTACATGGTCAACTTTACAAATTTGCTTTAGTTTTAGTAGTGTTTCCCTAAAAATACTAAAAACACTGGCTGCCCTTTACACCACGTCAGTGTCGCCAAAGACTGGAATGGTGTCATGCCAGAGTGTCATACAGTGACTCAGAAAGACAGTGAGTCATCTTCATTGATGAGTCCTAATTTTGTTTTGGTGGAAATGACCAACAAATCCGTGTGTGAAAGCACTGTGGTCAGCGGTTAGCTGAATGGTTTGTTGTCATGTGTCACTCGTCCAGAAGGCCCGGTGTCACTCCCCCTCCACCTCTACTGCAAAATCTGCAGGAACTGTGTAAGAATGTTCATGGGATGGTTTGCCACAGAACCCTATTACTCCCACCCAACTCCTTGCTGAGATATATGCTGTGTTAGCAAATATGGTGGCCCAACGCCATACAGAGAGACACTACTCCTCTATGTGTAGCTCAATTAATATCATCCATAACAGTCTAAATATATTTATTTATTGTTCCTGGTAACCTTCATCTTCCTTCCAATCCAACACTATGATGAGTGAATAACCAGGGATATGTGAAAGTAAAAAAAATGCATTTTTATTTCAGATTGACTTGGACATGCGGGTTTAGGAACAACCTTTAATTGGTTTACATTACATGAAGTTTTTTAAGCTTAACAACAGCAATACAATTGTTAATAAAGCTGGTTCCTTTAAGACATTTCCACTGGAACGTTCTTTAGGGAACCAAAATTGGCTCATTTGGGGCATTGTTCCATTGAAACCCTTGTAGTATCGTTATTTTTATAATGCCACACCTCCATGATTTAGCCACCAATCATGCTGTCACTGTCACCTCCTCATCATGTTAGTGCTTCCAGCAAAACATAACACCATTTTTGCCCACACCCACCCACTTCGATCATACTCCATGCCCACCCACACCCACTTACTTTGGATTATGCATGTGGTCCTCATTAACAAGCACTTGTGTTTGTGTTTTGTGTTCTGTGTTTCTCTCTGTATTTGGTGTATTTTTAGGTTTAGCATAACCATTTAAACTTGCCTATATATATATATATNTATATATATATATATATATATATATATATATATATATATATATATATATATATATATATATATATATATATATATATATATATATATATATATATATATATATATATATATATATATATATATTTGGCGGTTGATGTTGCTGAGAGTGTGTGTGTGTATATATATATATATATATATATATATATATATATATATATATATATATATATATATATATATATATATATATATATATATATAGGTATACAGCTGTATACAGCCTGGTTACACTACTCATTTTCTCTGTGTCAGCATTGTTTATTAATTATAATGAATTAATAAAAACATCTACCAGTCAGCTGAAATTAAGTCCAAAACATCCAAAACAGATGCTGAGGCTGCAAAGTCACTCACTGGATATTATCTAGTATCATGTGTCTCCCTCTGATTATAAATGTGTTTTTCTCAGCAGCACAATTGCAGCTCATTTGTTGTTTGCCTTTTTTTCCTACAAGCATGCAGTGTTTGTCCAAACCCACAGCAACCAGCCAGCCATAATGCCCACCTGCACAAGCTTGCAGCCCGTTGCTATTTTACCTGCTACGACTGTGGTGCCTCAAAATGTATCCCAACCACACATCACTTAGCAGAACGTGCTGGACCTGCAAATGAACCGTCTTTGTGCAGTTGGAGTTTGGTTGTAAAATTCAGCCAAAAGGGAACAGTTATTCTTTGGTTAGTAAAAGGGTTTAAATTAGTCCATATTAGCCTATGAGAAAAAGCAATATACCTATTGCAACATGTTGTTAATGTCTTACCAGAATAGTTCAGGTTTTCATCTGGGATACCTTAGTGGCTAGTAGAGCTAGCTTATTTCAGGCCTAGTGCTCTTATGGGAATCTTGTAGTATGTTAGCGCTAACAGCCGTTCACATTTACATTTGTTTGGTCGCTCTAGATTTTGCGCTTACTTCTTGAAGCTTGTAAAACATTTCATGTTTCATTTGAAGCTTGTATGTAATGGCTTTACAGTGGATTCTTCAGTAAAGGAAAGTTCTTTTCCACAACTCACTGAAACCTGGTTAGACCCTTGCTTGTGTTCTTAGTCAGCGACATATCTAAAAACATATGAAAACAACACATCTCACCTCCAAAATGCTATTTTTCTGGCATGAAATATATCCCACCCACTGTAACCTCCTAACTACGTTAGTGGTTTATCTGAGGCACCTTCATTTCAGCTCCTAAAGTTCTGAACCAATGGTAGAGCTCACTTGGGTGTATACTGGCTGTATTCAGGAATGATATAGAACAAACATTTTTATTCTATCAAATAAAAATGATGGTGTGCAGTGGGTAGCGCTCTCGCATCACAGAAGAGGAGTTGGATTAGATTCTTGGCCACAGAATCTAGGTTTCTTTTTTTGGGGAATTTGTATGTTCTTACCCTGTCTGTGTGGGTTTCCACCAGGTGCTCCAGTATTCTCCCTCTAGGTGCTCCGGTTTCCTCCCACGGAGTGAACTGGAGATGCTAAATTACCCCTAGGTGTGAGCGTATATGGCTGTGTGTCTGCCCTGTGAGGAATTGGCGGCCTGTCTGGGTTGTTTCTGCCTTCTGCCCATTGAATGCTGGGATAGGTTCCAACACCCCCTGCGACCCAGAAGAATAAAATGGTTTAGAAGATGAGTGAAGGAGTGAGTAAATAAAAGGGTCTTGAAATTATAGATGTCTTCCACAGAAATCATCAGGCTGCCTAGAAGGGCCTGTGGGGTTCTGGTAATCCATGTCCTGTTACTTTTGTCCTGACCATTTGTGTCATTCTGGTTTGACTGTGGAAATGAACACAACTTACTAATAAAAGTGCCACATTGTTAGTATTCAGACTGAAAGCCAAAATCATAAAATTCCCTGATTGCACAGAGCTATTAGAATCAGTTTTATACAATTTCAGCCTCTCTGGTCACTGTGATACCAGTAAACAATTTAAATCAAGGAGAGTAAGTAAAAAAAAAACTCATGCATGGCAGGATGGACTTACTGATAGCAAACAAGCATTCAGCAAACAAGGACTCTAATTAAAATCTGTAATTAGTTTTTTTTTTCTAATGAATCCTTGGTTGACAATGAACAAATAATATAAAGCCCCATGTACTAATATTGCCCCTGCACTAGCTCAGAGACCCAAGGGGCAGCTTGCCTTAATGTATGAAATGCTAATAAGCTATTTAATTCAGAACCATCTAGAGGGACATGTAAGGAAGGATGAGATAAAAAACGGATTGGAAAAACCTCTTGAAAGAAAATCTGAGTTCATAAGAGGGGAAGGAACTTGCCTAATCTCGAAGCATGGACACCATGGTGGTCTGACATAAATAGCCAGAGCCAATTCACACAAGATAAGCTCAGTTCAGGATGGAACATGTAAGCCTATTTGCTACTCATCTGAGAAATATAAAAGAAATAGAATATTCAAATCCAACCCGAATAGTAGATACAGTACTGTGAAAAAGTATTTGCCCCTCACCCGATCTGTTTTACCGTTGCTCATATAAACGTTTTCAGATCACCCAGCTTATTATAAAAACACAAAATACAGCTTTTAAATGATTTTATGATGATAAATGATGATCAATTTATTTAAGATAAGGATTTATTCAAAACTCATATTGCCTAAATTAAAAGCAATTTAAACATAATAAACTAACTAACATAAACATAAACTAAACATAATAACTGGTTGTGTCAGAGTAACAACTGCAGATCAAATGTTTGCTATAACTTTCCAATCTTAGTCTTTTAGATTGATGTGGAGAAGTTTCTGCGAGTCTTCTTTGTAGAATTGTTTTAATTTGGATACGCTGAAGGGGTTTCCAACATGGCCTTTCAGGTCTTGCCCCAGCATCTTTCTTTTGACACACAGAGGTGGGCTTGTTTGTGTGCTTCGGGTCACTGTCCTGCTGCTTAACTCAACTAGGTTTAAGTCTTAGGACACAAACAGACAGGCAGACAATGTCATGCAAGATTTTCTGTTAGAGAGTAAAATTCCTGGATCCTTCAGTGATAACAAGTTGTCCAGGTCCTGCAGAAGCAAAGCAGCCCCAGACACTACCACCACCATGTTTGACTCTTGGTAAGATGTTCTTATGGTGGAATGCTGTGTGCAATCAAAGTTCCACCTCTGACTCATCAGTATACAGAATATTACGCCAAACATGGGGGCTCATGTAGATGTGTTTTTGGCAAACCAAGACAAGACTTTATGTTCTTTTTGGTCAGAAGTAGTTTTCACCTTGTAGCTCTCTAATAGATCTCTAATGGATCAGTGTCTTTCGAATTGTGAAAACATATATATTGATATTAATGAAAGCAAGTGAGGCCTGCAGTTCTTTACATGTTTCACTGTGGCTTGCTGGAGTCCCAAAGTGTTAACAGTGGCTTTGCAACCCTTTTCAGATGGTAGATTTTAATGACTTTTGCATCTGTATTTGAATGTCTTCAGAACATGGCATCATGTGTTGCTTTGTGAGACCTTTTAGCCAGCTTCTCATTGTCAGACATAATCTATTCAAAAGATGTTTAGATTTAACAGGTCAAAGTAAGCACACCTTGGGGTGGTTGGTAAAACTGAACCCTATGATCAGTTAAATATTTCTTAAATGGTTGATTTAGTTGCTATAGGGACTTTTTCACATGGGTGGAGTTGAACAACATATTTCTTCAAAAATGATTTAATTTAAATAATTTAAAACAGCATTTTGTGTTTACTTGGGTTATCTTTGTCTAATATTAAACGTAGTTTGATGATCTGAAACATCGGACTGTGAAGGGCTTGCAAAAAATCACTACTTTGAAAACTGGCCCCCTTTCACTTTTGCTTTGTTTCTTGATTTTCACCTATATGCATCATGATGGAAATGTGACCAACATACAGTTCAGGATATTTTTTTAGTGCAGCTGGTCCCACCTCAGTGAATTCAATACTGTCAGTCAGGCTTACATGCAATTGCACCATGGGTAGCTGTTATTGTATAGCTGCTACGCTCTGGTTGTCCTGTTTTCCTATCTGATGGTGTCAGGCCTTTTAATGCTTGATGTAATCCACAGTAAATGTATGGTATTGAAGACAGCCCTGTGTTGTTTTTAAAGCTGTTTGATTGTGAAAGTGGTTTTATTTTATTTAAATCTACATGTTTAGCAAAGATTTAGAAATTACTTCCAAATGGTTGGGGGAGGGGTGGAGCAGCAGACTATCGCATGGTAGTGCACATGGTAGTACAATATGAGTCCAGTAGCCACCACCCCTGCTTTGTTTGAAAAAAAGACACTTGTGGTGAGGTTGTGGACTGTGAGTTGCTAATGGTCCTGTTTTACACTGCAGTGTTTTCTATGTCAAGGCGAGCAAGTGATAGAAATGGTTAGCAAATAGTACCAGCCAACCCCCCACAACAAGCACAACATAAGGGGGTGCACATCTGCTCTGCTTCGAGGTCTTTCTTATGAAAGAAAAACAAATATCTCCAAAATGGCAACTTTACAGGAGAGATCCAAAACCTCATTAAACTTTTATGTAAGTGAATGGCATCGGACTCTTTTCCAAGAAAGTTTGGGCCATTTCTGCATTTTTACAGAGCATAAACTGCAGCTGCTGTGTTCAAATGATGTATAAAAATAATATCAAGAAAAATGAAGATACATGTTTTCATTGGACAGCGACGCTATACAAAATGCGTACCGTAAAAAAACTCTGTCAGGTGCTGCAGCCCACAGATTAATAACCACTGTTCTGCATGAATGTAATAACTGCTGGCTGAGAATCTTAGTGATTGCTTCCATGATGGCTATTTGTTTGTTGGTGTTCATTGGTTCGAAAATTCAAACATTTCCAGAGAGCACTGGAAGTTTATATTACTACTTTATATTGTCATGTAATATTAAAAATTATGTAGTTTATTTTTGTTGATTTGACTTTAAAAGATGATTCTAAAAACACTTTATGGAACAGACAAACAGAATAACCTCATCACGGGTTCCAGTTACAATTACTGAATTATAATAATAATAATGAATAATGTTTTGTATTAGGATTAATATTAAGATTATAATGACTTAACTATAATGAATATAATGAACAAATATGAACAAATGATAGTGTATATATATATATACAATACTCATATCACCTTTGGTATCATACAGTGTATGTTGTCTTAGATTTATCTGACTCAATGTGTCCTAATCTTGGTCCCGACTTGAACCTCTGCTAGAAATATCCAATATTAATGTTACCATGCTGTAAAAAAGTTCTTAATATGGAGATATATATTTTCACCTGAAAATCCTGCACCTTTCCTGAGCACAGTTTATATAGACAACAAAGACTCCATTTGTCATGGATTATCTGCACACGCTATGAGCCTTGACACCATAAGGTAAAATCTTGATAGCAAAGATGAGCAAGCCTAGTGGGGCAAATATAACAGCAATACAGAACAGATAGTAACTGCTGGCCAAATTCAATGCTATAAAACAGAAAGATGCTATTGCCATAAATATATGGTTATGTTACAGGCTGAGTTGAATCTTCTGTCACTGTAGGCTTTAACCTTCCCTTCAACTGGGTAAAGTTGTGTAGAATTAATTGTATCTTTTCATTTTTAGCCAAATCATGTTAATCTATAGAAGGTCTGATGCAGACTTTACGCAGTGGAGGAAGTTCAATATTTGGTGCCCTGGAAGCAATTTTGCTGTGTTAATAGAATTCAATAACATGTTTAGAGCTTGCACTTTCATTTGCATCGATCCCTTTTTCATTATGATTTACTCAGTCCACAAAGGAGCCAATCAGCTGTGTCCAAGCTGAACTGCCCAAAAAGCTTACAGTCAGAGCACTTGGCCGAGGTAATTAAGTGATTCTGATCGGAAATTAACACTTTGCTCCCCTCAACGGGCATAATCTATTCTTTAGTGACAAGATTAAGCAGAGGAGCTTAAGAAACCATTTACCTTGATTAAGGAGCACAGTTGTATTGACTTAATGTTGTTAAGATGTTTACATGTGCATCATCTTCAACATGGCTTTGGCCTAAGGTTGCAAAACGTAAAGAGACTTGTCACAGGGCTGTTTATAAGTGCTCTGTAAATAGGAAATAATGTTTTTCCAACCTGCCCTTATATTAAATAGTCTGTTTTAGTCATTAAGGTGGATATATGCAATCCACTCTGTTTTGATTGGCTGATTGTGCATGGTTAAAACTGGAGTTTAGTTTCACAGAGCAGGATTTTCTTGGTTAGACTGATAACATGAAGCAAATTCAAACCTTACCTATTCTACTGACCTATTGAGCTTGCTGAGAAATCCTGCTTTGTGAAATACACCCATTCACCCATATACCACCATATGCCCAAAATCGATACCAATGAGTGGTGCTAAACTCCTGTAGGTTGATTAGGCAGATATATGTAAATGTTATTTTTTGTGAAATTATAACAACAATACATTAAAAACAGACATATTATATACAGATATAGTATGAAGAGTAAATGGCACGTTCTGAAATGTAAATGTATTTACATACTCTATTATTAGGAAAAGGACAGTTTGCTTATATATGAGATATCTATAATTATTGGCAACTTTCATAAGGGATTAACCATGAAATAAATATTTTTATGTCAGTCATAAATATAGGCTAGTTTTAGAACCGATTGCTTGTCGTGATGCCTTTAACTTGCTTGCAGGTGCTTACAAGTATTTGAGCTTGCTGTTTTAATGGAGTCAAAGCAGGTTTAGTATTTCAGTGGCTGATACGAGTTGTAATTTGGGGACATGTTGCTCAATATAGAGCTGTGTAGTGATCTTCAGAGCAAGGTTCACTCATGTCCCGGTCCCCTTGGGGCATGTGTAAGTGACTCATTCATACCTCATTCATGCCTGCCTCCAGCACCGGCTACTGGAGCTTTCGGTGAGTTGTGCTCCTCACTAGTGGCTTCAAACCTTTAAGCCATTAAAGGTTTAAGTACAGAGCCTGGGGCTCAGACCACTGTCTGCCAGATCACCACTGCAGCATATGTTGTCATAGGTGTCTCTCAAGTTCCATGATTTTGATTATTACTATGGCTAAAGTGGAATGAACAGAGGGGTGTGTTATTTGTAATTATTGCAGTGACTCACATAGCCATTGTTGAATGAAGAAATCTTAATCTTACAGATTTTTAAAGACGTTTAGTGGTCAAGTTCGAGTCAGACTGTTTAAATAGAAAACAGCCTGAAACGGCATTAATTAAAATGAAACCTTACAGTCTTAGCCAAACTTGTAAATGAAAACAGTGGTAAGGTTATTCTCTGATCTTTGTTCACAATCAACACCTAAAGTCAAATGAACATAAACTAAACTGCATCCATTTCATTGGTAACCGATCTTCTCTCAGGGGATGTTTAAACTTTGGAACCAATTAAGTAAACTCAATAGAGTCAACATGGAAAAAGGTCAATAGCATCCTCAGCCAACACATTTTAAACATATACAACAGTGATTTTAACCTGTGAGCTGTTGGCCCCAAGTGGGCTGCAGTGGTAGTTTTAAATATGCCAAATGTTCATTATATTATGTTGAGCTTAATGAGAGTTCTTGCAAAATGCTAGTTATGCTTATAGTATAAGAGCAAGTATAACCAAAATGAATGAAGTACAGAAGTAAATATGCAATCCTTTGAGTGAGATCTGGAAATGAGTAAGTCTGCTGTGTGCTGTTTGCTCAAAGGTCTTTTCAAATGAACCCAACAATCTACACCATCACTTAAAAACTAAACACAGGAAATATGCATCTAAACCCGTCAAGCTGAGCCAAAACTCTGGTTGCAGCTTTCCTGTCTTCAGTTTGACATCCAAGGTTTCTCATTCGGTTAGTCTGAAAAAAAGGTCTTTAAATCCAGTCTATGATTTTTATCATTCTTATATAATAGTATCAACAGAATTGTCTCTGTATTTACTCATTGCAAATATTCCATCAAGTCTTATTTCAGGTTTTTGATGGAAACAAAAGCGTTTGACTGAAATGTCCAGCAGAATACTGTCTTTGTTTGTGGTCTCTTTGTAGATATAGCTAAACGTCCAATAATAAACAGACAAATAGATCAACCAATCAAGTTTTAATTTTCAATAGGCAGGACCAATTTTCTGAAAAAAAAAACCAAAACATTAGTGTAGTCCTTGTAGAAGTCCTAGATACGCCAGTGGCTGTGTACACAAGAGACAGCCTAATCAGTAGGTGGCTAGAAATTGACAACAGGAGAGGAGCAGAAGCAGCTCTACACCAGAACTGCACTGCTGAAAGGGTCACATGTGCAACTGCCACATGGTAGAATAAATTTGAATATATCTATCACACTCTCAAAACACTTTCACTTTTTTAATTTTTATTCTGAACTAAAGGACTAGATCTAATAGTTCTGATTTGCCACTTTAATGACATGTTTCAACTGTTTTCCTCAATAAAGAACTTCATGGCACATTTATACTGAAATAATACATGTTCTTATGTTGTTAATATTTTTATAAATGTGGCTTGGCACGGTGGTGCCGTGGGTTGTGCTATTGCTTTACAACAAAAAAAGGGCTGGGTTCGATTTCCCAGCTGGGTGACCAAGGTCCTTTCTGTTTCCCACAGTCCAAAGACTTGCAGTCAGGTGAGTTGGAGATACTAAAATTGGCCCACAAGGTGTGTGTTTCCTAACTTCTGTGTAAACACTGCTGGGATAGGCTCCAGCACGCGCAGTGACCCAGGTGATGAATGAATTTGTTCCATAACACCTCTTTGTAAAAACGGAACACTGTATTTCCATAAATGAAGAATTATTTATAGTTTACAGTAACAGTCCTGTGAGGTATGTCCATTACACAGACCTGACATAAGCCTTCAATTGCACACACAGCTTGGATAATCTTCATAGGAAAGTGTTACCAATAGAATGAAATGCTTTAAAGCAGCTGCACATCAGCCTAAACTCACCATATCGGAAGTCAGAGGTATACAGCTCTGTAGCATTGGGTTGTGGATTAGTGAACCTGCATTCTGTGAAATGATGGATCACCATCCAATACCTTTGGGATGAGTTGGAGTGGCTTTTGTGATCCGGAACCATCATCCATCATCAGTACTGGATCTTGCTAATGCTCTTGTGACTAAATGCAATCAAATCCTCACAGCAATGTTTCTACATTTTGTGTAACGCATTCCCAGAACAGTAGAGGCTGTTCCTGCAACACAGGGGGAGGGGTGGGGGCAAACTTTCTTAATTTAGTGCATGTCTAGTCTTGAAGACTTGTGGTTTGACAGTTTTGGTCAACTCTAATGATTGCCGTTGCACACTATTCTTGTCATTAATAAGGAGGCTCTAACAATGAGGCACTTCTCCTCTGACCGAGCAGACATGCATGATTGGTCATACATTTCTCAGGCTGCAGAATTAGTCTGCCCTGTGCAGGCTATCAGAACTGGCTTTGTTCGATTGAATTACACACTCTTGCAAGCAGCTAGCTTAATACTGGCACTGACCAGTCTGTGAGAGACCACTGAGAACTGCTCTACAAATTAGACCTTTCAGGCCATTGTGACTACTGCAGCACAACCATGAAACCATTCGTTGTAGTAACTCATACATCAGGCTCACCTCAGGCATGGCGCTAGTATTAAAAATATGGGGCTTTGCTTCTTAAGAAATGGGGTTGGTTGGGTTGTTTCTGCCATGCCATGTTCATTTAGTTTTAATCTGTGGTGAAAGGAACAGTCTCGTTTGATCAACATACACAACAATACAACAACAATACTGTGCTCATTTTGCATAGACTGCGTTAATCTATTTTTGCGATCAGAACCTGGGTTACTGGCATCCATTGCACTTGGCAGTTGTAGTCATTGTTAGCAGAGCACCACTCACAGTATTAGTCATGAAGGAGCTAGAATTTCTCCCCAGTCTTGGACGTGATGTATTTTCCTGTAATCAGGCTTCCACTGTTACAATGTGTTTATGCATCAAAGAGCATGTAGGCGGCTCATAAAAACCCACAGAGTTAGTTCCTGTCATTAAACTGGATTTCAGCCGTGGCTGAAAAAAAGTCAAAAAAAGCTATTAGAGCATTGAGTAGCGCAGCCTAATTGCCCCTTAATGCATCCTCCAGAAACCTTCTGTTGCATGTCCAGTGTCCACTGGGCCCGCAATGACTCGCCTATTCTGCTTTCGGCCTTTTGTTTAGGACCGCACTGTAGCAAATGTTACTGTCTGATGAAGCGAACAAACCCTGTCAAAAGGAGGATTTTCAAAACACTAAAACCGAGCTGTCTCCGCTTTCAAAATGTGAAGTCTCCTTTTTTTTCCCCCAGCAAGTGCTAACAGACTGTGTGAAGGGTGAAACAGATGATTGTAGGGTTTTTGAGACCCTTTTGATGGTGTAATGCACTCACAATGAGAGGTTGTGAAACATGTCGTCACTCGTACGAATCGGCGGTTTTGACAAGGGCTTTTCAGGCTTTCTTTTTTTTCCTGGAAATTCATTGGACAGCCAGTAATTACCAACTTATATACAATGTATGAGGCCAAAATGAAAATATTGAAACCATTAACCCATCTGATCTTACGGTGGACCAGTAATTTCGATGAATGTAGGAAACTGTCAAAGCGTAAAGGTGCTGCAAAGGAAAAGGAATTCTGAAAAAGATTATAGGAAAAAAATGAATTTGACTGCGTTCTGAAATATTTAATTGACCATGTGCATGCTCAGTGTCCACAACTGTCTGCTTTCATAGCACTGATTGTGGGCTTGTACAACCTTCATGGCATGCTAACTAAAAAATGTAATTTATCCCAATGAGAAGTTGTTATAAACAATGTTTAGGGTCATGACAAATTGTAAATAAAGCCACATAAGAGCAAAAAAATATGGCATATGGCAGGGTTTCTCAAGTGGTGTGCCACGGACCACCACTGGGCCATGAAGCACTCGCTTTAGTGGTCTGAGGGCCTGTACCCAGGTGGAGGCAGTAGTCTGTAATGGGTCAGTGAAGTCATATATAAGCAGATCAGTGTGTAGTACGTATAGTACTACAAACCTGTGTATATTCATGTACATGTGTATGAATAGAAATGCAGTATCAGGCAACTTAAACACAGTTAGAGACAATATGATGGAGAGGTTTCTTGAGATGGTTCAACAGCTCCCTTGTATGAATTTGTACATAATATATATATATATATATTTCAAACTAAATTTCATGTAGAAGCTGATTTTAGTTTTCTGGTGGGTCGCTATGCTTTGTAGTTATTATCAGCCTTGGGGTGGTAAAGGTCAAGAGTCCCTAGCATAGGGGAACCCACATCAACTGGGCAATCCTTGAATAATAATTGCCCCCTCATATAGATTATGATCCAAATGTACATTGATGATTCAAGATTTTTTGAAACATTTATCACTAGTTACCTTATACCTTATATCGACATTACAGATAAACAGATATGTCTGTTTATCTCCCTGTCCATGATGCCCAATAGTCACATTACATGTCATTAAAGCTTAAGTCTAAAACAAATATTAGGGTAGTGAGGTTTGCAGGTGGATTTTTACTATTTTTAACGCATTTTTTTTACAGTCTACATAGCACATAAAGATTTCAATTTAAAATGTTATGGTTTTGTCTGTGTTAGTGCAGGAAATGGGTATTCTGCAGACTGGAAATCATAATTTATGCTATCTTAATTAGATGGCAAATAAACATTTATCCTATTTACCCCAACAGTTTTACCTTTACACACCTTTAAAAAATGTATGTTTTTAAAATGAATAATGCATATTTAATGTAAATATTCTGACTAAAACAATAAGGGGCACTAAAATTGTCATCAGGTTGAATCTTATTTACAGTATTCCTTTTATTTAAACTCTTGTTTGGGAGTCTAAAAGTCTAATTTTTGAATGATGTAAATGTCTTGTATCTAATCTCCTGAGAAATATCCTCTGAAAATAAAGAATTTGTACTTAATTGCTGTTTTGACTGGAAATTAAAAAAATACAGCACGGTTTCTTACTTTTGCACACTATACAGTATGTCTTCTTTTATATTCTTACACATTCCAGGAATTGTTGGCCTTTTTATTTTGTATATATATATAGAAACCTACTGTCTATTAATAACTAAGATCCATCAAAACATATATACCATTTAGTCCAGGATTACATCATTAGGACAGGACTTTTTGAGATCGTCGACTTGGTCATCCAGTTAACTTTTCCACCTCCCCACCCAATTTCTCTGTGTTGATGGCAAGCTGGTGAAAAATCTGACCTAAAATACCACTGAGGGCCAGAACAAGTTGAAACAGTTTCTCACTCTGATTGATAGAACAAGCTGTGATTTCCCCTGAGTTCTAGATGGATGGAGATGATAGCACTATCCACAATCAATCTGTATGTGTGACTCCGGCCTTCAAGAATGCGTACAGATAGCCACACACCGCTGGACACAATCGCTGCTCTTCCACGAAAACACGGATTGAGGAGACTGGGTATTTGAAGATGGAAACCTGAGTTGACACGTTTGATGATGATTAGCGGTAAGACACGGGTGAAATGGCATGGAAACGTTGCTGTGGTATGATATGTGAGATGCTGTTAAAAGATTATTTTTTAAGTCTAAAATAATGAGAACAGGTGTGTGGAGAGCTCTGATAGCACATTATTTTTCTATGCTGAAGTGCCACATTTGTATTACCGTCATTACTGCTAAACATACAGTACTCTGTGAAATGTCTTAGCCACCTAGCATTGATTAAAACCATTTATCTTGGCTAAGACAAGGCTACTTTTTAATTTGCCAGTAACAAAAAAACTACATTAGCCATTTGAATAAATGCAAATAAACATAAGTACAATATGAAGTAACATCATTTCTTATTTCGACAAAGGTAGATGGTATCTTGGGAACTAATTTGATATCTATTGCATGAATTCATTACATGCCACCATCAGCCCATTAATGACATGTTGATTAGCCAAACTGCCTACTTGTTGATAACAACTAAGTTTACTCAAGCAACGCTTCAGAAATTCACATTTGCTCGTCTGCCTTCCAACACATATGAACATGAGTGGCACCCTGTTCCTAATCCATAGGGTTTAGTGTGATGTCGGCCCACCCTTTACATCTATAACAGCTTCAACTCTTCTGGAAAGGCTTTCCACAAAGTCTGGTAATGTGTTTATGGGAATGTTTGACCAGTCTTCCATTTGTGAGGTCAGACAATGATGTTGAGTGCGAAGGCTTGTCTTGCACTCCTCACTTCCACACCAAATTTTTTTATCCATGTCTTTATGGACCTTGCTTTGTGCACTGGAGAACTTGGAACAGGAACAGGCCATTCGCAAACTGTTCCCACAACGTTGGGAGCATGAAGAAGCAATTAGAGTTCCTTTTAATGGTACTAAAGAGCTGAGCCAAACTCCTTAAAAACAACCCCACACCATAATCCCCCCTCCATCCAACTTTACATTTGGCACAACGCAGTCAGACAAGTACCGTTCCTCTGCCAACCACCAAACCCAGACTCGTCCATCAGCTTGCCAGACAAAAAAATGTAATTTGCCATTACAGAGAACAAGTCTCCACTGCTCTACAGTCCAGTGGCGGTGTTCTTTACACCACTGCATTTGAGACTTTGCATTGTGCTTGGTGATGTAAAGCTCAGATGCACCTGCTCAACCATAGAAACCCATTCCATGAAGCTCTCTTCACACTGTTCTTAGCTAATCTGAATGCCACATGAAGTTTAACAATTTACACTGCAAAAAGTTGGCGACCTCAGACACAGACAAAACGCAACATACATATAATCACTGCTTACTGCATTTATATATTGGTATTACTTTGTTTTCTTCTGTTCAAATTACTGAACCAGCTTTTTAAACTTTATTTAACTTTTTAAAACGTTTGCATATTACTGTATGCGGACATGACACCTGAAAATGCTTATCTGACACCACAACAAAAAAAACCTACAACCACAAAGCTACAGCTTTTGTTTTTAGTGCATTGCATGACATGTAGCTCATTTTAATTCTGTTTCAGCATCAAATTTATTATAGGATCCAAATCATAAAGTTCGTTGTTACATACACATAATAAAGACTCCCAGAATGCACTTTGCTACACTTCCTCATCTTTACTCTCTGGGAGAGCGGTTTAAGAAGTTCAGTACAAGTCACTCTCACTCAACCGAGAAAACACAGTGTAATCGCTTGGCAATCTTCTGCAGCAGCCTGGGTTTTCAGTCATGAAATGGGAAAAAGTTATCTTGGGGAACTACGGCTTACATGCCATCCTTTAGGCAACCAACCCTTTCTAACTATCCAAGTGTTAAGTTGATATCTCGACCAGGATGAGAACTAGTAGGGTATGCAGTTGTTGCAATATACTGTATGATGTACACAACACGATTCTTTTAAAACCACACGGAATGAAGAATGACAAACATTCATTAGAGAAGGGGAAGGGGATCAGGGAGAGAGTAATCAATCTTTACAAGGTAATAAGATCTTCTTACTGCTTTGTTAATAGCATCAGTAATTGAACCACTCTCACTTTAATTTAATTAGATCCAAGGGAGTATATTGCAGGGAGTCAGACAACATGGATGTAGGCACTGAGAGTTTAAAAGGAGGGATTGAATCCAGCAGGAAACCACCAAACACATTCAGAATAAGGAAAAGAAAAATAAATGAAAAATAAAAAGTGATAATAGAATCACATGTTCATTAATGCACATACAGAAATGGTGAGATATTACAAAAATGGTGTGGGTGCTAAGAGCTGTGGTAAAAGCTGAAACTGCAGGAGAATGTATTGTTGGATGTGGACGTGCTAGAAAGCACAGAAAGAGAACACCTGATTGGTCTGGATGCTCTCATCTATGAGCAATACAGCAGACTTTGGGATTCTGTGACAAATGAAGGATCCAGGAAGTCCTCAGCTGGAACTCAGCACTGCATACCAAGCCTACCACACTGCTAAAGTAAAGTAACAATGTCTCAAATCTATTTGATATACTTTGTTTTCAACAATCAACAATGGCAGTTGAATGACAAGCTTTGTACAAAGGATTTAAAGTAATGAGATGCTGTTTTAGCGGAAGACACATTTCTGATTTCACAAAGAATCAGTGCGGAAGTGACTATTCAGGGTCTGCCTACTGTGGTCCCAAATAAACGTTCTAAGTTAGTTAATTATATGAATGACTGGAAGTTTAGATCAGGTCTCCATTGCCTCCATCTTTTATTTGCTAATATGTTTTCATATATGTTTTATGTAGACTCATTTTAGACCCACCAAATCCATGAGATGATATTAAACAGAAGACACATTTCTCAGATTTTACACAGAATCAAGATAAAAGTAGATAGATAGATAGATAGATAGATAGATAGATAGATAGATAGATAGATAGATAGATAGATAGATAGATAGATAGATAGATAGATAGAGAGAGAGATAGATAGATAGATAGATAGATAGATAGATAGATAGATAGATAGATAGATAGATAGATAGATAGATAGATAGATAGAGAGAAAGACAGACAAACAGACAGACAGACAGACAGACAGACAGAGACTTTATTGATCCCAGAGAGAAATTCAGAAAAGTAGATCTAAAAGTAGATCATCTACTTCTATCTGGCATGCAAAAGTTGGATTTTCATACACATCCTCTACAGGGTCCTCTAGGTTTGTGCCACATTTAAGCAGGTTCTATATATTTGCATATATATATATATATATTTTTAACAACACTCAATGGTAATCTGTAGTTTTGACAGTGAAATGTTTTTCCATTCTTGCTTGATATGAGTTCAGCTAGTCTCTACGTCGCAATTTTTATTTTATAATATCAAATGTTTTCACTGGGTAACAGCAGATCCATGGTGTTGTAATATGTGCAGAATGTAGTTTAGCACTGTTTGCTGAAATAAACAAGGCCTTCCCAGAAAAAGACGTCATCTGGATGCCAGCATATGTTGCTCCAAATGCCCATATATATTGTTCAACATTCATTGTTCAACATCAAGTCATTATTGCCATGTGCACTAATGCCTCCCATACTATCACAGAAGCTGGCTTTTGAACTGTGCACTGATAACAAGCCAGATGGTCCCTTTCCTCTTTAGCCTGGAGGAAGCAGCATCACTAAGTTCCAAAAAGAATTTTAAATTTAGATTTGTTGTGCCACGGGACAGGAACTGTGTTCATGGACAATAGTTCCTGAGCCCCTGCTGTGATTTCTACTGTAGAAGTGGGTTTGTTTATATTGCCATGCCTCCTGATGGCCCGAAAGCTAAGCCCATCTAATACTGCTTTTCTCCTTCTTTCCCTGAATTGAGATAATTCTTTCAATCTTTTAATGATAGTATGTACCACAGAAGATGAAAGATGTTAATTTTTGCAACATTTGCCTGTGTATTACACATGTTTCCCTGTCCCAACTTTTTTGAAACAGATTGCTGGCATCAGATTTAACATGGATCTTTTCTGTATATTCATAAAAAAAATCTGGGAGCAGGTATAAAGTTAAATTCTAGACATGTTCTATACATATCTTATATATATATCTTAGGCAAGCTAGGTGTCAAAGCACTACTGCACAGTAGCTCCACTCAGAGACTTTCTTTGCTGCAATCTAAGTTTAAAACCCACACATCTTATGGTATGGCACGTGGCAAGGTTGAGTTGCATATCTGCAAACACATCATTAATGCTGAACAATATACGCAGGTTTAGGAAGAGCTCCTTCCACAACAAACCTCATTCTGATTGTATTGCAACAGTTTGGCTTCATAGTAAAAGAGTCTGAGTGTTAAGTTTGTCTGCCTGCAGTCCAAACCTTTCACTAGCTAAAAACATTTGGCACATTATGAAATCAACAATACACCAAAGAAGACTCAGAACTGTAGAGCAGGTGCAATTCTACAGCAAGTAACTACAGCTATAGATCTCCTCAGTTCCTTAACACTCAGTTCCTTAACACTTACAGAGTGTTGTTAAAAGAAGAAGACATGGAGCACAGTGGTCAACATGAACCTTTTGGAAGATGCTGTTCAAAATAAAAACGTATTCAGAAGGGGCATATATTTTTCTAAAAACAATAAAGTTTGTCCCTTTCAACATTTCATGTAAGTCTTTGTACCACTTTCAATTACGTGTTTAATGATTTACACATCATTGCATAATGTTTGTAATTCATTTTACACTTCTTCCCAACTGCATTTTTATTACAGTAAATTGTACCACCAATGCGTTTTAAGCAGTTTGACTTAAACTTTTCTGCCAGTCATGACTTCTTGCCACTGCATGAGCAAAAATGTTTGTTTGTTCTAGTTGGCTTTCTGACATGCTGTGATCATGGTGGAAAGTGTGAAAATTGATGCAGTGGTTGTTAACCCAGCAGCTGGGCTACAAAAACATTACCCAGTACTGTGGGAAAAGCACAATAAAACGAACCAATTGGCTCAAATCAATGGTTGAGAAGAAAATCACAACCCAGCAGTTTTTGGAGAGTGTAAGCTTAGTGGAACTATCAGTATCCTGTCTGGGACACTGGTTCAAGGACAGCGACATGAATATTAGGAGATATATGGTAATTATATAGAAGCCATCAGAGGATCTTGAAGGACCTCATCCACTAGAGGCTGTACTTCTGACAGGACAGGTGGAGGCTGAGATCCCGGAGCCTGGAGATTCTGACAATGTGAGTTGCTTCACAGACCCACGCACTCCTCCAGAGCCGGTTGTCAAACCCAGGAGCTTAAAGCTGGTCAGGGCTGCTTGGGAACAGGCAAAGCTGATAGTCCAACACACACTCAAATAGAGTGAGCTCTGTGGAACAAGTGTGTAGTGAATTCTAAATGTATTCTGCCAAAGGAAAGAAATGTGCCCACTCAACTTGCCTATTGTAACAGATGGTACATAGCCGATGATTCAAGCGTTTCACTTTATCAATTCGTTTTAGACCTTAAGTATCACAAAAAAGAAGAATAGTATCCTACATGATCTACTGTTTGGCAAAGGTATGATTGACATACCGATCCGCCAATCATAACTGTCACCAACCTTGTCAACTAGAGGAAAAACTGTAACAAAACTCCTCAGGACAAACTTTTAGCAAAAATGATACTAAATTAGCACCAATAATCAAGCTAAGAAAAGGGGGAAAGGTGTTCCTGAAGAATGTGCTATTCAGTATGATACACGCATATAGGTGTGAGGGAATATCAAGATAAGTATGAAGTGTATATGATGTATGTGGAAGACCAAACTCACAATTAAATTGTGAGCAGACAGACTTATTCTTATTTATTGCATTGTCTAAAATAATTTTAATATGACCTCTAATGACAACTAATGTCACGGAAATGTTAAGATCAGTTAGCTAATTAATTTTGGTTACCATAAGTTGCTTAACTATCAGTCAGATTAAACAGGACTGTACATTCCTCACATGCGTGTTTAAAAACATACACATTGCTGAACGTAGACATGAGCCATTATACATACTGTTAAAGCTGAACATCAGACCTTGTGTGAAAGACAGTGGGTTTTCTTGTAGACTAGCTTCTAGACTAAAGCTACCTTTACAGTAGTATTAGCTCCTGTCCACTGCTAAAACCTCCTTGTTATTAGACATAAATATGCCAAGCGACATACACTCATTGTCAAAAACCCCCAGCAGGAAACGTTGGATTGCAAAACTATTCTGAAGGAAGATAAAGGATAACAAGGAACAATAGCTGGTGAAAATTTAAGACCGATATGAGAAATATTTATTGAACTACGCGAACAGAAGTAGTGTCTCTCAGTATGACATCACGCCAGATTTTGACTTGCTGTTGTAGAGGTTCCAAATGGTGCCCTGCGATAATCCATCCCACGCAAATTAAATATTCAAACACAGTTCCTGCAGATTTTGCAGCCATTCTGGACGTGTGACAACAAACTGTTCAGCTTGGTGCTGACCACGGTACCTCCAAGTGGAGTTGTTGGTTGTCTCCACCATGACAAAAGTGGGACTCTTTACTGAAGATGACCTTCTGCCATTCTGAGACACTCCATGACAGTCTGGTACGACACCATTGAAGTCTTTGGTGACATTGACATGGTATTAAGGGCAGTCGTCATGACAATCTGTGTGCTGTGTCCTGTGTCGTCCAGCCATCTTCCAATGGTGTCAGAGATTAAAGAATGACTCATAAAGGCCATCACTGCTCGCCAAATATCCACAATCATGGCATGGGTCAGTCAGGTACAGTCATGAGGCCTGTCCTTGATCACACGAGTGGCTAAACGTAAGACTTCATTTGCATGAATTATTGTAAGTTTCAGAGTTTCAGAGTGGAACTATTTCTGCAGCTATTTATTTCCACAATGAGTGTATTAATTTCCCCGGTTCAGTTAATATCAACACGGTTTCCAGGATTTGTTTGCTTTAAATTGGTCTACATTTAGTTTTTATATTCATCTGCAATCAACATCTAGCACAGTGTTTCTCAACCCTGGTCCTGGAGGCACCCTGGCCTGCACATTTTAGTGGATTCCCTTCTTTAACACACTCCTTGCAACTCTGAATGGGCTTGTTAATGAGCTGTTGAATAAGGGGTGTTTGAAGCAGCAAATATGCAGAGCAGGGTGCCTCCAGGACCAGGGTTGAGAAACACTGATCTAGCAAAACAAGTTTATTCTTTTGTTCTATATTTTCCACTTGCATAGCGGACCAAAATCAGAAATCAAAAATATTTCGAACAGCTCTTTTGAACAGTTTTGTCCATCAGAGACCTCAGTATGTATATATATATTGTGGCATTGGCGTAGAGTGAGAAGTGCAAAGATGCAAACATATCACTTCAGACATAACATTTTCATTACAGAAAGCAGAAGTTGAAACTACCTCCCAGTGCTAACTGAACAGTGGCGAAACAGTATAGGGCACTTTTAACCGAACACGTCTAGTCCACTATAGATCACCAACCAGCCCCACAGTACATCACAGAACATCTCCAGTAATGCATATAAGCATTAACAAACCAGAAGCAATAATGATGCACATGTTTTTAAGTCGCTCTTAGAAGAGCAGCAGTGCTTCCACAGGACCTGTGCAAGTGGCCATGCCTCCCTCACATCTATGGGTTTGTGCAAGGCACTGGCGAGATGCTACAGTTTAAATTTATTAGTACTTGTATTCCCTTTTCCTTAGAACACAAGGTGGAAAAAAAATCACTGGAGAACAAAATGGAAATGAGCCTGCTATACCAGCTTCAGGGACCAGGTGCACTAAATGCATTAACACGACAAGCATTTAATGCAATTAAAAAATGAATTGTTTGCAATTTAGCCTCCTAGGTATTGTTTATTACACCAGATCCTCAAAGATTACAAATCCTACTGGTCAAAGCAGGTCAATATGTACAAATACAGTAGCTTACATTTGTATCCATCTGATGCATCTCATTAGTGGAAAAACAATTGTGAAGAAGCAAAACTGACACTCAGAACTTAAGATATGTTATCCTTCAGGGCTATCCGTAAATAGTCTGTGTGTTTCAAAATTTTCCTTTATACTAATGAACCTTGTAGTCTGTGCAGTCTCATAGGTGTTGAGGGTGCTACCAGTTACCAGGTGTTATGGATGCTACCAGTGTGCAAAATACCCCCTGGTATTCTGGGTGTCCCATTTCAGCTCACTAATCCAGGACTGGATGGCTGCTTGCTCTCCATCGCAGTGTTCATACCAGCTTTAGTGGCAACAAAGCATTTGGTTCAACAATATCTTTTTCTGGAAAAGCTCTTTTCTAGTTTGGTAATGCCATCTTCCATACATTAACTGAGAGCTTCTTCTTTTGTCTACAGTTTTGTCTTGGGGAATTTGGCAGGTTTTCATTATTTATAAAAATGCATACTGTAAGGTTTAGGTGCATAGTTGCAACTGTTAGGCTATGAATGACCAACTAGGTTAGCCAGTTTGCTATGGTTATAGCTATAACCAATATAGCTATAATTAGTCAAACCAAAAACGGAAGTGTTGGCGATAGTGGGTGAAGTAGTGACAATGACTATAATAATAACAATGGCACCATGATGTCATAATAGCATTATTTATAAGAACCCCTGATGAACTGATCTCAGTAACGATGCTATGTAGAGGAGGGATTTTGCAATATTTACTGTCCATTGCATTACAATTATACTGGTAGGTCCACTGCCATTTTGCTCTTTTCCTCATATGCCTTTTGTTCTCTTTATATCACTAAATTTACAAACCATTTACTTCAGTATATTGAAGCCACTCTCTTCACCTCTGTCAATATCGCTTGGATAACACATGTCTTGTGCAAGCAGTGACCTGAAGTCAGAGAGGTGTAAGTCCAGGTTATTAATCTACCCCAGCAAGACAGAGACACATAGGTCTTATTAGGGGGACAGCTGTCAGGAATGGGTTGGGCTTATCTGATATCATTATCCAGTTCCCACTGAATGGGAGCCGCAATACAGAGAGAAAGAGAGGAAGGGTGGTTTCCAGGTCTATACGGAGATTCCTCTCTCTTACTAAACGTTGACGGAGTATCTGTCTTGCTCCAATTGTAATCTGACCTCCCTTTAACCAGCAGGTGTGAAAGGGTGACCACTATACTGTGGTCTAAATTGAATTGTCTATTAAAGTTAGCTAATCACTGGAGCTTCATTGTGATTCTAACAGCGCTGCCTAAGTCTTCTGCTTATATGTTTTAACTCTGTTTAGACTCTGTTTAAACCATAAGATGATTTTAAACTCCATAATGAAGTAGAAGTAGTAAAAGTTAAAAGAAATTAACACCAGTCCTTAATGGTCCTTAAACACACTTCTACATATTTCAGTTCATAATTATAATATATTTCCAGAAGTTAACATATGGGGAAATTCCATATATATTCCATATATTCCATATATAATATGAGCATATATATATATATATAGCATATATATATATATATATATATATATATATATATATATATATATATATATATCATATATATATATAGCATATATATATATATATATATATATATATATATATATATATTTCATTAATTAATCTTCATTAATTGCACATTGCACCAGTAAGAGCAGAGTGTGAAGGTTCAGTTAGCAGGTAAGAGCACAGTTTTGCTCAAATATTGCAATGCACACAACATTATGGGTGACATACCAGAGTTCAAAAGAGGACAAATTGTTGGTGCACGTCTTGCTGGTGCATCTGTGATCAAGACAGCAAGTCTTTGTGATTTATCAAAAGCCACGGTATCCAGGGTAATGTCAGCATACCACCAAGAAGGACGAACCACATCCAACAGGATTAACTGTAGACGCAAGAGGAAGCTGTCTGAAAGGGATGTTCGGGTGCTAACCCGGATTGTATCCAAAAAACATAAAACCACAGCTGCCCAAATCACGCTGTATTGGCCGCAAAAGGAGGCCCTACACCATACTAATAAATGATTGTGGTCTAAAACACATGAACATTATGATTATGCATACCAACTATAAGCCATTCTAAGCAACTCTAAAATTAAAGATAATTGACAGAAAAAGTCTATAAGATGATATCAAAACACTACCTGCTTACAGTTTCCACAGAAACGGAAATAGAAACAGAAGTTAAGGAGACCTGTTAAAGTAAAGAGATGACCTGGACTGCAAATAACTTCTAATAAAGAAACAAAACCCCACGTGCTCTTGTGCACAGAACTCTATAAGTTCACTTAAAGAGGTTGACTGCATTCGGATGTCATCCATATGCTACAACAAACCCATTCAACCTAAGAAAACACATTATTGACAAGGGCTGTAAACACTATGTAGTCAATAAGGCAACTAGGTGCATTCTGCTTCCATTATAGAACAGGACACCACAGGCTCCAATCCAGGTAGAGACCTCAGCAGGGAACAGAACAGTAGGGCAATGCTTACAACAGCAACTAAATAAGTCCATTCCAGTGATAAATTGTCATCAGCCTCATTCCAATGACTACTGGTAACGAAGGTCCTTAATATAAGCACCTAGTCTGCCGAAGGTTGTAATCTCTGAGCATGTTCACTTTTTTCCTGCTGCCAGAATGGTGATCAAAAACAGACTTAAAGGAGAGATAAACTGTTCATAATCTCAGTCTGACTCTGAGCCTTGTTCCCACACAGCAGTGGCCCACTCTAAAGCCCTTCCAGTGAGAAGTGAGATGATAAAAGTCTCCTCAGAGGCTGCAGAGCGAACCAGTCTTGAGTGGTGAATGAAATATAAAGAACACTGTAGCGAGAACTCTCCACATATCCTAGGATCCTCCTCATACTTATCTGGCAGAGGGGTGTGAACAACTGGAGACATTTGGTAGCTGTGGTGGGGTCAGAAGCCAGCAACAGAGGAATGCGGATGGGAACTGATGTGCTGAAACTGTTGTTGTTGTTGTTTGGGATTTTCTCTTTCTACACCACCTCTGTTCTCAGAACCACTAAACCTCCCACATCTGCAGTGAGAGAGAGGAGGCAGACAACATAGATGGAGAGACAAGTAGTTTAGGAGGAAGAACTGATGCAAACAAATCCACCAATAGAATGAGGGCTGTGTTTGGGGGCTTAAACAAGAATTTTGAATACCCGCCCCCCCATCTGCACTCCCTTGAACCTACACTGTAGGGCTGTAGTTCTCAAATCCAGCCTTGGTCTTGTTTCAGTCTCAGGGTGAAGTGAACTTGAAATATGCTCGAGATCAGCCAAGTGCAATGTCTGAGGTACCTGGAAACGAAACAATTCTCAATCACTGTTGAATAACAAAAGACAAGCAAATGAAATAAAATGCAATAATCATTATTAATAAATTAGTCATAAACAATAATACAAAAAAATACTTAGTCTCAGTTACTAGAAAATAGACACTGAGTCAACTAGTACAAAGTCTTGGCCTGAAGTTGGTCTCTCACTACTACAAAATCTCGGACTTGTTTTGGACTCTACTACTGCAGGGGGATGATGTCTTCAATGTGTCCAGGCCTCAGCCTTGACTCAGACCCTCCTCTACTGGTCTTGAAAACAATCAAGTCAAAAAATTGAAAACGGAGACTACAGAAATTAGAGTTAGCAGTATTAACAGTACAAGTCTGCTCTCATTTAAATAGACACCAAAAGTCTTCGTAGGCATCGCTTTTAGGACAGTCCTTCAAAACATCACAGGTCATATCGATTTACCTCCAGCCACTTGTTAACTTACTCTTACTTCTAACTGTAAAGGTGGGTTGCCACAACATTTAACGATGGATCCTGAATTTGCAGCCGCTGTTTTTGCTGCATTGACTCTGCTGTGTGACTTTACTCTTTATGAAATGTAGGCTGCCTTAAGGAAAAAATATTCATAGACAAGCTAAGATGGCATCTTGTATGCATTTTCGCAAGTACTTAATGTAAGTGCCTTTGACTGATCTATTTTATTTAAAAATCTATTATATTTAAACAAAATCTTTTTATTAATTCCAGAACGTTACAGTATATTCATCATTCCAGTCTGTACCATTGGTTCCCACAGTTTTCTCCCGCTTATAAGCTGGAATAGTGCACAAGTGTCAGTCATTCAGTGAAAACCCCTCTTCCTCAACTCATCAGCCAGCACTTGTCAACTTCTGTAAGGTTTGTCTCTTTGACAGGAAAAAAAAATATATATATATTGTCTACATTTAACTACAGAAATGATTTCTAGAAACACATTTGTTAATTGTGTTCAAACAAATTTCACAGTCCATCAAAACTGCAAAGACAGAAGGATAACATGCATTTATAAAGTTTTATTATATAAATATTGTTGGTCCTGAAAGCAACACATCCTTCAGATTTCAGTATACTGGCAATAATAATGCTTGTTATAAACACTATTGCTACAGTAATTAAAATCATCTGCCTATATAGTGAGATAATTGCCTTTAACAAAATAACTTCAGACATAATTAAAACATAAGTAAAAATCTCATAGCAACCACACATCTTAAAATGTAAATATTATAATAACAGTTAGATTTAAGGTAATTTCACTTGACAAAATACAGTGTTTTGCAGTGTATCATCACTATTCCTTTCCTGTTTTTCAGCTCTTTTTTAAGCCATTTCTTTGTCATCTTCGACATCCCTTTACTCAGCCACCCAGCATAATGGTAAGTTACCAATTCAAAAGTCATTAGGGTGTCCCCTGGTGGCCCAAGGATCCTGAGCAGCCCCTAATGTCGATTATTAGGCAGAGCAGCATGTAAATAAAATTGGGAATCAGAAACAGGAGTATGCAATACTCAAAAGGCTCAGAGAGTTGGAAATAGTAAGACTTTAAATGAAAATAACAATTACACTTAACATTTCCAAATAATTGGCGTCTTTAATAATACATTTTGTGACATACTAAGTATTCACTTGATGTATCATATTATGTTTTTGCTATATCACCATCTATTATATATTTTGTTGTGCAAAAAACAGTTACCTCTCTTTTCTTGGACAATTAAAAAGCTCTAGTTACTCAAAGTTGTAAATATGATGGACAGACCATTAGAACTCGTCCTTGTGGGTGTGCGGTGGGATTCATAGATTGAGAAGAAGTGGTACTGTGCAGTGAATGTCTCATTCGAAGTGTGGAAAATAGATCACAAAGCAGATGTTAATGACTGAAAAAGGAGTGATTGTATTTTGGTGTGCCAAAGATCATAGTGTGAAGGAAGTAGCTGACTCTGAAGTTGTATGGACGTGTATGGTCAAACGGGTCTACAAGAAGTGGCAAAAATCCAAGTCTACAGGGAATTCTCCTCAGAATTGTGCCAGGGTTGGAATCCAACAAATCTGGTCGAACATTGATGTTACCTACATCCAGATACAGGGACAGTCTGTTCAGAATTGTTATGCAAGTGCCAGTTTCCATACTGTGTTATACAGCAAAATTTATTTAGTCATATAAAAGTAACCTATTTATGTTGTAATCTTGAGGTCAACACAAATATCACTGTTTGCATTAATATGTACAAATGCATCACCATATTTGTTGTATTGTTGAGGTGATACTGACATCCACCTGAATAAACTTGCTGCTTCTGAATTGCCCTGCAATTTTCATTAAGGTTTAAGCCAGTTGAAGAAGTCTGGTCATCAGCAAACCCCTTTTTTCTTGGACCATTCATGAATATAGAGGGAAGCAAGAAATGGCGCATTGTCTTGTATGAACAAATATATTTTTCTTACTCTCTCATTCTCAAGAACTGTTGCTTCATGAGGATCCAGCACCCCTCTGAGTTCAATTTCACTCCATCTTGCACATGGAAAAGTTCATTGATGATACTGGTCCAGAACATGACACCAGTGCCACTTTGTTATTCACTGGAGTTCTCACCAATCAGGGTTTTGTTTGCAGCAGCTGTACTAATTAATAGAAGCTAATAAAATCACAGCTTAAAAAATACATGGCTGCATACTAATTCTGAATGCACTGTATATATGCGGTGGTGAAGAGATTTTAGGTCTTATCTATGAGGAGGTGGGAGATGGGTAATAGGCCGGAGCAGCAGAACACTGAATAGTCTCTGTGGAGGAGGGCGTGTCTGAGGGTGTGAAGAGGTAAGCACCTGAATAGCCACCGAAATTGATTTTCAACGTTTCTGCTTCACCAGAACTGCTGTTTGTTGAGCATAACATATTTGGTATCTGACTTGAGTTGAGTCATGCTATACCCCAAGACAGCTTTTCTACCTATTAAGCAAGCACAATGGTGGCAAAATCATATTATGGAAATAGAGTGTAATAGCATTCATTATTCAGCCACAAGCAAGAAAATGAGCACTTAAACTGTTCGCTTTAACCATTGTGTGAGGTTGCATTTGTAAAAAGTAATTATTACTGGCTATAAAGTAAACAACAGAAGTAAAATAGTGGCTAATATTTGTTCTCTCTTACATTCCAACTCCAGCAGCATCTCTTTCTGCATATTTAAGAGAAACAGGGACGACTGAGGTAGGCCATGAAAGCAAAAGAGAAAGAACGAGAAAAACACAAAGAAAACGAGAGCAGAGCTGGTAGTAGCCTGTTTTCCATCCAGCTGAAATGTGGCAAAAATGCAAATTAGGCCATCAGTTCTGTACAAGAGAATAAAACTATTTATGTCACATTTGTAAAAACAGCTCTAAAAAATACAGAGAGTCAAAAATCTAAAAATCTTTACTGTTTTATTTTCGTTTCTGTTCTGCCTATTGTCTGTTCGTTTGACAAAGTGTCCCATAGTGTACATTATCCTGGTGTTTTATTTTATTCACATGAGGTGAACTTATAACATGTGTGGCTTTATGTCCCAAACATGGCCACAACTGATTTGAACATGACCATTTCCCAACCTCTCTTCATCTCTTAGAATAAAACAGATGTATTTTGGTACTGTGTCTTTAAGACTGATCTAGGATAAATGGTCTCTGTTCTGATTGGCTGTCCTCTATTGCACTTCATTAAAAATGCACCCAGAGCTGAAGTGCTGCTTGGGGCTTCAATGTGAATCAGTGGGGTCATATGCACTGATATATGTACAGGAGTTGCTCCTTGTGACATCACAGGAGAAACTGAATCCCAAACTAACTGTTTTTCTAGGGTGGTGTTCAGCTCTGGATGTGTGGACTGGGCAGTGACTGGTGCATGTTTGCATATTACTGTAAACTCTATTTAACTATATAGAGCAATGTAAAGTAAGTAAATATTGGCTCTTAAAAGCTGTCAAGGACAATTATTAACCATCAGTGTGCACTTATAACAATGTATTTTACCACCTATCATAAGCTTGTCTGCTGCTGTTTGATGTTAAATGTAGCACTGTGTCCTGCAGGAACCACATTTCATTCTTTACCCGAAATGTCTGTGAAGGAATGACAATAAAGTTGACTTTTGCTTTTATATTGTGTAGTTGTCCACTAAGCTGTCCGTAGCAGTCACTTAATGCCTGTTTACTATGTAAGATCAGTGTTATGTTTTGCTTTCTCTTTGAGAAGATACAAAAAACTGAAAACATGTCATGTGGCATTATACCATTCTAATTTACACTATGTATTTTGCAAATGGGTTTCCATTGTAATTTATGGCACTTCTTTTTATCCGCTACAACATTGAATCAACTGAACTTAATGATTATTTATTAAAAGCGTTTTTTTTTTTAATACAACAAACAACACACAGAAATGCACAAGTGCGTGTATGGAAACATGGTGTGAGAAAGAAATAGAGAGAGAGAGAGAGAGAGAGAGAGAGAGAGTGACAGTATATCACTGTTTCAAGTCTACAGCTCCCTTGTCAGGCAGGATTTGGCCCCACAAGCAATCTGTGACAAATCTGATGACTAGCTGAGCAGGCGGCTTAGCAGAGGCACACAAGCTATACTACGGCCTTTAGGACTTTTAATCTAATTACACAAAGCTATTTAAATATGAGGCTGCGATCTCCATGAAGTTAAAAAGGAGGATGTGGTGGGGGTGGGGGAGGTGATGTCTACAGGCAAGATTTTATGTACAGACATTTGAAATTCAAAGTATCTGCACAGGCTAGCAGTACGCCAGCGAGCATGCACTGACAACAGTGTATACAGCAGTCCTCCTCACAGCACTCCGCGACCCCCATTACTTATGGTGACATACCAAATTGATTGTGGTCGAAAGATCCTAACTGGAATAAAATGAGCTCCTCCGATATTGCCATTCAAATAAATCTCGGCCAGGCGCTCTTCCTCCGGGGGACAGATGTACAACCCAGAGTGGCATGACAACAGTTGTTTCCCTCAGCCTCACACACAGCGTAATAGGCAGCCTCAGTCATGTGAGCAGAGATGCACAGATCAAATCAAGGGGCCCTGCTGCCGCTGCCTTTTCAGGTTATACTAACTGTGTTGGTAGTAAAATAGTACGTCATTAGCATTAAATGTAGTATCCATTATTGGATGTGGTATAAATAAAAATATAAATAAAATAATAATAATAATAATAATGATAATAATGCATTTTATCATGTAGTAGATCATTGTAACATTGTTATAGTTGCACTGCAAAATTCACTGCAGCTTTACTGCATAATAAATGAAAAGCGATTAATATGAGAAATTCAATTCAGCCAAATAATGCAAAGTAAATATAAAAAGAAAAAATATGTCAAAACAAAAAACAAAAACACTCAAATAGGAAAAACAACCAGAAATGTCATCCCTGTCCAATAGCACTATGCAACTTTGGAGACGCAGGCCCTTGTGTTTCTCTCATGGGAACAAGGCTTTAAAGTAACATGCCACACCCACGACTATGGGTCTACAGCAAGCTGTAAGAAGAATCTATCTCGGGATTCCCAGCATGGACATCATGGCAAAGATTGCAAAGAGACTGAAGAAAACAAAATGAGAAAGAGAAAAAGAGAGAGTGACTCAGCAAGAGACTGGACAAAAGTAAATCTCAAAGTAGCTTTTAGCTGTTGGAGAGAGCCACAAGGGATAAAAGCATATAAGTCTCGCGGCTATTTGGGAATACAATGAGATTCCAACAGCAGAGTGTTCATCCCTGCCAGTGTTATTTATGAAAGATTGCTATGTAGGTTGTAACCTTATCTGTGCTATCCCTGTCTCACAGAGTTTTGTAGTTTTTCAGAATGCCAGAAATCATCTAACCTCAGTCCCATTTCAGACTAGCATACAAAGAAATACATTTATCTCACAGTACAAAAAGTTTGGTCAGTCTCTATCAGTATCACACCAAATAAGACTTGAAAGTTTGCAAGCTCCTGTAACAAAATCCTGTGGTAATATTCTACCTTGTAAGTCAGTCTGTTATTTTCTCTTCTGATGTTGTCTTTGCTGGCGGGCACGTAAGGTCAGACGGCGTGGGTTTCGTACCGTCTTCCCTCCTCTCCAAACTGTGATTTCTACACAGCAAAGTGGAAGAACTACTTCTGCTCAACGAAATCAACAAGGACTTTTGAACCGCATCTGCCCTCTGCTTTACTGAGACCTTTCATTCCAAGCTGACCACGGACAGTGCACTGCACATACCACGGACAGTGCGCTGCACATGGAGGGTACAGATTACACTCATGATTTTGGTTCTTTGAATGTAGAAACAATTGACATTGTGAGTGTGATCTGTAGCATCCATATGCCTGCGTGATGCGCATGCACACAAACGGATTCTGTATCATTCTCTGTGTCCTTGCATGTCAACAAACACATGTGTACAGCTGTCCATAAGGGGGTCTCAAGGCATTGTGAGTTGTGTTTGTACAGTGGGGCGTAGGTAAGTTAGTCATCTCCTTTAGAGAGTTTAAGCACTGTGTTATTAACCATTGTATTAACTAATGACAAAAACAGGAACTGACTTTTTTTGAATTTACAGTACATTAAGTCGTTTAGAGTCCCTGCTAAATGCAGTAAGTAATCTCAATGAATCATTAAAGAATGTTTGTATAATTATGTTGTGTTTTACTATTCCAACTAATTATCGCCAGTTTCCCCAAATAATAATAATAATAATAATAATATTAATTGAACGGACAGTAACGACTGAGGTGCCCTTGAGCAAGGCACCTAACCCCCAACTGCTCCCCAGGCGCCGTGGATAGGGCTGCCCACCGCTCCGGGTAAGTGTGCTCACTGCCCCCTAGTGTGTGTGTTCACTAGTGAGTGTGTTTGTGGGTGTTTCACTTCACGGATGGGTTAAATGCGGAGACTAAATTTCCCCACTGTGGGATCAATAAGGGATTAAATCTAAATAATAATAATAATAATAAAATGTATTATACATAATGCTGGTATCTGCACACATGTCTCTTAAGATCAGCTTTATAAGTACACAACAGGGTTTAATAAGAATTATATCACCAATTTACATATGAATTTGATATGCACTTTGTACTCTTATGAATTGATGAGGTGTTTTAAGGTACATACTTAAGACTTTAATCATGAATATATTTAAATTGATCATAGATTTCAGCAAATGGTTCATACCTGCTTATTCTTATTCTCCTGATTAAGCATTTAATAAGGATTATAAACTACTTAAAGAAATAATGTTTAAGTAATGTTATTGCTTATTTTTATCATTAGTTAATTATTAATTGCTACACTAATTTACTATTTAGTAACATGTGTTATAGTCTTAAGTACTGTTAATAGATGTACCCTTAATGTAAAGTGTTAATTAAAATAAATAAACACTTAAAACATACTAATTTGTGTGTAATGAATGAATATAATATACAAGTTTCACTTTTTGAATGAATTACTGAAATAAATCAACTTTTTCATGATATTCTAATTTTGAGACAAGCCCCTGTATGTCTTCCTCACCAAGCAAATCTTCATACACTCAAACAGAATAGTGTTTGATTAACTTGAACAATGCAGTGCCCAGCTTTTTCACTATCAATATGGGTCCATTGCCTCTTTTAATGACCTACTGATTGTAGCTTTAAGAGTGCACGTGCACACCTGTTAATCTTCACTTCTGAAATATACTGCATTATGTATGTAGAGAGTGTATGTATAGAGTTTGATATACAGCATGTATGTATAGAATTTTCTGTATTGTCTTAGCTTTATGTTCATGTAATGTAGTAAGAGGAAAAAAAACATTGAGATATGCATCATTTCAAGATAAATGCTGTCCTGCAGGTACTTCTATTACATATACCATGTAGATGTTACATTTCAAATAAAGGAATTTACACCAAATATAGAGTATTTTGGGTTATATATTTTATAGTCATTTACTATATCCTCTTGATAAACAGATTTTTTAGAGTTTTTACTAGACACCGTATATACACAGTGTATACACAGTGTAACCTACACATTTCATGTAATAGTCAGCATACTTTTAGTCTCAGGATGCACCATAAGGGATTTTTTCTGGTCACCAAATGGGAAGAAAAAACCTATTGGAACAATTCAAGTGAAATTATTTATATATTGCCTTTACAACAGATGTTGACACAAAGAAGGATCCATGCCCCCACTGAGCATGCCAAGGATGACAGTGGAAAGCAAAAACTCCCTTAGAGCAAGAGGAAAAACTCTCCAGAGGAACCAACACTCGAAAGGGGAGCCCACCCTCTTTGGGTTGATATCAGATAGCAAGACAAGTGCAAAAAGGAACAGAATTGACAATTATAGGCAATACAGAATAAGATAACCGATAACTGTTAGAGTGAGAGTAACAACGAGCAACTGACCTGAAAGTATGAATGAAACTGCTGCTAGAAGACTACAAGGATAGTCTATTAGAAAGAATAATAGAAGTGTTGAGAGTTTTATGAGGCAGAGGTGAAATGTCTGATCAGTCTGAAATGCCTGATTAAATAGCAGGATTATCGAATAGACCTGCAGCATGCAGGGGAAGCGTTCTTACAGTAAAGGATGGAAAGAAGCTACATGGTAGGTGAACTGGTCAGCAATGCAGGCAGGCCATGGCACACAGTGAAAGCAGATGAAGCAGCAGCATCAGAGCACACAGGATGGGCAGTAGTTCCGCATTAGAGTGTATAGTTTGGGCACTAGCTGTGTGAAAGAAAACATAGACACATGTAGCTCTGAAAGGAGGACTATAAACACTATATGGTACAGCCAGCAGATTATAGCATAACTAAAAGGAAGGTAACAAAGACATCAACAAGCCTGAGTGAACACATAAGACTATTGTTACACAAATATCACATGACTAACAAAGTAGTGATGGTTATGTTTTCCAATAATAATAATTTTAAAAAAGCTTACATTAAAAGACAAGCTTCCCTTGAGGTAAATGGGTATGTTAGAGAAGAGAGAACACATCAACATGCAAGGCAGTACTACTCCTGGACCAGAATTGAGAACCACAGGTCTAGACCCTTGAATTTTATCACTTCATAGCCTCCATTGCAGAAGGAGAGTTGTTAGTCATTTGGGTAAATCAAGAAGCCAGAAGGGTCAGGGAGGAAAACGGCTGCCCAATCACTGTCCATTTCCATAAAACCTGTTTATGGACGACTGAGGGAGAGATTAAAGGGAAGTTCTACTGAGTTCAGACATAAATAAAGTAATTCAGAGTGTTTTGATGTGAAATGCTTCGTTTTGAAAGATAGTAGGAACCAGACTGATGTGAAGAGTTTAATGGCTCTAAAAGCTCCTTCACAGAAAGTTATTACATGAAGTGGTTATGAATATCATTGCTGTCCATAAAAAACATGCCTTTCAATTTTTATTGATTTTTATTTTTAACATCAGTTGAACACAGTGTTCTTGATACAATAGAAACACTCCATAATCACTTTATGCTAACTATCACTTAACGTTTAGACCATTTCAGGCTTCCTCTGTAAAGTTCTTGTTTTAGATACACATGCTCTTCTTTGAAAATATGCTATCTGATGTCTGGGATATTGGTTTATGATAGATATCAGAAGGATCTCATAAGTTTATGTCCTACAATGTGATTTATTTTTCATTCCTTTTAAGGTGGAGAGGTACATGCAGGGCTTTGTAAGGCAAAACAATTGCCCAGTAATAAGTCACAATTTTAACATTGTTAATATTAAATAACAAAGAATAATAAGTCAGGAGACACGTGTAGATTCACCGTGGTATTGAAATTAAAATGGCTATATCTCTGTTGCAGAAATCACAGTTCCCTAGGTACCATCACCACTGTAAAATAAAATCTGAGTAAGTTTCTCTACAATGAACCATCCCATATCAATCCACTCTAAATGACTCTGATTACATCTCATTGACTGAATTATGCAAGAATTTAGGAGGAATTTTCTTTTAAGGCTACCTGCACTTAGTATGCAGAGAGCAGTCTCTCTGACAACAGAACACACTCTGTCACTAATCAAACAGAAAATTTAGCAGAACGAAAAACAACCTCACAGGTGACTGTGTAGAAATCTATTTAATGTTACGGGGGGGAGGGGGGTCGGGGGGGGAGAGCAGCGCTACCCTGCCTTTCAATCATACGTGTTGAGCAAATGGAAAGGAGAAATGCATCTGCTGATTCAAATTGATGAAAATACACACAAACGAGCTTCCATTTTGCGTCTGATTGGTTTGCATCAGGTGTCGCAGATTGCCCAGAGATGGGAGTGGGCTGTCAGGGCTGGTGTGCTCACTGCTGTCTTTCTCTCTCTCTCTCTCTCTCTCTCTCTCTCTCTCTCTCTCTCTCTCTCTCTCTCTCTCTCTCCTTCCCTCTCTGTCTGCTTCTCTCTCACCCACACACACACACACACACACACATACGCACACACTCTCTCTCTCCTCTACCCACCACCCGCCCCCCTCTAGAGTCTGCCATGCTCCACTCAGCACTGGTCTGTTTAACAAGCCCTTCAGTCGAGCCTGAGTCGGGCCATCATCGCACTGTCCTCTCCTGCCGGCAGGTCAAGGATGTTTGACACCCCTCCCTCAGCCGAGCGCACACAAAGGCCTGTGTTCCTATGTCTCTGCTTTCATTCTACAACACAGTCCACAATGATGCTGCTATCAGGCTCACTTTATATGAATTGTCTCTAAAAACTGTATTTACACACTAACAATACTTGCAAGAACAGTAGAGTTTTCACTTTACAGAACATCTCATGTGAACACATATATATATATATGTGCCAATTTCAGGTTTTTTAAATTGTAATTACATGAAAAGATGTATCAAGGTATAAAACAAGCAAATACACATGAATTATACAAGATTTTTCCAAAGCTATTAGGAGGTGTGCAGTAACCTACATGATGAGAGCACACAGTCAGATAAAAAAGGTAGTGTACCAACAGTGTAAATCTTCCTGAAAAAGGTTCAACGACAATGGTCCTAAGGTCCCTCTATACACCTTATAAAAATCCACACGTACAATTATTCTAAAATGATGTGTCCTAACTAGAGCTACAGAGAGGGTACCTTTGAGGGTACCACTAAAGTGACACGATGGGTACCACCCCAATGACATTTTTTTTTAAATGCATTTACCCTGCATTTGCATCACCAATAGTTACATCATTTTTTCATGCATTCTTAATGTGCATCTACACAGTTAGTAGAGACACCTAAAATTAAATAGGAGCCTGCTTTCTGATCACTGCATATAATGATATACTGGCAAATGAAATCATCTTTGTTAACAATTATATTTGTTATTGTTCCACCTGCATGATTCTGTGATGATTACATTTGACTACTGCCTCCGGCTCCACCCATATGTTCCATGCATGGTACCTCAGCAAGGGTAACTAAACTCAGTATGGGCACTCAAGTATGGTATGGCTCACTTGGCAGCTGAAATGATGACAAAATGACAAAATATGGATTTGAGCCAATACTGCACTGAAAAAAGTGGTTGAATTGACATGATTCAAAAGTTTTCGGAGGGTCCAGCATCTTCCCTCAGGCTGGCGATTTAGCCAAATGAGTATCAAGATGACCAGGTTACAGAGAAGGTTCTTCCCACATGCCATCACGCTCATGAACAGCTGACCACTACTATGCACATTACAATCCACACTGCTCTAGGTAATCATCAACCATAAACACATTCCAATCCACACTGCTCTTATTAATCTAGAGCCACAAACACATTACAATCCATATTCGGAAAACTTTTGTCATTTCCTGTTCCTGTTGTATTGCACTTTTTTATTTATCTCATTTATCTTTCACACAACGCTCCATCCTCTGTACTGAATGGCTCTGACTGGTGTTTCTTCTTGTACTCCGCTTTTATTTACTTAATCTGACTATACATCTGTGCTGCCGCACTCAGGACTTTAATATACATATACAACTCCACACAATATAAGGTTTACAAGTAGGCTATGTAAGTATTCCTTGTATGTCTGAACATACTTGGCTTGATTCTAATACCAATCCTGATTTGATTTGTGAAACCTTTTATTTATATTAATGTTGCTAAAAATATACAATGTTAGTGAGTTGCTTATTTTCTACACATCAAAAATAATTTCATAGCAAGTGAAATCACAGTTTACTGTATGTCCTTCAGAATGTGTTAAGATCAATGATGTTCACAGCAAGCCACAGTGACAGGCTACACATGTCTTAGTCTTAACCCTTCCAAGTCACATCAGCAGTGTGATCTACTTAACTGAGGACAAACGTATTGGTTAGAAAGAAAGACAGAGAGAAAGAAATAGGGTGAATAATACTAGAATAACCAATAACAATACTCGCCATACAGTAACACCAATCACAACACCACTAATGCACTCAGAATAAGAAATAATTGATTAGACATTATCACTTTCTGCAGCCCCCCTTGAGACCAGCATGGAATATCTCTTAGACATTTTGAATTAAAATGAATTAATTTAAAAATTATTTTCTCGTAACTGTTATCAAATTAACTCGGACACTGTTGACTCTCTCTGTGTGAAATGAGTTGCTTGTGTTCAATGACGAGGGATCTCTATAATATGGATAATATGGCCATAGAGAGATTAAAACATGCAGCTTCCTTCATATTTTTGCAACCCACTACTGACTGCGGCTGCCTGGCCTCTAAAGGCTTGAGAGGTGGGGCACATGAGCGGCCACGTGCGGAGGAACACGATAGGCATGCATTTCTTTATTGTTGTTAAATGTCATTGTTAGTTTATAGATGCGTGTGTGTTATTTGCTCCATTCTGTGTCAGGAGTGGGTTTATTGTGTGGGGGTTTTGTCTTGGGGGTTAGCCACTGTGAGAATGATGACTCTACATGCTAAGAGATACAAGTGCTCTATTATTGGTTTTAATCAGTTAACACTGACTTTGTTGCCCTCATTTAATAAACTTGTGTCAGTCAGTAAGTCAGGAACTACTTGAATTAGTGACCACATTACACTGAACACAAGTAATACAAAAAGTAATCAGTCCAGTTACTTAAATCTCATCTGTGAATTATTTGAATTCACTGGGTACATATTACTCAGTAATATGTACACATCTGCATGGAACCACTTGGCATAACACTTTTAATGAAATCCAACATTGCATGATGTAATGCATGATGTATTATCACAATAACTGTCTCAATACAATTTACAATATGCACTTCAACAATTTACAACCTATCTTTGTAAGCTGGATACATTTCCTTTGTAATATAATCCTAGAAAAGAATAAATAAATAAAGCAAAATCTGATGATTCTCCAAACCAGTGGCACATTGCATTTTATGGCTGCTGTAAAAAAAAGAGTTCGTATGATTTAATTTGCCAAGATATCTGAAAATAAGCTCAAGTGCTGGCCAGTAGAATATGATAATTAATTAAAAACCAAGCACAAGTGTTTAACCATTTGACACATTTAATACAAACTCATAATGCAAAATTATTCATCTATATACTGACTAGATTATTTCACTTGCAATGTCTTGTTTTTACATTATGTACAAATATTTTTTACCTTATGTAGATAATGGAACAGTCATATTATGTTTTAAGGTGTTTTCATTCTCCCTCAATATCTCTCTAATTAACAGTACAGTTGGAGTCCCCTGTTGCTACAGGACCACCAAGAGGTATGATATATTTTGGTCATTAAATATTTACTTACATATTCCAAAACTCATAATGTGTTGCTAGGCATAATAAATTAAAGACAGGTATAAGGCTTATTAGCATACTTATTAAAATGCTATGGTGGTCACCCGATGTGGTTTCATTTGATTATGAGCCTGTGGATCCCCACACAGCTCATTTTTGGTCATGATGTGTGTTCCTATGCCATTCTCAGCACTCCTAAGATGCTTCTACTATTTTTTTCACATTGTGTTTGTTGTGTTTTACGTGCATTGCAGCAGCAAGTGAGTTGCAGTGCAAGGTCATTTAACATGCATTCTTCAGGTTTGGAAAACTAATTGTCTACTCTAGTGAGCTCAGCTCAATTATAGAGATAATTTAGGTTAGCTAGTGAAGTACTGGGCAGATCTCATGCGCATCATCTCTGCCATGTATAATTTTACCATCGAAATTAAGTTGACACATGGTATCTAGGGCCCTCAAAATGCTGTGGTGCCATGAAACTTATTACGATTAGCATTCACCAGAAACCCCGGGACAAAAATGGGGTTAACTCAATTTCAACTACTGTGTCACTGGAAGTACATTCAGAGACCTTTTCAGAGATGGTAGTCATGACATGCTGTACGGATTGGCAAAAGTAAAATGGTTCAGTTTGGAAAACTGGAGCGTGCTGTGTTACCGTGTTTCTTATCACTGTATCAAAGAGGCACAATGCTGTTTTTATTGTTGGATACAGTGTGATAGATTTGAGCAAGCACGAGAGCACATTCAGCACAGAATTACAATCACAAGGCCTTATTACTGTTTTGCATCATCAAAGCCATTATAAAAAAAAAGACATGTGGAATGTAAAGCATCTTTCAACGCATTTGTTTTCTTGCCCAAAATGTTTAGTTCAATATTTTTCTTAGATCATGTTTTTTTGCATATCAAATAATTGTGATGGCAGTATATCACACTATTATACAGTATAACTGAGAAGAGAGTTTAGGGCCTGAATAGTCACTTTTTGCAGGACCATTAAAGAATTAACACACTGCAACAAGGTGGAAATCTTTGCTCACTATGAAAACCAGCAAATCTCATTTTAGATTTGCCAGAAGGCACCCCCAGACTGCTGCTACAGTGTTAAAATGTTGTAGCTCAGTTATAACTTGTGAATCCTGACAATGTACTAAAATACATTAAATCAGCTACTGGTCACATACCTTTCCCTAGTATTATACATATATCAATGAAACTCAGGACAAACTGTAAGTGCCACGTTCAGGGCCAGAGTAAGATCCTCTGGGCATTGAAGTTTTGGTGCTGTGTCCCCACAAAGTCTGCAAACACAACGCTCTCTATTACACAAGCCACCTACGCAATGATCATAACCTAGAACCTTGCAACAGTTTTGCTGGAAACTTGTCAGATTTACTCAGCTCAAAATTTCTAAAATGCTCTGCATCACTGGTAAGCCAATAAAAGTAACACCATAATAATCGTTTATTTTGTTTGGGCTTTACACATAGACACCACCATCTACATCAGATGCAAGGCATGCATGATAATGATGATTGCTGGACATTATAGCTGAGTTATTAGTCAAAGCCTCAGTTTTAAAAGGCAGATTTTAGTCTATTGTTTAAGAGTCTATTTGTCAGGAAAGGCCATCTGGCTGGGATGCCAAATAAGGCAAGACTTCTGTTTTAGCATGATGTGTAGGACAGGTGATTTTAAAATTGGGGCTGCAAGTAAAATAAACTTATGGGAAACCTTAACAAACCTATGAGGATATTTCTCTCTCTCTTATTTGAAGTCATTCAAATAAAAAAATTATGAATAGCTTTTGAAAAGTACTGCCTTTACACAACATTTTTTAAATAAATTTGAAAGAAACTCTGTCAAACACAGTGATCAGAGCGAACCACTACATGCATTCAAGCAACTCTGTCAAACACAGTGATCAGAGTGGATGCATGCATTCATTCAATGTGGTTGGTGTGGCTAAGTGGTTAACTTCGCTACCGACCAGAAAGCTACTATCCCATGTGGGGGTTCGAAGCCCAGTCTAGGTAGCAACTACTGAGCTTCACCATTAAGAGTCCTTGGGCAAGACTCCTAACACTGCACTGGCCTACCTGTAAAATGAATAACCTTTTAAGTCACTCTGGAGCGTCATCTAAATGCCTAAATGTAAATGTAATTCGGTTATTTCCCATATAAACACACAAAATTGCTATACAAAAATGTTTGTATTAAATATGTAGACAGAGTGTCTGAATAAAGAGATTAAACAAAGAGTCTGAGTTGTGAAAGATTTAAAGCAAAATGATTAATTTATCACACCCTGTATTAACAGATAATAGAAATTTAAAAATCATTAAAAAAAATATTAGGGGTCCAAGCACCAAACGAGCTGCATGCTTATTATTTGTACTCAAATTTGCATTAATTATTGTTCTTCCCAGACAGGAATCATGCCATACTATTTAAAACATAACGTATGGTCCATAGATAGTATCTTCATTACATGTCTGCTACTCCTCGTAGACCAAAACAGCTAATGTAACTTAATAACTTGTCAAAGGATTCTGGGGCACTTGTTTGTCAAGAGAGCAATATAAAAGCAAATGAACTATTTCTCAGCACTCATACATCCGATTAAGCTGAGATTTTGCATGATGTGTCTTTGAGCTTATTCATAAGTAGGTTTTCAAAGGAAAAAGCACATTTCAGCCAGTAAGCTGCCAACAGGCATTTCCCAGGTTTAACACTGACCAATCATTATGAAACTCGATTGCCTATCTGGTGCTTAGACTCCTTGCCCCATTCACATCATCAGATCAGTCTTGAGTAGTGCAATACTAATATTTTTATGTTCTAACATATAAATAAAATAAAGTCAATATTGCTTCACCTATACACACACTCTGAAATTAAAAAGCACCTATGATAAAAACCTACATTTTAGAACTTTAAACTTTGTATCTAGAGAATTTCACACTTCCAGTGGAAGCAGTAGAAGTTGTCATAGTATGGAAACATTATAGCAGTGATGTTAAATGAAATGCAAATGAAAACAAAATCATAATCCCCAAATACTCCATAATGTCTCTTATGTAGAATGCCTGGTTTCACATTCTCATTTATGTATTCAGCTATTTCCACAAATGACTGCTTGTTTAGGGGAGCAATTTTCAGAGGAGTGAGCTTCAGAAGGTGTACCAGCCTTACCTGCATGACTACAAAGGTAGGTTAAGGAGCTCATGGCGTGTTACTCAGTAAGATCAATTTAGCTGCTAAACATTTAAACATTTACTAGAATACAGTAGGCAGCAAAGTTAATATAGTTCTAGCACTAAAGGAACTGTGTCAGTAGATTATATCTAATGTAGATCTTGAGGAGCTCACTTACTGTCAAAAATGGAAACTGCTCCACTAAATGTCTTTTGTGAAACATAAGGAATGATAAGAATGTAAAAATAAAATACTCCAAAGGCACTACAAAGTGAGACTTTGCCTCCATTTTAATTTCTAAACGCTGCCAAAGCTGTAAAAAAGTCTGAGCTATGATAACATGTATGAACGTGTGAAGAGGTATTATTCACAGATGATGTGATGAGAATACAAGAATATGACCAACATATCTTCGTCTGGGTAATGAATACCTATCCAAATAAATCCTAATATACGTATCATAAATAAACAGAAATAGCTATATCCAAGCATATTATTTTCTTATCTGCAGCATCTAAACAATGACATGTCTGTACGGTATGATTACTGTTACAGCATATATTACAATGTGACCATATTAATGGTTAACAAAAAAAAATTAGCATCCTGTCACCAAACTAACTACAACTCATAGAGTAGTAGATAAATAATCTTCAGGAAAATGGAAAAAAAGACCTTTTTGTGATACTAAATTTAAAGTCACAGATGTGCTCCGAAGAATACATACATTTAGCACTGACTGACAAGTTCATTTCTAAGAATGATTGGAAGTAATTTCCCAAAAAAGCACAACTAATCATCAGACTTTTCCTGATTTCACGGAAGAGAGGAGCCAGATTAAGTGTAAGCCACGTGTTAGCACATCTGAATGCGTTGGAACAAACAAAAAGAAATAAGTCGACTGACTGTACGTCAAATTCCCCAGTGGGTTTAAACAATTCTGTGTCATTGCATCTGTACCAATGAGATTTCTTTCTAAATGAAGCGTGAAGCAGATCATTGTCAAGGGAAAAACAATGTTGCAGTGAATGTAATGAATGTAAATTTTTTGGCAAAGGTGTTAACCATTCTCTTGTGAACTGGCTTCCACAAAGTTGTACAAGTTGTTTGACACTGTTTGTTCTACTCTGCAGCATGTTGTAGCTATTTTCAACGAGCGGATCTGCAGACAGACACATGCTATTTTTTTCCAGCTTTGTTTTCAGTGAGCGCTAGGATTCAATCTGTAATATGCGATGCGTGAATATGCAAATGGTGCAAACTAACAGATATGTCTGAATTTTTTGAAAGCTAAAAATATTTTCGTCCCTATGTGACATGAGAGTGAGAGAGAGGGCATTCGGGGTGTTTTGTCTCACTGAATAGGTGAACTAAGAAACACTAATAAGCACTCAGTACTGCACTGATTGGGTTAGACAGTTGGTTTATTTGAAAGCGGGGTGGGTATATTGGTTTCTGAAAGAAATGCTTCATGCTGAATAATACAGAGAAGTTGCCAGTTAGAGTGAAAAGATGAGGCATGATGGGTTTCATCAGCTTATGATCTTAAACAAA
Source organism: Prochilodus magdalenae (assembly GCA_024036415.1). NCBI lineage: Eukaryota > Metazoa > Chordata > Actinopteri > Characiformes > Prochilodontidae > Prochilodus > Prochilodus magdalenae. Next base: position 147,423 of record JAMWET010000257.1, read on the forward strand.
TCTGACTGGAAATGTTTACTTCTGACACTATTAACAAGGAATGCAACACTGCTAGCATGTCTAAAGAGCCTCAGTCATCTCTTGTTCTTGTCTAAATCAAGCCATGTATTGGTTTGGTCTGGATCTGGGTCGTCACTCCAGGCCACAGTAATCTGAGTCTGGAATGTTTTCTTTTATAGACGCTATAAATACATGAAAATGTATAGGACATTATTTTAGAATCAAATAGGCATAACCTTTTATAACAGTTCCCCACTGAAATATGCAATAGACAAATGTAGCAAACTGAAATGTATTGCATTATATTACATTTCAGATTATATTCACAGCAATTATACACTGCTCAAAAAAATAAAGGGGACACGTTTTAATCAGAGTAGAGTACCATGGTGCGGTACCTGGACCCTACAGAGGTTGCACCAGCTACTGAAGGATGGCACATCAATATGTGCCATTGCTGTGTCTCCCAGCACAGTCTTACGGTAGAGTACGGTGGAGATTCCAGGAGACAGGCAAGTACTCGAGGAGGGCTGGACAAGACTGTAGAAGGTCCTTAACCCCTCAGCAGGACCGGTATCTGCTCCTTTGTGCTAGGAGGAACAAGATGAGCACTGCCAGAGCCCTTCTGCTGTGAATGTGTCACAATCAGACAATCAGAAACAGGCCTCATGAGGGCGGCCTGAGGGCCTGACGTCCTGTAGTGGGCCCTGTGCTCACTGGCCAGCACCGTAGGGCTCGATTGGCATTTGCCACAGAACACCAGAATTGGCAGATCTGCCACAGGCGCCTTGTGCTTTTCACAGATGAGAGCAGGTTTTACCTGAGCACATGTGACAGACGTGACAGGCTCTGGAGACGCCGTGGAGAACGTTAAGCCGTCTGCAACATTATCCAGCATGACTGGCTTGGTGGCGGGTCAGTGATGGTCTGGTGAGGTATCAGGATGAAATCCTTGGACCCGTTGTCAGACCCTAGGCTGGTGCAGTGGGTCCTGGGTTCCTCCTGGTGCACAACAGTGCCCGGCCTCATGTGGCGAGAGTGCACAGGCAGTTATTGGAGAATGAAGGAATTGATACCATTGACTGGCCCACCGGCTCGCCTGACCTAAATCCAATAGAACACCTCTGGGACATTATGTTTCGGTCCATCTGACGCCACCAGGTTGCACTTCAGACTGTCCAGGAGCTCAGTGATGCCCTGGTCCAGATCTGGAAGGAGATCCCCCAGGACACCATCCATCGTCTCATTAGGAGCATGTGGAGGCCATACAAACTGCTGAGTACCATTTTGTGTTGCTGCAATGGAATTTGGGTTAAATGGACGAGCCTGCTGCATCATTTCTTTGCTTTGATTTTCAGGGTGTCTTTGAATTCAACCCTCTGTAGTGTGTTCATTTTCATTTCCATCAAACGATGTGGCATCCTTTCGTTCCTAACACATTACCCAGTCTATATGAGGAAAGATATTCTGCATGATTTTTTTCCCATTGAGATCTGATGTGTTTTCAAAGTGTTCCCTTTATTTTTTTGAGCAGTGTATAACAGTATAATTGATTTTAATATGTTATTAATGTGTTATTAACAAAATAAAGTAATATATTGTCAATGATGCTTATTTGTTATTGCCATTTAGGTGCAATTTGTACAATTTTTAGTGCATAGCATTCCAAAATTAACAAAATTTATCAAGAGAATATGAAGAGGGTAGTCCTGGACTGCCCAGTTTTGAAATATCACCTTGTACCTCATTGCTGCAGATGTTCTTGGCAAGTAAAGGAAAAAGTTTGACGCTTAACTCACCACATTTCTTCTAGACTGGTAATTAGACAGCTGTTATAGCTAAAATTAAAAGTGGGGTATTGCGCTTTTCCTTGTTTCTTATGATAGGGTAGGGTTGCATCATCTTACAAATTTTTTGAATGCATTTTCATGTCTTGACCCCTCGAACTAGCCATAGTTCAAGCCCGAAGTCCAGCTGCTTCCAGTCCCTTTGTTCAAATACAAACTTCTAAGTAGTAATTTAATCTCTTGATAAAACTAAAGCTATTTGCAGCTGCCACCATGCAGTAAATTTGTTTATCACTGAAGAACACTGAGTCTGAAGTGTTATTTGCAAGCAAAGCTCACTGTTGATGCTGCAATGGCAGTAATTCTGTAGACTACATGGTACAGTACTCTTGGCAGACCAATGGAGAAATAAATGAACTGCAGTAGCAGAGTGGAAAGCTCCTATTCTCCTTAAAACAAAACTTAACACTGTAAAAAATTGGTATCTGAACTTAAGACAGTAAATCAACTTGCCAAAATACAATTTTGAGCTCACTGAACTTCAAATACTGATGAGACCTAAGAGATATTTTTTCCTTTAGATAGTGAATGAAAATAAAGTGTCATGTTAAAGTCCCACTCAGGATGACTTAGCAACTAATGCTTCTATCCCACAGACAGAGAAGATTGTCCTAAATTTGATCTGAATAAAAAATGGCTTCCCGGTTGTGGCTTTAATATTGTTTCCTGAAGCGACACAAGCCAATACTTTGTAGCGCCGAACCTCCCTCTGTTTTCCAACTAAGCTGGCGTGTTGTTTACGGATGATAGATTTTATCACCGAGCCCCAAACACCCTAGTAATTGTTTGCACGATATATCAAGCACATCACGCCTCAAATATTGAACCAGAGCTGGAGTCTATTTATGAATGATACACTGCGGGGCATATTTGATCGCAGTAATAGTGCCTGTGTTTTAATTGATTTACTGGTGCACACTCCTTGTTAATTAAAGCTTCACAGCAACCTACATGCAGTAATAATGAGTGACTGGTTAGGTTTTATAAAGCGTGATTATGCAAGACCGTATTTTCATGGAGGCTTTACTCCATGCCCTTTTTCTGGGTCTATTGGTATGCAGGCGCTACCATGGCCTGCCTCTTGCCGCTCAGAGGTCTGCATGGTGTGTATTCAGAGAGCTGTGCCTTGAATATTGTTTTGGGTGTTCAAAACAGAGTGCTGGACGACTTGGAGAAATTTAAATCAAAGCAGACAGATTAATCAGTGCTTTGGTTGCACGACACGAGGGGGGAAAAGCAACGCAGGTTCAAAGCAGAGAATTTGTTAGCCAGCCATACATGGCAGGTAACGTCTTGTCATGCCTGCTTGATGCTCGTATGGCTGTACCTTACCTTTCGACAGCACCGAGTTGATTGGTGTATGGTGTCTGAGGCTAAAGTGCACAGAAGTGTCAGGGGAAGGCAATTAGAAGACGCATACCATCACACCTTTACGATCGACGACACTTCCCCCTTCTCAACACACTTTATATAGAGGAGAATGAAGGCTGTAACACCTATCATAGAAAAAATAATTGGCTAATAATTTAGCGCGCTCATCATTTTACCTCGCAAAGAATTCATAGGATTTGTAATGAGCAAAAGCGATGTCATTGGACTTCCTATAGATAAGGTCGTAAGAAGCGCTGTCTGCTAGGACTCAGAGTTCATGAGTTCAGACCATACTGATGAGCAGCAAGTGCGGCCATAGCGCCCTTGAACATGGATGGCACTTAACCCAAAGTTGCTCCAGGGGGAGTATGTCCGCAATTGGCTAATATAAGCTGCTTTGGGCAAAAAGTGTCAGCTAAATTACTCAATTATAATAATGAAAGCTTTGGAAGCACCCAGCAAAAGAAGACAAAATTAGCACAAGCTATCGCTTGCCCTTTTGTGTCCAGCGATCTCTTGCCATTACTTAGCGCTGCAAGGCAGCACTCCAATCGCTTTATAGGCTATAACACCATGGGCTAAGCCAAAAACTTCATTACTTATAGCGCACAGTCTTCTCAGAGTGACCGATTTTCCATAACACATCATTAAAGCAAGAGGATATAGGTCTGAACAAAGTGCAGCTCTTTGGCATTCAGAGCTGGGTAGTAAGTAGTCGTATTTACTCTGTAAATAGTAATCTCTTTTACATTTGTAATAATCATATATTCATTTTAATGCAATTCTCTTGTGTGTATTTGAGGATACACATTTCAACCTTTCAGATTTTGAAGCAAACCACTTTCGTTTGCTTTGCTGTCATCAGTTAGCGTCAGGTTCATTTGCATCCCTTTTCAGACGCTGAGCCAGTTTCCATTCTCAAGAATATTGTAAGGCATGAGTGGTTTATGGACTAGATAATTTATTGGAACCTTACAAGCATTTTATTCTCTCTTATACAACTCTCTACAGCAAGTACCAATAGCAATTAGCATTTCAAGGACATTCTAGCATAGCATCAGGGACGTTCTAGCACCATAGTGTTAGCAACACTGTCGGCAGTAATATGTCAATAGTTTAGCATTTCTCATTCAGGTATCAAAAGTTTTATATATGTATTTTCAACTGCTTTATCTGAGAAGCAAGAATTTTACAGTGTTCTCCTGCAACAGCAAGTTCAGGCTAGCTCAGTTCGGCAGGAAAACTGTAAACCTAGCTACCTTACAAGGCAGTTGGGCATGAAAATACAGCACAACCAGCGAAAACCATTTGATTCTACAAAACCACTTCATTTGCAGATGCACATGCTCTGCCCTGGTCTTAAAATATTTGTTTTATGTGAAATCTTAATAATAAAATAGAAGTCTTGAGTAATTTTCTTTTTTTTTTACTAACAAAGAGGATGTCATGGAGCCTGAACAATTGTCTAACGCGGTTAAAAAGTACTACTATTGCATTCTCTTGTGGTAATTTTGCATTCCCTAAGTGTAGTGGATATTGCAATGGAATGCTAAAACGCTGGTATGGGAAGGCAAAAATGTTGTCTGTTAATCTGTTAATTAGTTGGACCCAATTACAAAAGAACAGGAAAATGTGATAAACAGTGTACCATGTAAGGAACAGAGCTAGTATGCTGATACACTGAGAGAAACGTTGTATGTACTCTCTAATGACTTGTGAAGTTCTGGAATGACACGTTAAAGTCAAACATGTTTCTGCCACCCTCGGTTTAACAGGTGTATACAATCAAGTACATGGCCATGCAATCTCCATAAAGACTTTTTACATATCATTTCACATCAGACCATTCTGAATGATGTTTTAAACATCTCAACTGTTTGACTTTGCACATTTCTGTCAAAACTGTGACAGGCCAGATTAAATTCTTTCATTTCTTTCTGTCGTGTTGGTGAACAGGACCTCATGTTATTTCAGAAGATGAACATCACTTCACAAAATTCAAGTCTTCTGTTGACAAATGCTTTAAGTAAGACATTGCAGCTGTGGTTCTATAAACTTTAGTACCTGAGTAGTTTTTAGCCCGAACCTTTTACTTTCACTCAAGTTGCTGTTGTTGTTTTTTAGCTAGTTGTGGCTCATGTCTACTTGATTTTTCACTGAATGAAGAAGACCTATTAATGACCAGTGTCTGCATGCTCTATAAGAACGGGAGAGCTACAGAGGGAGGAGGTGGAGAGATGATGTGGATTTGAGAGGACTTCACCCCTGCATTGATCTTCATTTCTCCGCTGACGTTTGTGTCTGAGCTGAGGAAATTCCTAGCCCTCGCCCTCGCTGAATGAATGGTCGCAGCCCCTCACTTTAATGGAAATTTCATTTTGATTGATTCGATTGCACTTAGTTTGACATTCATCAAAGTCACTGTAATTTCTGCATTAGCTCAGAAACATTATAATAGAGTGCATTAACCAAAGGCGTCAAGAGTCACATGGAATAGCAAGAGCTTACTGGGAGCCTTCTGTTTTTTTTTTTGGTGTCCAGAATATAGGGCAGCTAGGACAGCTAGGGAAGTCATGCGAGATGACAAAATTTACTTCACTACAGATGTGGTTGCGTATATGTCCAAATTTACACATTTGGCAGACACACTTATTTAGTGCTGCTTACAGTTATAATCATGTTAAACATAGGTGGCCGATCTTGACTGGCCATCAGGAGGATCAGAAGAATTCCCAGTGGGCTTCTGTGTATGTGAGGGCGGCTAAGGTGGGGAGCAAGAAAGAAATGTATGGTAGTGTTTACTGTTGTGGCGTTTATCGCCGCTAATAATCACGCCAAATCGCCAGACAGGTTGCAAACAAAGCACTACTCTTTATTGAGAACCAGGCGCGAGCCTCTGTGCTTTAAACCGGGTGAATAAAGTTTTTCACACATGCGCAGTAGGCACTTACATCACTAGAACACTTTATACTCCACATGACAACTGTAGCCCTATATTACATCAGTGGAGACCACCCAGAACACATGGCATGTGCTGAGCAAATACTGGAGTTAGAGGCTGTTGTTAGAGGCTCACCTCATTCTCAGTCACCGCTGCTGAAGCAGAATGATAACCACTGAAAGTTAAAATGTTCAGGACAGCTAGTGAGAGATGGAAAGAGATAGAAAAGAGATGGAAAGAAGTTTGGATATCACAGACAGGAACCAGAGAGCCAGAGTGCAGAAGGAATGGGTTAATTCAGCTATCTAGTGTACTACAGGTGGCTATCATAATGGTAATGTACAATCACATGGACTAAATAACTAGGCTGGGTGATGGGCAGGGTTGTTATGAGCTGGTTTTGTCCAATGGCGTTACCCACTATGCTATACCAACTGCTAAAATTTTAGAGCATTTAAAATGAGTATATTTCAGCTTATTAACATTTTCTCTTAAACACAAAGAACACAGTTTACCAACATGTCTCCTTAACAAATAATTGAAAAAATAAATAAACAATGGTCATTCCACACCAACTAACCCAGGCCCCGTTCAGCAAAGCATATTTCCCTGACAATTTACAATAGTTGCAAAATTTCATCTTTAAACAAAAACAATTTCGTCAGCAAAACAGGTTGCAAGTGCCTTTGCAATATATTCTGCACAATATAAATTCTTCAACAACAAGTAAGAAAATATATTACTTCTCAAAATAGGAGAATACATTTTTAGAACATTATGAAGATGTGTAATTTTTGTTTCCTTTTTTCCTTTTTGTTCCTAAAGTGCATGGATGTTGAATTTCCTAGTCATATATCTAATTTTCAAATTGTTAAAAAATGGAGCCGTCTCAGTACCTCCGTAATTTTTGTAATCAGACATGCCTTTCCTTATTTAGGAAAGAAAGTCAGAGAATAGACTTTCCACTAAATGTATTTTAGTTAAGGATTGTTAGCCATTTTCAACACATAGTGTAGCATCAGCTATTGTATTGTGTGTGGTAAATAAAAAAGCATGGCTTTTCTCAGAACATTGGTATGCTTAGTTATTATATTAAACCTTTATTTTGTTGTTATTTTAGAAATGGATTCAAATTCAAACATGTTTTTTTATGCCTGTGAATGTAATATTTCACATATCACATCGATTGATTGATTGATTGATTGATTGATTGATTGATGAACTTGCTGAAGACTATTCTTGCATAAAACCAGTTGACTTGAGAGAAAATATTATTCCTACTGTTGTTTTTCATCTCAGTTTAGGTATTATGTAAGCAGATAACCACACTAGACACTAAAACTAAAATGTTGAAATTTTACTACTAAACTAAAGTTTCTGCTTGAATCTGTAAATACATAAATAACAGGTTAGATATAAAAACTATATGACATATGTTGTTTAAGGACTTCTGTGAAATGTGAGTTAGCATTGAATCACTTTTATTTAACTCGGCGAGAGTGACTGTGGTGACAGTTGTTTAGTACTCGCCACACGCCGCCCTGTTTGAATCCTTCATTTGTGGCTGGCGAGAGTGTGTACGGTTGAGGACTGTGTTGCATGCATGCTCACGTGGCAGAGGCCCGGGCTGAATCGTTAAACAGTGTGCTTGAACTGCAGAGACAGACAGTAAGCTCACAGACCTGAATCACAGGAGGCCTTGAGTGGAGTGGTGCGCAAGAACGGCAAGCAGCAGAAGGAAGATTCTGAATGGAAAAAGGTGTAAGATTGTTGGACTGAGCACAAACCTTCCTCTGAAATGTTCATGCATTTAGGTTGATTTAACGGAATGTATGTATACGTATCATGATGCATTACTCTAGCCTCCAGTAACATCATCATAATCACTGCTATTTAGGACAATGAGTGTGTCTCCGTGGCTGCACAGACAGCGTTTATAGTCATCAAAAGCTCAGCATAGCAAGAGAGAAGCACTAAAGCAAGTCCTCTTCAGATATATGCTATTTTGAGTATGCTCTCTACTTGTTTTCATCATAAAAGTGTACAAGGGTGAATCTTCAATCAGGCGAACAGTTCTGTGCTCTTGGGTAGTTTTTTTTCTTTTTACTAAGGAAAGTAAAAAGAAAACAAATTTCAGAGAATTATAAGCCCCTATTGTACTATTTAAAGGCAGGTAATAATAACTATGCTGTTCATGGGTCTGCTTTTTATTTCCCCCCAGAAGAGCTTAAAAACAGATTTTAGATTTGTCACTTTTATAACAAAACTGCCGTCCTCAATCCCACTGTCATTACAGTCACACCACAGACTCTGGTGAGCAATACAGTTTAGAATTACGTCACAGTCTTAGTAATACTTGACTGAAAAAACTGAAAGCAAAAGTGATATTATTCTCTGTTCCTTCCTTTTTTGTTTTCTTTACATCATATTCACATCCCTGGAACCCTTTTGATTAGTACTGACTCTTACACAGTCAAGTCACATGCTAATCTGTATATATTAATGTTATTACATAACAGTTACAATCAGTTACAGTGCCGTATGTGCAAAACATTAGTTGAAGGTGAAGATCAAGATGCAACCAAGACCTCTCCTTTATGGTCTCAAAACCACACTCAATGCTACAACCCATTACCTATTCTACTAATTTAACTCAATATTGGTGAGAATCTCATTCAGTTCATTTATTCTGCCACTGAATAGCTTGGAGTCGGAAGTGCTCCATAATTGTCTAAATGAATGGGCTGTCCTCCTAAACAAAAGGAAACGACAATGTCATTTGCTTGTTTACTCACTGTTGTTATGTCTCAAACAAGCAGGAGCTCCACCCCTGAGCAGGTAACATTTACCTAAACCTAATGGAAGGAAGGTGTAATTTCAGGAAGGAATAAGGGAGGCAGGAGTAAAATTGGAACCAGGGTTGCCTGTGTGATTTGGCCTGTGGAAGCTGAATTTGTAAAGTAAGTTGTTGAAAAATAGAGTCTTCATGGTCATAGTAATACAGTTGTGCAAGTATCTATATAAGAAGCCCAAACAGAATCCCTCCCACCAAGTGGTAACACCGCTGTGGCACATAGGGTTGACACCTTAACCCAGCACATTCTTGAAAAATCGATCAGCAGCATGACCTTCTGGCTAAAATGAACAGATGTGTAGCTAGTAGTCTAAAGTAGATAGATATCAGTTCAGCTAAAGAATCAAATCTTCTGGTGTGCTGCCTACTGCCCAAACATATTACTAGCACTGCATCTTTTCCAAACAACCAGCCCTTTGATAAATATCGTTTATACTAATCATATCCGTTCTTTGTGGATAAACTGGAGTGGAAAAATTAGCCGTTTAATTTAATCAGAAATACTAATGTCTGGCACCATTGTGGTCTTTGGTGACGCTGACGTGGAGTTAAGGGCAGTCCTAATATTGGTCTACGTGCATGTAGTCCTGCAATGTGCAGCCACCTGCTACAGAGGCCATTCATGCTCCCTGAATGTCTACAATTGTGGCTGTTGGGCAATCAGGTACAGCGATAAGGCTTATGTCACATGTACAGTCAAGAATGAAACCTGAAACATTGGCATGTCTCACAATGTCAAACCTACCCACCGAGTTTCATTCCTGTTGTCTGATTCCTTCTGAGTGCAACTAATTGTGAAACTACTTATTTGGTGATGAGTGTACTAGACTTTTGAATGCCCCACTATTGGCAGTGTACTATTCTGACATACTGTTTAGTAGCAGTATTGAATGCAGCCAATGTGTCCAAAACGTATCAGCAAAATCAATGTTTAGCTAGCTAGTGGTAGGCCTTCATAGTCATACTGTGGAACGTTATTATCTGGGAGCATTAGCAAAGAGCTGTTACCTTTCTATGAAATTCTCAAAAGGCTTTTTTGTGTGATGCTACTACCTGTGTATAGACCAGAGAGTGAGGTAGTTTACTAAGAGAATAGCCAGTTTAATTAGTCTGTATCAAAACCATTAGGAACTTTCCTGGTTGCACACAGATGTTTGTATAATAAACGCAATAAACAACATGTGCATAGGGATCCCTACACCAATTTTGTATACACTGTCTTAGCAAATAAAAGCAATTCTCCAGTTAAAGATTTTAGGGCTGCCAGTCAATCTAAGGATCTCTCTGCTTTCCCCAACAGCTCTAACCGGGTCCTGGATGTGAATAATGCCTTTTGATCAGAGCTCGCTGCAGTCCTGGGGCCGACACAGAGTCGCAGAGCTGCAGCACGGGCGCTGTTTGGAGCTGAGTATCAGAGGGGCCGCGATCCTGTGACAGCTGCCACTGCTCTCCAGAGGCCCAGTGCCGTTAACCCCGTCTGACAACATGTAAAATATCTGTTTACATTTTGGCTTGACAACAGGGCGCCGACGTGCACATTTCCCCCATGACCACATGAAATAACCCTGCCAGGGGAAGAACATTTCAATCTCTGCTTATGGCTTGTTTTTTTGCCTCATTCCAACAAGGTCAATGAAGTGACTTACTTGGAGAACATTAAATGTTGTGAACTCTGTGTCAACATCACCTCCCTGGGTGCTCACAGCGACCCTCATTTCCAACACAGGACTGCGGCTGCTCGGGAACATCAAGCGCATATGGGTAATACCGTACATATGGTATGAACATCATGTGTTAACAGTATGTGTATCAATACAGCCCATAGCAATGACCTCACTGTGTAAAGGTATGAATGATGTGTATTAGACATTTATCTATATCTATATTTCCTAAGTAAATATGTCGGATCACAAACTAAGGTTTTAAAGTAGCATTTTGATGAAAAATCACATTTACACTGACCTCTCTGAGGTCTTCAACAGAGCTAGGTTCAGTTTTAAGGCTGGCACATCATGCTTTAATTCAGTGCTGAAAAATTGTGTTCTGCATGTCCTTGACTAGTCCATTAACCACAACATGATCAAGCATATACTGTATGTATGTATGTATTTTTGGACTATACACAGAACAAGATATATAATTAATAAGCTTGATAACAGCAAGTATAGTGACTACTTCAGTCTGAAATGTTCCATGCCACATTCCCCCTGTTACAACTTCAAAAAGATGGGGCTGTGCTTTTCATAATTTTTGGCCGAAAAACATGAAAAATGTTATGAAGATGGGAAAGGTTTTTTTTTAAGTAGGAACAATTTGCAATGGACACTACTGAGCCCAAAATAACTGAAACTGTCAATATGTCATGACCTTTTGACACTGATCTTGTGGATGTTGTGGTTATAGCCCACCAATTACCACCTAGTAAATTGCATACCTATATCATCACCAATTTGTCTGAAACTGCACCGTGTCACGCCCTGCTCCATTCCCCTCACCGTTTCCATCGTTGTTTACCTTGTCTCATGTTCCTGTCATTTTCCATGTGCTTTTGTTTCTTTTGGTTCCTTGCGTCTTGCCTAACACCTCCACATGTTATGCCCCTTACCTGTCCCTAGTTTGTGGCTCCATCCGTTCCCAGTTCTTCTGTGTATGTCCTTGTGAATGTATGCTCAGTGTTGTTGCTTGCTCGGTTGTTCTGTTCCACTGTATGTGTTAGGTATTCCTTGTTTTTATGTTCATTCTAATTTTGTTTCTTTTGTGGAATGCTATTGTTTCTCTTTGTTTTGGTTCTTACTACATCAGTCAAACTAGCACTTTCATCCTGCCTCCTCATTTCTTCATGTTACACATGGATTTGTTAGGTAATTTAAAGGACACTTGCTTATGTGGTTCCTGACACTGAATGACCCAGTATTATCTATACATGGACATTAACACTATAACTAAGAGCAGCAGTAGCAGTCATCTTCTTATTTGTGTGTATTTTCAAAATAATAGTGTGTTGTTGTTAATTTAAAAACAGAATTTAATAAAAACTAATTTAATGGCTGTTAATCTTATTTTCATTATTTTAAAATACTGTATAGATGAATTGTTGAAGTATAGTAATAGTCACTGTACATTAGCCTCATCGCTGTAGTGCAAAACTAGACATTACATTTATCTCAGCTGCCCAGCTGCATTGGGCTAAGAGGAAAACACAGTTTCTGTCAAAGTACACACTGAAGTGGGCAACACACCTCCTTCCACACTCTTCATTAAGTTTAAAGGAGCAATTTGTAGGGTGATGCAACCTGTCGGATTTAAACTCCAAACAATAGGGGGCAACATAGTGCTACTTCTTCATCTTCTCATGTTGGACAGATTCGGCTCAATGCAACAGTGACTAACCATCGTCTCAGGAGGTACAAGATAGGCCAAGCTGGGGCTTGCTAGTTAGCACACCAAGTTTAGTAAATATCTCAGCTATGCAATACAAAGACATTTTTGACACAACGGGCAAAAACTATTCTTATGTGATTTCCTAACATTCTGATGAATTTTAGTTCATTTTGGAATATTTCAGCCTACAAATCTTACATATAGCTGTTCTAAGGCAACTAAAGTATGATGGTCCCTTTTGTAAAATCAGTGAGTCCATCTTTAAACACAGTAGGCTCAACTTTATCTCCTAACTCGATCGCTTAGGGCCACATTTCTGGAAGCAGAGGGACAAGCCAACTCAGTCAGAAGTGATGAAATATTTGAGAAGCTGCAGGCTGTGGGGAAAAAGTTGGAGGGGATGAAGGCGGCTGACGAGGTAAAGGCCTTTCTGCAGCACATCTTTATAAATCAAAGTAGATTCTTTTTACTCAGTGATACACTCGACAGGTCTTGGAAGGCACTTAATGGAGGAACCAGTCACAGCCAGTTGAACTCCCACGTTCATCTTTTCTCTCTCTCTCCCTCTCTCTCTTCCTCCATCCTTTTCCTTTTTTCTCTCACAGACCAAGGAACTCTTGTGTCCTTACAATACATTTTGTTCTGAAACAGTGCTGGGCAGTGAGCCTTGAGTCTCTCTGTGTGTTACATCTCACAGTAGCTCATCTCTACACCTTGTAAAGGCGTCTCGGGAGAGCAGGGGGGGTAGAGCTGGAGGGAGCTGGGTGAAAAAGCTGAGGTTGTGACTATTTATGACATTTTTCCTGCCGCATTATCTTCACACTAAATCTCCTTGGGGTGGATGGAGTGCGCCGAGCCGGCCCTTCCACCCGCTAACTCCGAACATGTTACCAGACATTGCTTTTAGGGGCTGGCTGTTAACAGAGATGACAATACTCTTTTATGGCCTTCAGGTTGAATATTCCCAGTGTCCGCATTCAGCGCCGGCCATGTCATTACTGCTGATAGCACTCCGCTGGGAGAGACAACCAGGCCTGCTTCTTCTTTTTTTTCTTTTTTTTTAACTGTGCTTTTTTTTATCAATTCTTTTCCATGGTTTACAGCACTGTCTAGTCCTCGCCTTTAGAAAAATCATTTTTCCTTGTTAGTGAAAAAAGCTGAGTTTCTTTGCCCCCCTTTTTCCCCCCTCAGCTGGCACAATACTGTATTCATTACAAAATATTGCATTACGGGGAGCGCTAGATTGTGTTCTGAAATGTTTAGTCAATATACGGAAAGTGAATTTATTAGCTCCTAAATGAGCATTTGAGTCATTTCTTCCAATCAGCCGAAACTGCAAAACAAGCATCAAAATTGATTAGCAGTGTAGCTGGCAGTGCATGTATTGAGCTGCAAACAAAAGGGAAATATTCCATTGATGAGTCTTTGATCTTGTTGTGCTGCTGCAGTGAAAGAAAAGAAGATGAGATGACTGTTTGTACGCAGTGTCACAGTTGACAATTTGAAGTGGTCAGATTGTCTCTCTGGTAAACACAGCCTGCATTGGTGTGGGCAATATTATCCAAATGGGTGTTATTGGAAAAGTGACTGAGGGTACTATGCAAGTGTTTCCCAGTGCAACTGTTGAGCACCCAGAGCCAAGACAGACAGCATGGCCGCCTTCATGTTGTTGTTTTTGTTTTGTTGCGAAATCAACAGTATTATCATTAATCCTCATTTCCCCATAGTCCGGCTTTGACTAATCATATAACAGTATTTAAGCCATTATAATTATCAATAGCATTCCAAACATTACAGGCAGGCCCAGTTAATCTACAGACTATTAGCAGCCATTTCCTGAGTTTGAAATCCAGCAGGCCTGCTTCTTAAAATCCATTAGCGACTGCAGACAGCCTCCAAAGCTGGGCGCAGCTAAACCTAAACCGCCATATTAGAAACTGGATTATTTGCATCTAATCAGTTGTGCATCGCTGGCCTCATTGCTTTGCATAAACCCATCCTTGGCAATTCTGCTAGGCTCTGCAGCAGCAAATTACGCCACTAATTATGGCCATGCCTATAAGAAATGCCATTTAGAATGTGCATTAAATTGCTTCCTTTGTATTGTTTACGTCCCAACCACCTGTTTACCACTTTGTCTTATAATGAATATCATAGTGCAGAACTTTAATACAACTACTGAACTTGTTCAACTTCTCCTGAGCAAACTCTCTCAAGCATATGAGGGAGAAAAAAAGCATGCATGTTTATTCATCACGCCACATCAACATGTTTAAGGTACACAGTTTCTGTCAAGAAAGTGGGCAGATGTTGCTGCGGAATCTGACAGAGCTATTTAGGCAATCGCAGGGTTTTAACATTTCCATTTTATTCAGAGATTTGTTTTTTCCCCTTTACGGAATCCCATCATATTGTCAGCTTTTGGTTTATGCTCCCTGTTTTCTCTACCCTTTCAGCACTGCCAAAGATTTCAGACTGTCTGGCAGCGGCTCTGGTTTGCTTGTCACTGCCATGGGTGTTACAAGGCTAACCTCTCTCCAAAGTCCACTAAATTCTCCCTGTCATGGGGCTTTGCATTAAATCCTCCACAGCCATTTGTTGATTCAAAGAACTAAAGTAGGCTCATTCACTTTTACAGGGGAAAAAATAATCTGATCAAACTGTTGTCAGTGTGGTCAGTCTGATTGTACATAACAATAATATTAAACAAAATAAAGAGCTGTAGAGTTGCAGCCAAAACCTGAGATTTATATCAGACTTAATGAATTAATTCCCGAGTCACAAGGGGAATGCACATACGATGATCACTGAATACAAGATATTTATATGCTGGGTATTTGTTGTCAGTATAACAATGTTGGATACCTAGAGAACTCCTTGTTAAGAGTTACTCCTAAGGGATTTGATAATAGGGGCCAGATGTATCTTCTTCAAATTTTATTTGCAGCAGCAAATATGGGTAAACTGTCTAAAACCGTCCCAACATACGAATCTTGGGTTCAGCATATTCAGTTGGATTCAGTTATATAAAACTATATAATATGGACAAAATAACATATAAGTTAAGATTGCAGAAGCAGAAAAACGTTCCTTTGATTGTTTTTGTATCCCCTGTCCTGTATGTTGTCTGGGTTGTTGTCCATTGACAGGTGTGTGTGAATGTTAGCATCATTGTGTTAACCTGTATGTAAGCAACTGATGTACTACTGGCTGATTGCAAATTTGTGAATTTTGCTTTGATCCTTAATATTAATATTAATTAGCAGACAATTACTAATGTGTTAATAAAAAACAATTTTGCAAAAATAACCTCCAAAACCTTTTTAGGAAAAGATGAAGGTAAGTTCATCTAATTTTGGACATTTAGTTGGTGTGAATAAAGATTTATAATACTGTATGTGTATTCACATATATATATAAATAACTATAATAAAACTCTTTAAACAAAGTCTCAATATAAAATTACTAAATGTCGAAATGAAGAAACATTTTTGTTTAACATTTTAAAGGTATTAATAATTTGTCAAAAAGTCCCATCTTCTTAAGTAAGCAAACTTAACAAACTTGAAAATTCTAGTGCACCATATTGCATCTGCAACATATTGAAAAAAGAAAATAACAGAAAATGCATGATGTGCTATAACATTTGCACAGGCCACATTTCTTAAAGCACATTAATTTCAGTAAATAAACAGTTAAGGTGTATTAAAATATCTGTGTGTTCTTCTCTGTAAAGGATTTGCTCATTTTTAAAAAATCAACAAAATTTGAAGTTTTGTGATATGGCGCTGTAGGAACAAAAAGAAACCTGAAGCTTCATTTTGTTTCATTCAGTTTTTTACATAATGACTCCATTGACTGCATTAGATAATGGCTCTATTGGCTTAAATTAAATTAAATTAAATTAGAGGTACACTAGGTTTTATCCTCAATCTGTAAAGCTATTATTTTGGACGTACAATGGTCCGACAACAGTGCACATATAGTTTTGTGTGTGTGTGTGGGTGTGTGTGTGTGGAAGGGGGTAAACAGTGCATTACATATCCAGGAAATTTAAAAAGCATTATGAAACATATTCCACATGATGCATCAGAAATGTGCATGACTCACTGCAGGATGATAAATAAGCAGAGATATGGAGACCTTACTCATCTCAAAGGTCTAAAAATGTAAAAAAAAAAAAAAAAAATGTTTCTTGTAGTTTCTGCATTTGCGCTTTTTCTTCAATGTACAACAGGATATGGAAAGACTGAAACCATTTGCTTAAAATGATAGTAAAAGATAAAGACCAAAAAAAAAAGAGCCTTTATCCACATAGTTGATATTCAGCCCCATTTTGCACTGAAAATGTCTAGTCTAGATCCCTAACTCCAAAATTAGAGCAGGCAATTATTGGGCATAAAGGAGATATTTGTTCCACCAGAGGTCAAAGGAATAAGGACACATTAAAATGATTCTCTTTTGTGAATTATACGTCTGTCAGTCATTCGGTCAGGTGTCAGCTTGAATAAAACGCTGCATCCACTTGGAAAAAAAAAGCCTCAGACGTTTCTGCAAACGGAATATGGAATGATCTCATGCACAGTAATGTCTGTGAATTTTATGCACTCGGCGCCCTGCGGGGGATGTGTACAGCCAATTAAATATTCTACACAGATAACTCAAAAATCAATAGTGAGAAGAACAGCTCTTGAGTAATTTTAAGGTCACAGCCAGCTGCTATTCTTCAAACTGTCAGATTCCGAATTGATTTGTGGCTCAAGAAGTTCCATCCTCTTCATGAAGATGCAAGTTCCGTCCTCCTCATGAAGAGGCGGCCACCGTGATCGACAGGGCTGCAGTGCACGGAAAACTGCGAGGTCAACTCTAAGATTGGCTGATATAGAATTGGAATCATTTCTCTCTTTTTTTGACAGTAGGGATTTTCTGTTGAATTAAAGGTCCATCTTGTGATTTTTTAATAATGCATCCACAAAACTGAATAAACAGAAACAGTGAAGGGTTGTTGATGTCTTGGTCATGCAAGACAAAGTTATTGGTGATGCGTAGGATAAGAAAATGGAGCCAACAATCACTTTTTTTCACTGAATACCAAATTGAGGTATGAACATCAACAATATCTTACTAAAAGATGTCCTACCATGTACATCGCAACATGTCTTTAGTCTTAATAAATAATTCGGTACAAAAGCTGCTGTAGCCATGTTTCTCAGCATGCTTGCTAAATACTTGGATGTGCAGCGTGTTGAATGAAACAGCCTTATTTACAGTTGTCCATAGACAAAGCTACCTGCAGTATTGCACTTGAAATAGCACGTTAATTGAGCATTGTGAGACAGTTGCAGCATCTAAGTTTTAGGTTTTGTTCACACAAGATAGTCTATCCAGAGGGACAAATGTAGACCTCCAACATTGCACAGTGCATAGGTGGCTTTAGAGGACATCCGGTTATAGTCCAAACAGCCAATCAAAAGACATCAAAGACATAAAACTCCTTGAACATATTTTACTTACAGCTCTACAGGCACGCTTCTCTGACGTGGAACACTGCAGTGCTACTAAAGAGTTACTAATATTTATTAATATATAAGAATATGTATGAATATATACGTATATTTACTGTATATTCTGTATAACCATTTTAAAATCAGATCGTTAACAGAGATAGACATATGCCTCGGCATGGGGTAGAGGTTGCTAATGGTGTCCTGTGATAATCCATCCCATGCACCTTGAATATTCTCACACAGTTCCTGCAGATTTTGTGGTAGGGGTGGAGATGTAGTGACACCAGGCAACACCATGCGCAACAACTAGCCGTTCATCTTGCTGCTGACCATGGTGCACATACAGATTTCTTGGTGGTGTTAAGGGTGGTCATCATAATGGACTGCGTTCAAGTGGTCCTGCGTTGTGCAGCCGTCAGTGGTGCTGGCACTAGCATGATGGCTCATGGAGGGCAACACACTGCTCACTGAATGTCTGCAATTGTGGCTGTCTTTGCCATGCTCCTTTGTTTGTTTTAGTTTATAGCTCCTCCCTATAGTCCCCTTCAGTACAGCATAGTGCAGCCTGATACATCTTACTGTAAATAAGGTTTAGATTCATCTGAGTGCATTTCATGGTTAGATGATTAAATAAGGCTTCCTAGTTAATATGTTTTCCATGAAAGCAGTTTATAACGTCTGAAAGGCTGTGAAGAGTGCATTACTATCATTACTGTCAAAAACATGGGACTCATAGTGTCATTTCTAGTGATAGTCCTCCTGCCCATTAGCTCTTTTAACATTACTTCCTCTACAATGTTTTAACGTCTATAGATATTAAACATGTTCACAGCCTCTGAACTGCACGCATGAATTGATACCCATGTACGATATTTCTGCTATTAAAATCATTAGCAACAACAGCTCTTTATTCAGCTTTAAGTTGTTTACTGTTAAAGGTTCCTCTGACAGTCAAAGGAATTCTACTCTAAATCGAAAAATTATAATCTAAAATTATTAACTTCATTTGACAGCTGAACAACTAAACAGCCCGTACACAGTTATCAAACACAGGCAGTCAGAGAAAGAGAGACAGAGAAAATGAGAGAGGTTATGTTCTGTGATGAACAGTCAAAAGTCTCTGATGATGTATTGTATTATCATCAGTGACGTAAGATGGCGAGGGCAAGTGTCACAGCAACAACACAGTTCCTTACAGTGTTGGCCAACATGGTTGTGCACCTTCAGAAGTGTAGTTTGGCACTCCCTGTGCAGATGAAGTTTAAAATAAAGTTTAACTGAGATTTGTACAACACTTTGACAAAACTGTGTCTGCTTATTACCATATTATACATATAACTACATATTACTACTTTACTAAATGCACTAGCTGAAGTAATAAGTTCTGACTGTACAGAGTGCATGCAACAAAACAGCCTACTACTCCAACAGCTGCAGTCTGATCAGACCACCGTTTAGGATTCAAGAACCAAACCAGATTGCCCTGTACTATACGGCCATTTTCCTCTAAAACTGTCACAAATTTTATTCTGCTTTACTGCAAGCTGTGTGTTGGCACTTTAGGCCTAACTAAAATAGCAGCAGATGTCTAAAAGACATTCAAAATAGAACATGCACTACAGCAAAACAAAAAATAGTAAAACAAAAGTACTTTACTAGAAATTAACTCGAGTAAAACCGCTTTGATTAAATTTTACTTCCATAACTACTGTTACAGGGACAGCTGTTCTCCAGTACAGAAATAAAAGTAAATCTAATTGTTACTTTCCACCTCTGGTACAGATGCATTTTCAATTCTCATCACCTGCTTCAGTCCACCACTGTTCCTACAGTCCCCCAAACAGGAGTAACGTTTCAAAGCCCACTTTTCTTGCAAATTTGACTATAAAGTGCGTAGCTGTGTGATTGGTGTTGTATTCAGGTATTGTTGTGTGTAAACTAAACACATGCACAAGTTCAGTACAACACTGACATTAGGTTTATAAGCCATGAACATGCTCGCTAATGAGGAGGCTGTTAACTGTCATTCCAAAGAGAGACAAATAACACTACTGATCACACTGATTATTAGTCTAGAAATGCTTTAGCTGGAGCATCAGTGATTGTAATTTATTTGTTGAGTTCTTTAGAATCTGTCTAATGAACCTGTTTGCCAAACCAAACAGTTAATAAACTACAACTGACAGTGTTTCTTTTAAGATCCTGTTTTTATTTCGTGAACAGAACAGGATTCTGAATACTGCCTTTACTAAATGTAGCATGGACTGAATACATCTTAATGCAGGTTTGTTATCTGCATATGCATTTTGAATACTGGTGTTCGACAACCCAGCTCTGTGCAAAAGTCAATCCATGTCTGTATTCACGTGAATTAAAAAATATTCAAATATTAAGCCTTTCAGCAACACCACTGCACTCTGACACTATTATTAATAATATGTCACCGCTATGGACAATATCACTGAGTCACATTAAACAACAAACACATATACATATTTATATCATATATATAAATATATCTCCGCTCTCTCTCAGACTATCCTTGTCTAATCAATCAACATCTCAGAGAATGTTTTGTATATTTTGTGTATTTTGTATCTATTTAATAGATCTGTTTCATGTATCTTTATTTAATACATTAAGCTAGTATGTACATAATGTTGTCCTGCTGTAGAGTATCAACCTGAGCCTCACCACAAGCATTTTAATGTCCAACATGTTGTGCAAAAGACAAATAAACCTGAAACTAATGTTTTAATGAAACACCTAGTGAGTAATTATTTTGAGGCTAATTTCATTAAATTTGATTGGCAATCAAACATTCATTCATTAAAAACTGGTATGTCGTACGTTCCTGTCCCGGTTCCTCCCATGTCTCCTACCTAACCCCACCTGATTCATCGTTTCTACCAGTGAAGTATCCTTTATCAGGTGTGTGTGTAAGTATATGCTCAGTGTTTTGGTGGTGTTTAAATAAAAGATCGGTTAATGCTCACACATACATCCTGCCTCTGCACTTCCCTAAATAACCATTTGTCCATCTCAGGAGGCTGCAACAATTTCAGTAACTATAAACGGAGAGCGTTTCTTGTTCCAGTTTAGTTTATTCAGATTGTTGTTATTCAAGTGTGAGGGGTGTGAGATAGTGAGGCGGATTCAATAACAACTAATGAATTCAGTTGAAGTGCCAAATACTTAGACCCCTTTTACCTTCCCAAGTGCAGATAAAAACAAGCCGTGGATGTTTGTTTGCCTTCTAGCTCCTATTTTATGGGTCTTTTTTAGACTGGATCAACAAAGGCAGTAGATTGGCAGCTCATTAGTCTTAATGTTCTGTAGATAGACTTACTTGGTAACGAGGACATTCTAAACACTACAAAGACTGGTAAAGTGCGTGTGAATAATAACAGTAGTGTGCCTTGTTTTTTGTGTTCAAACTATGATTTGGTTTAACTATAAACACAAAGCAGTTTCACCACAACACGATTTTCAATAGCCACATTTTCATGGGGATACCAACCGAAAGTCAGAGAATCCAGCACACTGAAAGATATTTGGATAACTGCAGGGAAGAAAAGAAAATAAACACCTCATCCAAAATTTATGTGGGGTTGTGGGAGGCTAGAAATGCAGTGAGCATGTTCCAAAATGAAACCAGGAGGTTTTCATGTTGCGTGAGTGCCTCTTTAGATGAGTATTCATAATGAGCTAAAACATGGGGTAAGAGGTTGTATGATAGAACGTTGGATGTATGCTGATGAGGACTTGTCATACTCCATCTCCTCAGAGGATGACGTGGTAACCTGTTAGTTTGTCAGTGGAATGTCTTGTTATTGTTTCCGGACCTGGCAATCATCAACCAGAGTAGTAAACAGTTGTGCATGAGGCTGTTGTGCTATGTCTCCCTTCTCACTTAGTTATGTGCATCCTTAACTCAGATCAGGGCACAGTTTACAGTAGTGAAATGTAATACAACATGCATACGAGTCATATTCTCTTTAAACATAAAATCAGTCTTGTACTAAGCATGTATACTTTCTGAGACATATAGCGAATGCCTGAAGCGTTTTTTTTTATTTTTGTAAAAGGCCTTTTATTCAATTCCTCTTCTAACCAATAGCATTATCTGCCATTATAAATAGGTCCTTGTATGTAAACATCTATGTAAAATGATACCATAGATAAAATTGTTGATAGCCATTTCAAGAATTTAACCCCTTTGTTTACAAGCCCAATTTTTAGGGCTTTTATAGTATAATCATTATATTAAACAAAATGAACTAAAAATATAGACATACATTTTTTTTCATAGAGGTTTCCAGAGGCCTAGAGTGCATTTAGGGTTACCCACTACAATTAAGCATATACAAATATAATTTAACATTTGCTTTTTTATATAGTTTGTAAGCTCACCAGATAAACAATGTGTCATCTTGCGTGTAGAAGGTGGGAAGTAACTTCAGGTCTCATGGCATTGTGGATAATCAGGCTATAAATACATGAACAAGCATTTATTGATTGGGAACAGGGACTATCTTCTTTAATGTTAAATTTGCAGGTGTATAAAGGCGTATGGTCATTTGGGTCTGCCAGCAGTGGCAAAAACTCCAGTCTATAAGAAAGGCATCTGTGAAATCTGGGCAAACTGCACAATTCGGCTACAACATCCTACAACATCATGGCCTACAACATCAATGTTTTAGTCACATGTGACACATTTTTTGCACAGTAAGGACTTCATTGGACTAAAGGTTTAATATTGTTGTGCTATGTATTATTCTATACATGCATTACAATGTAAATTTCCCCACTGTGGGATCAATAAAGGATTATCTTATCTTACTAGCATGCTGGAGTGTTTATCCATCCTTAGTGGTAAGGGTTGCTTATCAATATGCTCATTAAACAAGCCAAGAAACAATAAGGGCACAACAACATGGTCCAAAATAGAAACTGACTAGGTCATATAAGGCCGTCAATTCTGTCAGGCCCACATTTTCTCTCTGTGTGCACAGAAGAAGCCTCTATGTCCTCTTTAATCCTATAGCTTGAAAAGGCCATTCACATGAGCACTGTTCTGAGGCTGGCTGAGGCCTTTTTTACAGCCCACAGATTCCCCACCAATCCTCACACCCCTTGCTTCTGCAGGATGCATCCAATGGAATTAGTAGGCTATGTGCAGCGCTGTTTAACGGCCATGCTGGAAAAAAATGAGTCTGCGGTAATTGTAGCTGATACCGAGTGCTCTCCTGTGTACTTCCTACAAGTATACTGGAGAATGCCTTTTAATGGGATACTTTAATAGAATCATTACATATATTAATTGCTTAGTTAAGGAGACAATTTAAAAAGATTGTGGCGGTTAAAACGAGGTGCATATTAATTTCCCTCAACTTAATATACATGGCACCAGCCTAAAATATGAATGGTGTTGAAGTTCTTTTCCCATTATAGTAAGGTCACCGCTGCTTTTGTTGAATGTTTAAATTGTCTACAAGACTAAAATATGGGTAATTCATAAAGGAATGCATGCAGTTGCCTAGCTTGGGTATCGATCTAGTGTGTATTTCAGTGCTGTGGACACAGTTCAGACAGAATGAGTTCGTTGCTGGCAGTGCCAGTGTGCTGTCTTTGGAAGGCCCTAACGGACAAAACAGAAAATGCAGCCCCCCAGTTGTGTATGGTTCCCTGTTGATCTGTGAGCCGACCACCCAGCACAACAGAGTGCTGAATTATTGACTACGATTTTCAGGAAACCACTTCATATAGAATAACCCTCAGCCGTATTCTGAAGCCATCTATAAATAATAAACAGTATTGATTCATGATGCGCCGGAGTCAATGAAGGAGGAAGAGTGAGAGAGGACGAAAAGGTGGGGGTAGCACTTTGCTTAACAGAACACATTCTCTTCAATCAAAACTCAATGATGAAAGTGTTTGAGAAGTAAGTGGGAATGGTAAACAATAGTTAGGTTTACGTGCACATGCTAAGCCCAACTAAGTTCTTGAAACTAGACCAAACCCAGACATTTACAAGGGCTGTTTTAATACAGTACTTCCACAGTACTGCCACATGTCATCAGAACATATATTATACGTACAGTATATACATTAGAACACAGTAAAACATGCATTTAACTAGTACAATTAACAATACCTTCTTGGTTCTTTGATTCCAGATTTGTTCTTGAAGACTCCATCAATTGTACTGATGTTCAAATCCATCATGAGCACACTTCATTTAACATAATGAAGCATTGATTATCTTGAAAATAATACCAGGCTTTCATGAGGAGAGGTTTGGAAATGGTTAAATGAAAACATTGGCATAAACTCACTGAGCACTTTATTAGATACACCTACACCATCTACATTCCACCTTACCCCATTCATCAATGTTTAGGACCACCACAGGACAGCTATTATTCTGTGTTGTGCTGGCACAAGTGTTTAAACATCTCAATGTCACTACTGGGCTGAGAGTACTTCACCAACCAGAAATTTATCCAGTCAACAGCATTTTGCAGGCAGCGTCCTGTGACCACTGATGAAGCACTAGAGGAAGACCAAGTCCACTACTGCAGCAACAGATGAGTCATCGTCTCTGACTGATGGACCAACAATGTGGAAGTGTGTAATAGAGAGGACAATGAGTGAACCCAGGGTGTGCTGTGTCTGATTCCCTCATACCAGCACAGCATACTGAAACTTCACCACCATGTATAAGGTACACCTATATGGTAACTGGAGCTGGTAAATTGGATAACGGTTGCAGATACAAGAAAAGTGTATCTAACAAAGTGTCCTAATAAAGTGCTCAGAGAGTATGTACAGTGGACATATTTGCATTTATTGTAATATTAGTTTTTCTCTGAGCAAGTAAATCATCAATCATCAGATATATCACTTTTTTAACTCTGTGGTATTCCAAGAGGTCCTGGAAAATGTCCCGGAAGCTTAGCATGAGTCACTAACTAAAACATCCACATGTCCAAATATATCTCAAGTAATCTGTCGAATACTGTACTGCACGTGTATCCTCACCAAAGTTTATTTCAACTAAGATCTTAGGAAGTCCCTGACAGTCAAGATAGTTTTTTTAGCATTATCATATTACCATTATCAAATTTTAGTATGTATGTGTGTATGTGTGTATGTATGTACGTATGTATGTAATATTTCAATGTTAAAAACTTACAGTCATGGTAATTGTGAAAGTGGGATTTTAAAATAAAATTTCCTAAAAAATAGGACAGTCAGCTTGGACTTGGACTAATAGCTTTAATGGCATACAAGTTGACTAATGTCATCAACAGTGACAATAGGAATGTCCAGTTTGTGATCATGTAGAGGTATACCTTAGTATTTAACAAAAAGAAATTCCAATATGTTTGGTAAATCCTAGTGCACCAGTACTTAAAGTGCTACTCATATTTTCCAGCTAGATACAAGTTCTTTGCCACTGTCCCAAAGTCCACTTGCAGTTTTTTGGTTTTGCTTAAGGACACACATTAGCAAAATTGCACGAGCACTTGTTCAGACAGCAAGCGCCCATATGCTCTATTTTTGTAGGCCAGGTGCACTGGCAAATGAAATCAATTTTAAATCTAGTCAATATATTCTTGCTCTCCAAAGAAAAACATTTCCAAAACAGTGTCTTCACAGTAGGAGGCAGAAACATTCTTAACTGGTCAATGCATTATTTCAACCAATGTAAAAGGACAGTCACTGTTTTCAAGTTGCATTAAAAAATAAGCATTTTTTGGCAGCGTAGATGTTCTGCAACTGTTATCAGAACATTATGAGACAATCTGATTTATTTCTAGCCATTTTTTAGCATATTCCGTAACTGCTTAAAAGCAAAATCATCTAGCATCAATGTTTGCAGTTTAGTTGCAGTCTTGTGATGCTGTATGACCAACATGTTGAACTGTATGGCAAATGTTAAGTCTCCCAAGGGGATCAGTTCGAATATGAAACATCCTTTCCAACATTTTAAGCAAGATTAGGGTATCATTTTTGCATTTTTGTTGTGTTTTAGAGTAGAAAAAGAAAGGAGCACCATTAACCCTAGAGACATTTTTATTCTTTGATAGCTGTTAGCTTGTTAGGGCTAAAGCTTGTTTGCAAATATTGATTCAATTATTCAGCAATACCAAATTGGAGCTAAATCATGCCATCTGTAAAACACACCTGAAGATAATATGGTCATGGCTTCTACAACAGGAAAATGATTCTAAACACACCACAAAATTCATGGTTCATTCACGGTCTAGCATGCCTGAGTATTGATTTGCTTCACCTGACCGATTACCCACCTGCTTATAAACCCCTCACACACACTCATTGTGAAGTTTTGCCAAACCCCTGTTTGCAATTTTAAGCATTGCTCTCTTTTGGTTGTATCTCTGGTTCTGACCTCCTTTGTCTTTAACTTACACTCTTTTTCTCTTCCCCTTTTGATTTGTTTGCCTGATAGTTTTGACTTCCTGGTTTTCGGCCTCTGCCTGTCTCACTGTCTACAACCTTGCATTACCCCTTTTGTTGTGATTGCCTTGATTTTGCTGTTGTGCTTGACTATCAACTTGTCAGATAAACTTCCTTTGGCTTTTAGTTCTGCTTGCGTCGAGCCCAGTTCTTCGTCCCTGACACACAGTAACATACATTTTGAGTGTGATGCCCAAACATTTGCATGCCACTACATACTCTGACCCGCACTGCTTGAGAGTATTCTTAGTTTAAATAATATAACACAAGTGGAGCACATGTACAAGTAAGTAGTGACTCATTGACACATTATGGATGGCTGGGTGTCAGAACATAGGACTAGTCTGCATGGTCACCAGGCCCCGTCAAAGCAGACCTCCCTGGGTCTAAAGGTCAGATAAAATAATTATAATAGATAGCATGGATGTGCTCTGCACACTGGACAATCCAGCAACACAGCACTCACTGCTCTTCGGAATGATTTGCATTTGTGCCATGGCAACAAATGTCACACTCAGCATGGCTAATGTGTTTATGGTTATCTACTGATGTTCCTATTTATTGGGTCCTCTGTGATTTACGCATAGGACGCACGCGCTGCGACGGCTTCTCATGCACTGAAGTTCAAACAAGTGCTGCGAAGTGAATTCAATGCGCCGAGAAAACAAGCAAGAGAGAGAGAGACACCCACAACGTGTTCCTTTGAAAGAGACACTCATTAAAGCACTTCTCTTTGTTTGGGTTTCACCATTAAGGCCTGTCTGCATTCCGGCTCCTCATAAACCCTAAGCCTCTACTTTACCGTGTCATTTTAATTGGCACTCTTTATTCTTTGCCTGCCTGTTTTTTACCCCCCTTCTTAATTCATTTACTTTTTACATGCACAAAGCACAACATTTTTAAAGTCGCATGATAAATCATTGTCTGGTGGCATGGCGACACGCATGAGGTACGTGCCAGACCGTAAATGAACGTTATTGCACATTGCTGATGTACAGACACACTAACTGTCACTGTGGACTGAACAGAGGAGCCCATCAATCACTTCTGCTAAATTTGCTGATTTCTAATAAACCTGCACCAAAAAAAATTCACAGTTTAGCTTCCAGGTATTTTAGACGGTTCCTCTGCGGCTGTTTGTTGTGCTGCAAACTCAAAATAAAATTGCTGTGGTCGGAGAGATGTTATGATAAAGAGCTGATGACAGGAGAGAGGGTTTAAGATTTCCGAGATAAGACGTGACATTTCCTCTGCTGAGAGGCAGAGCACGCTCACAATGAGATTTCCCTGCCCACTCTCAGGCCAAGGCCTTTTTTTATGCTGAATTATTTGTTTTTCATAACCACAACCAGAATACCTTGGTCTGAAAAGAGCAACACTAAAAAACTGGAGCCAACCAGAAAAAAATGTGTTCATACAACTGCAAACCCTAGTTTCTGCTATGTTTCCAAATGAAAGGTACAATGTCCTGTTCCTCAGATAACTCTCATGACCAAATACCCCAGTAATCTTATAGACTATGGTTTTAGTGGTGATCTAAATACAAAGACACATGCTGAGCTCAGATTGCCCAAGATAATTACACAATTACATGGGTGTTATATGGGTGCTGCTAGGCCAGTTTTGGGTGTGACTAGGCCAGTTTTAGAGGAGCTTTATTGTTATTCAGTAGCCTTCACAAATAAATGTACTTCACCAATTTGAATCAACTTAGTTTTGTACTAACCCAATGTGGTAGCTAGACCAATCATATCAGACTAGGGGGAGGGCCTCTGGCTTTAGTTACTGCAAATTCAGTTGGCAGTCGCTGAGACTGTGACTGGACTATAGAGTGAAAACACTTACAGAGTGACCAAGCTTTGATTGGCATAGCCATCAGGTTTTTATTCAGGTGCTTGGTAGGTAGTTAACTTTGGGATTGCGTCACATAAGCCATTACCACTCATGCTTGATATAAAATTTTCCAATTTGGATGCTCCAAATGTTTTCAAAGGGTGACAGGTATGGACTGCAGGCATGCCAGTTTAGCATATGGACTCTTGTACTGGTGAGCCATGCTGTTGTGATATCTGAAGAATTTGGCTGGCATTGTCTTGCTTAAATATGCAGGACCTCTCTCGAAAACAACGTTGTCTGGATGGCAGCATATGTTGCTCCAAAATACATATGCATTAGACCTTAATGGTACCTTTATAGATGTGCAAGTCACCCATGCCATGTGCACTTATGCCCCCCATTACCATTAGGAATGATAGCTTTTGAACTGGGCACTGATAACTAGCTGGATGGTCTTTCTTCTCTTTGGCCTGGAGGACAGACAATGATTCTGGAAAATGTTCCTGAGCCCATGCAATGATTTCCACAACAGAATCATTAATTCAGTGCCTCCTAAGGGCCTGAAGTCCTTTCAGCCTTGTCCTATGCGTGCAGAGATTTTTCTGGAGTCTCTGAGACTTTTCATGATATTATGTTCGACAAAGGAAGAAATCCTTTAGTTCTTTGTGATTTTATTTTGAGAAATGCTATTTTATTCTACTGCATAGTCTGCATATCACTTTTGGAGGGGTGAACCTCACCACATCATTACTTCTGAAAGGCTTAGCCTCTCTGGGATTGTGTGGCTGGAGGTTAGGGAACCAGCCTTTTCCAATTCCCTGAACCAACAGGACACGACTGATGTGCCCTTGTGCAAGGCACCTAACCTCCAACTGGTCCCTGTAAATAGGGCTGCCCATTACTCTGGGTAGTGTGCCCACTGCCCCCTAATGTGTGTGTTCACTAGCGTGTGGGTGTTTCCCTTCATGGATCGGTTAAATGCAGTAGATAATTCCTCTGTGTGCAAGCATAATTGGCAAATGGTCCTTAATTCTAATTTAATTTTTATGTTCAGTCATGTTACTGACCTTTTGCCAATTAGCCTAATTAGTTTTCAGAACTTTCACCAGCTGTTTTTAGCATTGCACAACTTTACCAGTCTTTTGTTTACCCTGACCCAACTTTTTCTGACATGTCTTGTTGAAATGAAAATCTCAAAAATGTTGCCTTTGTGTTATTTTTAATTAATTACAGAGTTTAAATGATGTGCACATAATTGCAGTTTGCAGGGTTTGAAGGTTCTAATGTTTATGTTTCAAGAAATTGTTAAACCTGAAATTCAAATTGTCACCTGGCTTATAAAAATGTCTATAGAGTAAAATGACACTATATAACCTGTAACTGAACTGATCTAGAATCTGTGTATTTGTGTGTAATATACTGAGCTACAAGAGTGATGGAAGATGCTTTAACATCTGTCAATCTGATGGATAAACCTGGGTTTGGGGAATGCCAGTAGAATGCATCCGACCAGAATGCACAGTAACAACAGTAAAGTTTGGTGGAGGAGGGATAGTGGTTTGGGGCTGTTTGTCAAGGTTTAGATTTGGTCACTTACCTCACCTTAGTGAAGAGTGATGTTGATTCTACAGCATGCATCTTTTCCAGCATGCCTGTCCATTTGTGAACAATATCTATAAAGAGAGATGAGAAATAAAAATGGTCTGCTAAGTGTTTCACATATTCCCATGGACACTCCAAGATCTTGTGGAAAGCCTTTCCAGGTGCGTCAAGGTTGTTATTGCCAAAAATGAGCATCAAGGTCCAGCCATGGCCTATGCAACAATTACACCTGTGCTAATCAATTACAGTATCTCTCCACATGCTTGCCATGTTCATTTTGGTCAAGGAACTAAGAGCAACGTTAATATTAAAGAGGTGAGAGAAAATATGGGCTTTTTCTTCTGTCCCTGGTTGCTTTTCATCCTATATTATTGAAGGCATGTTCATGGATAACCTGACAGACTGTAAAATTACATCTGTGATAAATAATTACTGCAAAAAGGCGCTGTTATCAAAATCAAATTAACATTCAAATGGGGGAAAAAATGAGAATGCGCCTCACACACATACTCATATGCACCGGCAGCCTACCTAGCATACTTAATGTGCAGTGGCCCTCAAAGACGCTACACTCTCTGAATATCACATCTGGAATTGATAGGCTTCTCGTACGGAATATCTATTCGGTTCTGGCTGGCAATATGAAATACCAACAAGACTACTGTGCTTAGGAAAACGGGAAAAAAGTGAGCTACCCACTAGTTCATTTTCAGTGGATCATAAAATCTCTAATGACACTGCTGAAATTGGTGTATTATTCTTTGAACATGAATGAGGACAGGTTCACCGGAGGACTTCCATTAGCTCACCAGTTCTGAGTTATGGGGTCTCAAGGGGGGGGGAACGCTATCCCATGACATTTACATAAACACCGGCCCACACTGCCCACTGCTCGGGCACGAAACTAAACACTGCACACAAGCCCGGCCACCCAAGGAAGCATGGCTTCTATAGAGGCTTTGTACTAATGACGAAACTTCAGTTCACCTGCCGTGCTTTGGCCACTTATGTCAACGTGAAATTAAAAGCTAAGAAAGCAGTTCTGGCAGTTAACAAAGGTTCAGCATGTTGTTCCCTTGTTCGTATGTGAATTTCAAAAAGGGGCCCGTTATATAACCGACCAAACACAGCTGAGGCTAACCTCACATTACCTCGTTTAGAGAGACGTTGCAGTTATTCTTTATGTATGAAGCCCACCATGAAGTATCAAACTTTCAAACTGAAGAGAAGTACCACGCTGGGAGAGAGCGCCATGAAAAGACAACTTTGACGTGTTCACAAATAACCTCATTTTTCACTTGTTTGACATAGCAGTACGTATGATACGATGTGCTTTTCCCAGTGTAAGTGGCCTTTCTCAAAGAAACCTAGAGCAGCCGAATATCTCCCCAGCAATTCATAATGGCAGCCAAATGAACCAGATGTCCATTTCCTCAGCTCAGGCTCAAAGCTATACATAAATCAGTCCACAGGGAAATACAGTATGCGCTCAGTATGTGGAGTACTAGCCTTATATCAATACAGTTTGTATGTTTTGTATGTTGTCAGGACTCTTTGAGTTGAGTGCAGAAGTTGCTGCTGTAAGCTCATTCGGCTGCATCTTTGCTACATCTCTTATACTGGTATGGATTAGATAAGGCCTTGAATTGGGGGAGTTAGATTGACAGTGTAGAAGACAACTTGTACCTGGAGCTCCACACAATACACATGTCTTTGTCATGAATAATTATTGGGCCAAACTGCAAAACATAAAAGAAAAAAAAAAAAAGAAATAGGCATGCTGTTCCTGCTACACTGGACAAATAAACAAGCACACAGTTTTTCTATTGTTTTGGAAGCTGACACACTCAGTTACCTTCCCTGCCACTATGAACTGCAGGGGAGAGGATCTACTTCTGGAAAAAAGAAGAAAAACAAAACACTGTTCCCAGCAAAAGTGCCCGCACTGATGGACTTGCACTACGACAAACTGTCACCTGTTCCCTTTAACCTCACTTTCCCTCTGGGTAGCCAAGCAGGATTACACGTAATGCTTCTGTTAGGGAAGATCGCAGTACGTTTGCTAGAACATGGTATGTAATATCAATCTGCACCCCGTTCTGCTCTCAGATTACAACCTGAAGTGAGCAAACCGGAAAAAAGGAAAGGAGGAAACACAGGAGTGAGGGGAGATTACAGTAGCGAAGGGCTGCTTCAATCAATCACTGGCAAATAAATGAAAGTGCCATTCAAGCTGAGGAAATAAAAGCAAGGCAAGATTAATTCGAGTTTGCTTCTTCAAATGTTTTAGCAGCCGGACGAGAGAAAGGAAGTGCCACGCACCGCTCGCCAGCCGGAGCTGTTTTGTCAGTGCGGCTGTGTGCTTGGCGTGATAGCGGGACTTTGCAGGAAAACAGCAGTCCATCAAAAATGTATCTTGTCAGTCCCCTGTGTATTTTCCATATCAAGCTAAAAGCGAGAGGCCCTTCTTTGTATGCAGGTGTTGAATGGGATTAGGCTTACACAGGTAGCCATCTCCTCCTCTCCTCTTTTCTCTTCTCCTTTCCACTCCTCTCCTCACTGGCAGGGCCAGAGGGATGTGAGTAGCACGCAGCTCAGAGTTGCCATGGTTTCCAGATTTGCTCTGCCTGCTCCACTCTCTGACCAATGCTACGGTTACTACGGCTCAGTGTTCAAACCGCACCCCACACTCCCTCACCCCTCCAACAAGCTCCTACTTCCACACACACCTGACACACATAATAATCAATCACATCTCTCACTGAAATATTGCTGAGGCCTGTATCAACTGCCAGTGGCACCATATTTTCTTCTTCTTCTTCAGGTTTTGGAAGCGTGAGCCCAGCAGTTGAACGTGGGGGCATTTAACGGCCATGCTGAGTTCAGTGTTACCATCTCTTTTTTTTCTTTCTTTTTTTTGATCATCACCAGCAGATGTGTCAGTTGTCAGCTGCATATAAACACATCCATC
This sequence comes from Prochilodus magdalenae, assembly GCA_024036415.1. NCBI lineage: Eukaryota > Metazoa > Chordata > Actinopteri > Characiformes > Prochilodontidae > Prochilodus > Prochilodus magdalenae. The sequence continues at coordinate 180,220 of JAMWET010000257.1, forward strand.
TTACAAAGGAAAGGTGCTTTTTTTCTTGAATTGGCTGGGGTGTTATTCTTTCTTTGCTTCATTCTGTCTGCTGATGAGTATGATGCATCTGCTCTGTTATGGCACCTGGATACCTGATAATAAAGAGCTAACATCCCTATTTATAACTGGAAATCATGCGTTCATACCCACATGTGACCCCTGCACTTTCTCTCTTTACTGTAAACACTTCCTAGTTACAGTTAGATTGGCAAATTGATGCAATATGTGCTAAGTCAAATCTGGATGAGCTGGACATTTTGCAGTAAAAACTGGAAATAACAATATTTAATACTGAAATAATAATATTTATATACATATTTTAAGATATAAAGAAAATGGGACTCCTGACAACCATCCCCATCAGATAAAGGCAAGACAAGTATATTAATACAGCACCTTTTCATATGCCTTTCATTATTCAAAGGGCTTTAAAATGAGAAAATACAAAGATAATTTAATTAGATAAAAATAAAATTTGAATTTATAAAGATCTAGGGGAATAGAAAACATGATTAAAGCAATAGATTTGAATGAAAATGAAAAGAAAAGTAAAAAAAGAAAATGAAACATTAAATTAAGATAGTTTCCAGTTATATAAAACTTTAATTAGGATGATAAAGTGATGTTGCAAGATGGAAGTGTAGTGGAGCTAATAGTGTTTTAAGCTGAGCAAGTTCATTTCTTTAAGAGATGAAAATGAAGCTCCAGTCTTGCTTCAGATCTAAGAAAATCAACTGGTGTTTCTGTCCACCCTTCTACTGTCAGAAGACAACTCATTACTGTGGGTCTGAAAGGACATGTAGCTGTTGAGAAGTCATTACTGAAAAAAGAGATGAAAAGAAGAATATTTGCACAAAAGCTGCTGGTGTTTTCAGAACAATGGACTGATCATCCCACAATTAGAGAAATCCAACCAACTTCTGAGACTGAACCTTAAATATCACAAGCAAGCCTACTGAAAAGAATGGAATAAAATTAAAAAGTCATCACAATAAATACTGAAGAAAACTGAAATGATACCCAACTGCTGAGTCTTTCTATTGAAAAATATAATGGTAATTTGGACTGGAAATTAAATGAATGAAGTGTGTATGTCCAAAGGTTTGTGTACATCTGCTTACCCAAAATCAAGGGTATTACTGATAGAGAAAATGCTTCAGACTAGATGATGGAACATTGCTGTGAGAATGAATGTCTTTATCAGCAACGGGGCGCCTTAAAGTAGATCTTTTTTTTATGCATGCATAATTTCAAAAAATGTATTGAATTAACACAAAAGGTTGAGACAAACACTAATATATTATATTAGCATAAGCTTACCAGATATAAATTACCTTGCGCATTTAAGGTGGTGGTAACTTCAGGCTTCTACAGATGACACTGCATGAGGATGATAGTGCTATAAGTAGCTGCAGGGTGTGCACGGGATTCATAGATTGAGAAGAGAAGGTACAGTGCTGTGAATATCTCCTTCAACGTGTGAAAAATGGGTTGCAAAGCAGATGTTAATAACTGGCAAAAGGACTGATTGTATTTGGGCATACCAAAGGCCATAATGTGAATATAGTAGTTAAATTTACAGGTGTATGGAAGCGTCAGTCATACGGGTTTACCAGCATTGGCAACAATCCCAGTCTACAGAAAATTCTCCTCAGAACTGTGCCAGGAAAGGCATCCACCAAATCTGGCCCAACTGTGCAAATTTTAAGGCAAAAATGGTAGAACACTGATGTGTCACAGCTGTTATTCATGCTTTCAGTTTCAGTCAGAAGAGAATATTTTTTTATCCAGTGAGCCTATTACAGTACGTTAATATTACATATTATATGTTGATGTAGCATATTCATGTGATATTGAGTCAAAGTATCTATTTTTCCAGTGAGCACTGTCCTTGAATGTTTTAAAGACTGGAAGACATGAGAGAAATCGTCAACTCTGTAGTGGCACTACTGTATATGCGATGTGGTTAAAGATCATCTATGGAATTTAGTGACACTCTGGCTTTGTTTAAATGTCTAAAAAAAAGTCTTCTAATACAATGTGTAATTGCGTTTGGTCAGTCTTTTCACTGTTATCCAAGCATATGATCATATGCATACACATTTCTAAACTCATGACTCTGAATTAAATAAGTACAAGTGGGGGAAACTGCATATTTCATTCTACTACAATTATTTTTAAGATACTGCTATAATGTAGAATACTGTAATACAATGTCACATCTGACAATTTACAGTGTAAGCCTTTTATAAGCTTAATCACAGTCAAGAAAATGCCCAGAGTAAGAATAAACTCATAGCTTTATATTCGTTGCAAGGCATTAATATAATGTGAAGCAGCTTTATATATTCTCTCAGAACTGTTTAGCCGAATGGAAAGCAGCAGCGAATCAGTAGTTATGTGACTTGTTGACCCCAAGATAATGAAGTGAAAGCCTCCCTTATGAAAGCACATAGGTAACATCGCCATTATTATCTTATGTCAGTGTCATCAAGGCCAGTGTGCAAAAACCTGTGCTAACATACTATTCCACACTTAAACCGCACTCTCAAAATAAAGGTGCTAAATGGGATTATTTGAAGCCATGCCATGAAAGAACTACACACCTTGTTTCCTTAAGCACTTTTCAGTTAAAGGTTCTGTGAAGAAGGTTTTCTCGTAAATGAGTGTGAAGAACCTTTTTAAAAATTATACATACTGTAAAGATCCTCTGTTACCTATTGTAGAAACTTTTACCATTATTCCGGCCTTGCCTGCTGTATATATACTACCTTGCCTACAGTATCACAATATACTGCCTTGCCTACAGTATCACAATATACTGCCTTTCTTACAGTATCACAATACACTGACTTGCCTACAGTATCACAATATACTGCCTTTCTTACAGTATCACAATATACTGCCTTGCCTACAGTATCACAATATACTGCCTTTCTTACAGTATCACAATATACTGCCTTGCCTACAGTATCATAGTATACTGTCTTTCTTACAGTATCACAATATACTGCCTTTCTTACAGTATCACAATATACTGCCTTGCCTACAGTATCATAGTATACTGCCTTTCTTACAGTATCACAATACACTGCCTTGCCTACAGTATCATAGTATACTGCCTTTCTTACAGTATCACAATACACTGCCTTGCCTACAGTATCACAATATACTGCCTTGCCTACAGTACCACAATATACTGCCTTGCCTACAGTATCACAATATACTGCCTTGCCTACAGTACCACAATATACTGCCTTTCTTACAGTATCACAATATACTGCCTTGCCTACAGTATCATAGTATACTGCCTTTTTTACAGTATCACAATATACTGCCTTTCTTACAGTATCACAATACACTGCCTTGCCTACAGTATCATAGTATACTGTCTTTCTTACAGTATCACAATACACTGCCTTGCCTACAGTATCACAATATACTGCCTTGCCTACAGTATCATAGTATACTGCCTTTCTTACAGTATCACAATACACTGCCTTGCCTACAGTATCACAATATACTGCCTTTCTTACAGTATCACAATATACTGCCTTGCCTACAGTATCATAGTATACTGTCTTTCTTACAGTATCACAATATACTGCCTTTCTTACAGTATCACAATATACTGCCTTGCCTACAGTATCACAATATACTGCCTTGCCTACAGTATCATAGTATACTGCCTTTCTTACAGTATCACAATACACTGCCTTGCCTACAGTATCATAGTATACTGCCTTTCTTACAGTATCACAATATACTGCCTTGCCTACAGTACCACAATATACTGCCTTGCCTACAGTATTATAGTATACTGCCTTTCCTACAGTATCACAATATACTGCCTTGCCTACAGTACCACAATATACTGCCTTTCTTACAGTATCACAATATACTGCCTTGCCTACAGTATCATAGTATACTGTCTTTCTTACAGTATCACAATATACTGCCTTTCTTACAGTATCACAATATACTGCCTTGCCTACAGTATCACAATATACTGCCTTGCCTACAGTATCATAGTATACTGCCTTTCTTACAGTATCACAATACACTGCCTTGCCTACAGTATCATAGTATACTGCCTTTCTTACAGTATCACAATACACTGACTTGCCTACAGTATCACAATATACTGCCTTGCCTACAGTACCACAATATACTGCCTTTCTTACAGTATCACAATATACTGCCTTGCCTACAGTATCATAGTATACTGTCTTTCTTACAGTATCACAATATACTGCCTTTCTTACAGTATCACAATATACTGCCCTTCTTACAGTATCACAATACACTGCCTTGCCTACAGTATCATTGTATACTGCCTTTTTTACAGTATCACAATACACTGCCTTGCCTACAGTATCACAATATACTGCCTTGCCTACAGTATCATAGTATACTGCCTTGCCTACAGTATCACAATATACTGCCTTGCCTGCAGTATCATAGTATACTGCCTTTCCTACAGTATCACAATATACTGCCTTTCTTACAGTATCACAATATACTGCCTTGCCTACAGTATCACAATATACTGCCTTTCTTACAGTATCACAATATACTGCCTTGCCTACAGTATCATAGTATACTGCCTTTCTTACAGTATCACAATATACTGCCTTGCCTACAGTACCACAATATACTGCCTTGCCTGCAGTATTATAGTATACTGCCTTTCTTACAGTATCACAATATACTGCCTTTCTTACAGTATCACAATATATTGCCTTGCCTACAGTATCACAATATACTGCCTTTCTTACAGTATCACAATATATTGCCTTGCCTACAGTACCACAATATACTGCCTTGCCTACAGTATCACAATATACTGCCTTGCCTACAGTACCACAATATACTGCCTTTCTTACAGTATCACAATATTACTGCTTAGAGTATCGCAGTACCTTACCTTGCATACAGAAATGCAATATTCATATGCAATATGTAAATTCCCATTTTGAAAAATTTTAAAACAATCATTTGGGTTCCTTACAGAGGCTACTGTGAAATAAACAGAACACACGTCTGTATTTGTTTATCTTATTAATTATAACTATAATGCTTTTTATATTTAAACACTTTTTTTCCTGTGGTATCTAAGTAGATCCAGTCAAGTGAGCGCTCCCACTGGTTAGGACTTCAGGAGCTGAACTAAAGTCTTAATGTATCAGATTGACCATGAACAAAATTAGAAACTGATGTTGACAGGTTAGATTTATAATGAATGGAACCAGTTTTGTGAGAGAGAAAAGGTCACTCTAGACCTTCTGGAAGTCCTAGATCCGTCACTGAGCATGAACAAGAATGATCATCTGACTAATGCATTTCAGTTGATGCTAGAAATGGAAATAGCAGCAGCTCTGTGCCAGAACTCTCTCTATTGAAAGAGTCACCTTTAAAACTGCTACAAGACAAAATATATGTTAATATGAACTTTGAGCATCTGTGTTTAATCTAGAACAGGCAACAAATATTCATACGAATTGCCAGCAGCTTGGCAGTAATGTACTTCCTTAACCCATAAGAGCACAGACCCGTTTCCCCTTAAGGGAAATAATGAAGGGTCAGTTATAAGATCATAAAAGATCAGTCTTATTGTGACAAAGAGGTCACATGGCATCTTCTGTAAGTATTATGGGGTCATAATAATGGTAGCATATGTCACAACAACAACAATTTCATAACTGGTATTCCATCATGGTGTTCTAGAAATGGCATCAGAATGTGTGTATGTAATATAGAATATGGGTATATGTAATATAGAATATGGGCATATGTAGTATAGAATATGGGTATGTGTAATATAGAATATGGGTATATGTAATATAGAATATGGGTATGTGTAATATAGAATATGGGTATATGTAATATAGAACATGGGTATATGTAATGTAGAACAAGTTATCAGAACATTAGAGCTCTTAAGTGGGTCGAAACATAGGTACAAAACCAAGACTTTAAAATGAGCTGGTTTTGTCTCTAACTGCACTAACCAAGCACACCGCCATTTTCTAAATGAGGTTATACGCTGTCATGTGACTGCATCCAGGATGTTCGGTATAGGTCACTCAGGGGTTCCATGCGTTTAGGTGAAGGGTAAAGCTTTATTAAAACTTTACAGACTTTTAAAAGGCTTGTGACACATACGTCACTGTGGGCTCTTATGGGTTAAGGGCACTGGAAGAAGCTAGCATTATTATAGAGGAGTTTATTTTCTCCTGTTTGCGACTGAGGTTTTACATCTGTGGCCTAAATGAAAGGTAATTGTCATGGTTTGTCACTGCATCCTTTCATTAGCTACCTGTCTAACCTGGAGCAGGACCCGTAGACGTCATTGACAAGAGGTTAGAAGATGGGATCAGGGCCCCGCTACTTCTTCATCCTGTCATGTTAAACTGTTGGTAGACTCAACATGACAGTGACTCACTATCACCTCGTGAGGTGCAAAGTAGTATTATAAGGCAGGAAGGGCCTGGGCTAGCTGGTTGGCATGCTAACTTCAGTAGATACATACATGTCTTTGACTTAACTGCCAAAATTGTTATGTCTGCACATTGTGTTGATAATTTAGTTTCTTAAAAAATGCTTTAAACTAAAATGTTTAAAAGTATTGAATTCTAAAGGAATTGTACTGTACATAGCCCATTGCTTGCACCTGATGTGATACCTCATCTGCCTTTATAGGTGCAGTTAACTAAATTACATGGTGGTACAAAATGAGTTATGGCACATGCATAGTGCAGCCAAACTAGTACATTGATATTATTTGCACACTGCATATCATACACTTAACAGTGTGCTGCAAAAAGCACTCTACATAAACACCGCAGTCAGCCAGCCATGGGCTAAATGTTATAACTATTTATTCACTGCTGACACATTTTGAGCGGCAACATACCTCCACGCAGACGGCGCACTATGAAAACCACATATTAAATTAAAAGATTTTGTATGCAATGCTCCTTTAAAGTCTAATGCAGTATGAATTTCTAATGCTCTCGGGCTATACTCAGCAGCACACATATTAATGTGAGTAATCTCCACACAGATTTTCCTCGTAGCTCTACCACCTGCTGGCTGGATAAATGCAGTGTGAGAAAGGGCCGGCTCATGCCTGTCTCGCAGCAGATAATGGAGATGCAATCTGACCAGCCCAAGCAAAACAGCAGGCTAGCAGCAACTTAACTTAGCTTAAGCTCAGTCTCTTCTGGCTGGTGTTTGCTCCATGTCCATTTTGGCTCATATCACTGTCACTGTTTACTATAAGTTGTTAGGAATTACCTCCTGTGTCTTGTTTATGGATCACACGGCCATCTGTGCTCAGGCCTCAAATTCAGTCTTTTTATCAAAACAAGCTGAGAATGTAGAGTCATCTCACCGTGTCATCCACAAGGAGCCAAGGCCATTGCTCCTCTACTGATGCAGATGTAGAGTACCTGTCAAAAGTTTAAACACAGACACAGCTAACCCTAGAAGGTTTCCTTATTTTGGGCTTAGTGCTTTGCTTAAGAATAACAGTAAAGGCATCAAATTATAAAATAGCACTTATTTGTTTCAGAGTAATTTTGGATGAATTCGTTTGGTTTGTCCATTATGTATATTTAAAATTAAAGGTTCAACCACAACTTCTGAATTATGCCAAAAACTAAAAATAAAAATATATATTAGAGTGGTACATATAGAGCAACAGGCCCATATTAAAATGTTGCACCTTATGAAAACAACAGCTGCCTTTCACACTATGAGAATATTTCGCAATAAATGAAACAATGGATGTTATCTAAAGTTACTTGGAATATAAGATCCTTTTGCTAATGTTTTTGAACAGAATTACTGACATCAAGACTGATATGAAAAGCATGCCATATGCTAATTTAACATCTCTAAAAAAAATCTTCTTTAAAAAGCTTTCATGTTCTTTTAGACTAAATGTTTTCTGTAGTGTTGCTGATACAACAGGATGGTGGGAGTAGGCGGGAGAATTTAAACATTATACTATTGGTAAATATTTTTTATTCTCACATGTAGGAGGGTATTTCAGAAAGCATTTCTAAGTTAGCCAGATTACATAAACCCAAAGTTGAGGTTTGTCCAGTAGGAATGCCCCTTATCTCCTTTCCTTGAACAGGCTTGACTTTAAGCTGCAGAAATGCCTGAGAAATACTTTCCAGGCACTGTAATGTAAAATTTAATATTTTCTGCATTTAAATTATTGAGAAGAAAAATCAAAGCCTTTTAGTTCATGGTGATTTGGTGCATGGCGGAAAAACCTAGTAATGTTGTTATAGTAGTGTTGATAGGAATCTGAGGTCTCAGTGTCTTCAGCATATAACCGTCACTGTCCAAAGCAAAACATGTGCTGAGGTTTACACTGGCTGTGAATTTCATGAAGAATGAACTGACAGAAATGGCCCAAAACAGCTTGAAAAGACGTCTGGTTCCATTGACTTCCATTCAGAGTAAATGAGGTTTTTAGCCTCTCCTGTAAAGTTGCCATTTTGGAGATACCTGTTTTTCTTTGGACAGCGAGGATATATTTGATTTACTGTGCAAAACCATTGTACATGTATGTGTTTTATATGTGATGCTAGTAATAGAAAAATAGCAATAAGTAAGTGAGTAAGAGAATAAATTATATGAGTGAAATAGGAAGGACAGTAAAAGACCCTAAAACTGTATATGTGTGTTTGCTGGACTGTAGGGCTGTTTCGTTGGGTTGTGAACAATTGAGAATTTTTTTTTCTAGCATGAGTTTAGACAAGCTAATAGTAGCCCTATTGGGCCACTCGACTTTTACGATTACCCACTCTGGTGCTTGTCCAAACAATATGGTTTATTAATATACTCATGCCACCATCCGTTCATTTGGGCCATGGAATATCAGCCAACCTTCGTAGGACTGTTTAGAATGCAACCTCTATGTGCTATATGAAGCATTCAGAGCATATACAGTATATTTTTCCATATTTTCAAACATGCTTCTCAGAGACTGTACTAGCATCTCCCAGATGTTGTCAAGAGCAGAGTGGCAGGGGTGGGGGGGTGAGTTTATATGAATATGTATAAACCAAATGCCTGAAATTCTATGACTTGCTCATGAAATAGTGTTCTAGAGGTATCTCTTAATCACCATGTTCTTTTTAGACGGGAAAATGTCTCAGCCTCTCCTCCCTGACTCGGGGTGCTTAGCCACTAAAAATATTACATGGCTTTTTTAATTAATTCATGGAATGAGTGAATTAATTAAGGGATTACCTTTTGATTACTCTAAGTGAACAATAACTTATTAAATGTAAGCGTGGAGTGATGTGGTTGGGGATTTTGTGAATTTAACATTGCTTAAATGGCAATGACCTAAAAACTTTCTTGACGGCTGCATTAACGGCTGCATTAACGCTTCACGCGATATTAACTGATATTAAAAATGTAGGGAAATGACAGAGCATTGCTTTCTGCTCTTTGAAATGGCTGGAAAATGCTTTATTTGTTCTATTTATATTATTAATTAGTGCGTTGACTTATTTATTTGTGGATTAATCTGTTTGTTTATTTCTCTATTTCTTTAAAATGGGGCAGAGGCTTCGAGCAGTCTTTACTTTAAGAGAGCTCTTGATGGTCTCCAGGGAAGGTGTAGGAAACATGGCTTAAACTGCTAGAAGAATTGCCTTCTTGTGTCATCAGCGGCCCTGGTGGATTTCCGCCCGCTCGGCGCTCGCCAGAGAAATAGAACTTTTCAATTTTCACTGTTGCACACACTGGGGTGGCAGGGTGTACAGTTCCTCAACAAAAGCAAATTATCTTTAAAGGAAAGAGCCCCCTGATACTTCTCCTCCGCACATGCTGATTCTGGCTGTCATTTCCAGACGTGTGGCCTCTCAGTCTCGTGATGCTCTTTCTCTCCCTGTCCACATCTCTCCAAGAAGAAAAGTTTCCACCCAGCCCATTATTCCAGCCCAGACTTTAGATTCTGACGAGCCCACATATGTCTATTTCACTTGTCTGTAACTACGCTTCTCATCCCTGCAACAAACGGAATACATTACACCCATGGGTTTGTCATGTCGGCTCAAATTTTGCTTCTTTGTTTTGACGCGAGATCATACTCTGAAGGGATGTTTTGGTTTGTTTGCATGCAACTCACAAATTATTGCCAGAGAAACATTCACCTCGTTCTCACAGTCTCTCTATTTCTCACTGTCTGTCTCTCTCGCTCTCTTTCTCCCAGTCTCTTCAAAATGTGTAATGCAACATGCAATTTTTTTGGACATCTTAATGAATTTTATCAAGTCTTCAGTCTGGCTGGCTGAAAAATGAGCTAGCAGTGTGTTAGCAGCTATGCGACTGTGCTAGCTACTTAACTGGAAACACTGACCTTGTTGGTTAACCTTAGGCACAGCTACAGAGTAAAGCTCATCTTTTTTCCATGCATCATTTTCAGAGCTCATTTATGGCAGTATTTTCAGCAAGCCAACATTATCCGCTCTATCTAGAAAGTAGCATGAGCAGCTGCTTACACAGCTAGCAGGGAACATTCCCAGAATTTTGGCTTTCAGAAAGCCAACATTATCCACTCTATCTAGGAGGTAGCATAAGTAGCTGCTTACCCAGCTAGCAGGGAACATTCCCAGAACTTTGGCTTTCAGCAAGCCAACATTATCCGCTCTATCTAAGAAGTAGCATGAGTAGCTGCTTAGCCAGGTAGCAGAGAACGTTCCCAGAACAGTATCCGCTCTATTTTGGAAGTAGCATAAGTAGCAGCTTGTCCAGGAAGCAGGGAACGTTCCCAGAATGCTGGCTTTTAACTAGTGAACAAAATCCGCTCCATGAAGTAAGTAGCATCAGTAGCTGCTTACCCTGCAAGAAGGCAACGTTCCCAGAACTTTGGCTTTCAACAAGCCAATATCCCCTCTATCTACTAAGTAGCATAAGTAACTGCTTACTCAGCTAGCAGGAAACGTTCCCAGAACTTTGGCTTTCAACTAACCAACAGTATTCGCTCTGGTAAGTAGCATTAGTTATTATTGTATTATATTAGTTATTAGTTAATAATAAATTATTCTTGCCTTTAACCACCATGGAGCTCTTGGCCGTCCTGCACTGTGGAAGCTTGGCCTGCATCCTGCTGACACATCCATTGACCAAGCTACTTAACTACAGACTAATCAGACATTTATTATTCTACCCTACAAACACTATACGCTCCTCTCTTTTGGTGTCTTGTTATGTGATGTTGACCCGAGGAGGATGGGTTCCCCCTTTAATGTTGACTTGACTTGATTAGTAGCTGCTTGCCCAGCTAGCAAGGAAAGTTCCCAGAACATTGGCTTTCAACAAGTCAACGGTATTCGCAAGCTCCTTACCCAGCTAGCAGGGAACATTACCAGACCCTGAGCTAATGTTACGTAGTTCTAATAAAGTTTTAGTCTAATGAAAATGTTTTTGGCTAATGCTCAGAGAACATTTTAAAAAGCATCATTTAAAATAATGTTTCTTGGTTCCAAGGCTAGATGTTAATCAAGACATAATATTTTAACTGCAGTGTTTACAGAATGTTGGGTTCTCACTGTACCATTATCATGTGTAAGATGCTTGAGTGAGGGGAAAAAAGCTAGTGGATAATCATTTCTGAAACAAGACCAGAACAGATGTATGTTGTGTTGAAAAGAGATGTATGATGTGCTGTTTTGGCTTACAGTTTAAAATGAAGAAGTAGTCAATCTGGGGTCTTTGTAACATAGCGGGTTCAATTTACACAGGTTTTAGCTTTACAAAGCCTTATACACACAGTCATGGTTAATTTGTTTTACGAAAAAACAACTTTCTCTGTTAGTCCAGGTTTAGATACTACATTAACCTGATGCAGGTCACATATAATTTATTTAAAAGATGACCAGATTAAAGACTTTCAGATTCTTTTAATATACAGTATATTGTACATGAACATAAACTGACAAGTCAGTACTGGTAACATTCCAATAACACTGTGTTATAAGACCTTTGTACATGCAAAAGCCACAGCTTTCATTACAGTGTGGTACATCATAGCACACTTCCTGACTAACTGGATTTCACTTGGCTGCTCCAAACCACTAAATCACCAGACTGTTAATTCATGCTTTTTGGGGGAACACTATTTTTTAGCTGCTCGATTCTTCCCATAGTTCAGGCAAGGTAAGGTGGCAGACTGTGACCCAGTGTGGATGTGGGCACTTGAGAAGCTGAGCTATGGAGCAGTGACTACAGCAGAAATCCATCAGGCAGCTATCTCCGAACACCAGATTAATGCAGGTTCACCACCCTGTGCATACAGCAGGGCATACACCAGCCTGATAAAGCACCTTAGCAAAAAGAAACTGGACCTCAAACCATAAAGACCTTGAAGAAAATTGTTCTTTTCATCACCTGACTGTAAAGTGATTGTGAAATGTAAAGATTTGGGTGCTCATAAAGCACCTTAGGTATGCACAATACTGTGCAAAATGGATTTGTTCCATTTCCAGATTAAACAGCCAATAACGTCTGCTTACTGTATAATAATGGTAAGACAATAAATATGCACAAGGACAGGGAGAACCTGGAAAAGCACCAAAACTCACACTTTTAGATCTGCAGTACCTAAAGTGTTCATTTTTGACAGAAAATCAAATCTTGCCTCATATCTTAAAAAAAGGATACAAGGAAACCATTACTGAGACACGAAAAAAAAACAAAAAGCTGTTATTGTTTTTAGAACAATGTACTGACCCCCCACCCCTTAACATCACCGAATCTTTTTGGGATTACCTGGATCATGAGAAGCATTAAATGTTACCAATCACTGTAACAATGGCTGAACTTTGGAGCTGCAATACCACCAAAGGTGCCATAGTAGTTGAACTTGAGTTCCTCATTCATTTAGTGGAAACCCCAGCACCCACTGATACAAAACTCACTGCTCACTGGCTTTAAATGTTTGGAGTTCAGCATGTTCTCTTAGAGCTCTGATCCCATTTTAACCATTGAAGTATTTTAGAATGTTTCTATGCGCCACACTTTAAAGTTGTAAGGAATGTGGCCAACATTCACTCACTGTTCATGAACATCTTATTAAAGCAACTGTTGGTGTTCCACATGGTTCTATGAAAACTTTAAATTACACAGAACAAAAAAAAGTTATATTTACAAAAAAGCAATCACAGATGCCCTTGGACCAGTCTTAAAAAATATCAATAAAAAAAAAAAAAAAGAGAGCCAAAGATCTCCTGTAGGGCCACTAAACCGATACTGTAAGGCAAACTCAGAACAGCCTCCATACTGCTAAACCCATGAGTTATCACCTGAAACCCAATTACCCAGGTGTCACCCACTTTACAACTGTTGTTGCCTTCCTTGTACCTGCATGGAGCGCAAGAGAACCACTTTAGCTTCCTCTCCAAAATCTGGTGTCACATGTTGGCTATGAGCTGAGCTTGAGGCATCTGCTAAGATGGCAGAATGATTCTTTGTTTGTGGCGGTCTCTTCCTGACCCAGACCGTTTTTGGACTGTGGGCATGCAGTCAGGCTACTAAAGCCTCCAGCTGGTTAACCCACTGCCACGTCGCTGTACACGGGAAACACATCCACTGGTAATGGAATGAACAAAATGATTTATTTAGTATGTCGGAGGATATTTGACATGCTTGGCTACGTTTAGCCCATAGCCTCATCATAATGAAACAGCAAGCAGCCAGAGATGTAGGCACAGCCTGCACCACTGGAAGACTAGAGGAGAAAATGCAGCGCCCCCCGGCACTGGTAAATGATGCTCCTCGTCCTCAGTCACTCTCTCATTTCTCTTCTTGTCAATACCACCTCTGAACGCTCGGTCGAGCCTCTGTGTGCCACAGCAGAAGGCGCAAACAATCTGCCCCGCTCATACAATCTGCCTTTCGCGAGGAGATGGCAAAGGGATCGTGGAAGGGATATCTTTTCTTGCGGGCTGGATTTGTGTTTTAGCTCACCCGTGCTCTCCTGGTCTTGGGAAATGTGTTGCGACTGACTGTCAGGAAAATATATTGTAGTGTGTTATTGTTGCAGCAGTGCCTTGTTGTCGCGGCACCTGTAAACCGGAGAATGGAATTGTCAGACCCTGACCCTCTGTCGCTTAACATTTTTCTTGCTCAGCCAAGCAGCACAGATCCTTGTAGTGATGTTACCAAGATTTCGGCCCAGATAAAGTGGAGTGTGAAACTTTTTCTGATAACCTTTGGCTGCAGAGTTCAAAATACAGTGTTTTCCTCCACATCACACAGCATCTAATTCATGTTTGTTGTCCAGCAAAAGCCCTTACCTACAGAATTCATGTTAGCTTAATTACATGTTTGCTTGATCTTTTAAGTAAATCACATTGGAAGTACAGGGGATGCAATGGACCTGGAGGAAAATCCTCTACAAAAAACACACCTCTGTGTACTCTAGTATACAGTTACTGATAATTTTGGGAAATTAACATGTTGTAAAAAATTAAACATCAAATCTAAAATGTGCTATAACTTGCACAAGGCTCAATTCATGTTTTACTTTCAGTACAATACAATATTCAGTACATCCACAGAAACAAAATGCCCAATCTCCTGCATATAGAAATTATACATAGTACTTTCTGTACTAGTTCTGTACTAGCTGGTATATTATCCAACGGAACACTAAGCACGGTTGTAAGTCGCTCTGGATAAGAGCGTCTGCTAAATGCCTTAAATGTATATGTAAATGTTGTACTTATCATTCAACAACTGCCATTTAGTAATATCCGTTTGGTAAATCAGTGCTTCATTATGTTATCCATATGGTGATGGAATGTATGAAATCTAATAAAATCATATTATGTCTGGTTTATTTTTTTATTGTTTATATTTTTATTCATATAAACATTTTCTGGCTGGAAATATTGAGGAGGATGATGTTATGATCTAATAAAACTTAAAAAAAGCCAAAGACATCAATAAAGCTTAAAATATACATAACTAATTTGAGCATTGTTGTGGTTATAAAACAAGCTTGACATGGCATTTGCCTTGGCTTTTGCTTTGTAACATGGTGCATTATCATGCTGAAGGTAGCCATCAGAAGGGATGTGCCCATGAAGGGATGTACATGGTAAGCAACATGCTCAAAATGAGCTAAATTAGCTTGTTTTAATAAAATAAGCATCGCTATGGTACATAAGTGCGTGTGCACAGTTGACCACCAATCTCAGCAAGAATAATGTAAGAACACTTTTATTTATTTACCTTTATCTATTTTTTTTTTATTTATGCAGATGCAGTACCTGTCCTGATGTTAGGATTTCCTGTTGTTTTTTAGAATACTTTATTGCCCACTTATTTTAGAAACATCTTTTATTTTACTTACTGGACACTTGATATATGGAACATACCTATGTTTACTGAATAGACATATTTTTACAGACTGCAAGCTGTCAATCTGTTATCTTGCCCAATTTGCCAGCCTTAGGTCAATTTCTGGACCACTGCTGAGCAGATGTTATTTGTGTGGTGGATTACTCTGAACAAAGCAGCAACATGGCATGTTGTAGTGCTGGTATGGATGTATTAGGCACAGCGGTGTTGCTGGAGTATTTACACAGGTCAGTGTCATTGCTAGGATCAGAGTGGTCCAGCACAGAAAAATATCCAGCCAAGTCTATCTCTATGGTCAAAAACTGGCCACTGATGAAGGGCAAGAAGATGGCAGAGCACAGGGTGTACAGTCAGTCACTAATTCTCCATCAAGAGTGACCTCCACTGTTGCTGTGTCTAATAAAGTAGTCAATGAGTGTAAATCTCAGTACCTCACATTTCTAAAACTCCACAATTTGCTGTAGAACAGCCTTTTTTTCCTGCTGGTATTTGCCCGGAGCACTCTGAAGGGGTAGTCGACTACTTAATGCAAGCGCAGCCTTCCTAAGTTGAAGAAAAACAATATGCTCCCCGTTTTTTCTCTGCAGAGTTCCTTTGCAAATATTAGGCTAGTGTCAACAAGCACGGTAGGACAAATCGCCCAGTCTGTTCTCATTACTATTAGTTGCTACTTTCCAGGCTTATTTTATCAGTAAAACACAGCGTGTTTGTTCAGCTTAGTTTCCCTCCCAATGCTATAATTTCCTGCACTCAAAACAAAGGAGCTTTTAAAGATGAAATATGCCTCTTGTGCGCTTCAGCCGCACACGTGAATCCAAAGGCCCAAATCGAGTACCAAGAAATAAAAACGCCAGGAGCATTTTCTTTTTCTCTTCGCAATTACGCTACTCCGTCCAAAATAAAGCAGACAGAGTAGGCGTGTATTTACTGAACACTGGGTTTTTTAAGTCAATCAACAATGATTAGCGTGAACTGTGATTTGCCCCTGGTTGAACAGAGGCAGCGTTTGGAAGTCTAATCATCGCTGAGATCAGAAACAAAACGCATTTTTCAAACATCAACAATTATTATCAGCAAAACATACAGTCATGTACATGTTTCATACACACACACACAACCTCAGACGTGTTTCTTCGTGAAATGCCTACAGTGCTGTGTAAATGTAGTGGTGGCAATTCGAAAAAGGCCCTTTGGCCGACTCTGATTGAAGGTAATGAGGCTGATAAAAGCACTTACCTATTGAGCACGCCTGCCTATGAGTACACTGACCCTTTAACTGTCCCATCAGACATCATTACAGGCCCATTGGCCTGGTCAAACTCTGCAGTCTCTATACTAGACACTCTTACCAGGTGGCGGGTGGATAGCACTATACAGCAGCCTTTTCCGCTGGTGAAACAGTGAAATGGAAATCGTTCAATACAAATTCTATATGGTTCTTGGCTTGAATGTTGGGTTCTAGCCAAAACTTTTATTTGCTATCACATGTGTTTTTTAAAGTTTAAGTGTCTTTCATTTTTTCTAAAATGTTGTTCATTTACAATACAAATATATTAGAAGAAGTACTAAGAATATCCAGTATTAAGAACTAAGTACTAAGAATATACAAACCATTTTACAGCCATACCGAGCCACTCCTCGGTCTGGGACGACACCACTGCAGTCTTTGGTGGCGCTGACATGGTGTTAAGGGCAGTCGTCGTAACGGTCTGAGACCATGTAGTCCTGTGAGGTGCAGCTGTCAGGCAATGGTGCTGACACTAACAGGATGAGTCAAAGAGAGGGCATCACTGCTTGCTGAATATCCGCAGTCAAGGCTGCTGGGTCATTCTGGGACAGCAATAAGGCCCATCCTTGCACCCTCACATGCACGGCTGAGCATTAAACTTGAACTATTTGCATGTCTCACAATGTCAAACCTACCCAAGTTTCATTCCTGTCGGTTGATTCCTTCTGGGAACATCTTTCTATGTGACTATTCTTTTATAAGATACTTCCCTTTTTATAGAATACTTTTCCTTTTTCATATATGAGTGGTCATACAGTACAAAGCGCATCTCTTTTGTTTAGTGAAGCAGGTAATATATGTAAGTATGCCTTTTTAAATGTATATTTTTTTGGATAAGCAATTTTCATTACTGGGTCAGGAAAAAAAACATTAAAAGACTGAATAAAAAGAGTCATGAATGACCCTGTAAATGGCACAGACCAGCGCAACTAATACACCATCATCCCGTCTGTGTCACTGCAGTGCTGAAAATGATCCAGCACATAAGTAATACCTTGTTTGGCAGTGGTCCTGTGAAGGTCCTGACCATTGAAGAACAAATAAGCTTGTGTAACAAACTATGCAGAACAGAGAAACTTCAAGTTTGGTAAACAGTTGTACAGAATTTGCTGGATAAACACATTTGAGCAAAGCAGAAGAACATGCAAAGGATCTGTAAAGAAAAGTCATTCCACATTAGGGAATTTATTTAGGGAAGACTTCTGAAAAGGTGTAGAAGGACCAATCATCAGCATTCAATGTCTGATAAAGGTGCTGAAACAAACAGTGGCTCTGTGGATACCAAACCAAGATTTCCAGATAGATCGAGAAAGATGTGAAACATCTTCTTTGTGAGTTTCTTTTGTGAGATGCAAAGTCCACAAGCAGTTCCTTCTCAAACTGGTATGACTGTTTCAGAATGCAAAATACGCCATTTGGACTGCGTAGTTGAGTTGCCTGAAAAGCAGCTATTGTTGCACCCACATCACACAACAGCCCACTTGTAGCACACCAAACATCATCACGAGGAACCTTGGAGAATTATGTAATTTGTGATTACACAAAAATTCAGCTTTATGGTTACAACCATGAACATTGTGTTTTAAAGTAAGTCAGTAAGGTCCATAAAGTGAAGCACACCATCCTTACTTTGAAGAATGGAGGTGCACTTTTACAGCAGCACCGACCATGTGGTTAAACTTGATGGGAAGATTATCAGAATATTGTGTAGGGGAGTTTGCAAGCATCTGCCCTGGAGCTATGTTGTACTTATTGTGTAATAATGTTGTTATTATGGTTAATATATTACATGCACATTTCTGTGATGACCAATAGTGGCCTTGTTTTTTCTTGGGGTCACCGTATGATGTTGTTGTGATTTTATATACCAAAACCAGTCACTATTCAACGTCACCTCATCATTTTCTAACTTTGCTTTGTCTCACAGGCTAATGTGCTTGTAAAACTGATATGTATGTGACTTGTGTTCTTATTTACTGTCCTGTTTTATGTACCATGTGTTCAAAAAACAGTCCAGAATGACACTCTGTAAGCTTAATATGACAAAAACACAGTAACTAAAACAAACCTAATAGCACGTAATACCTCCACAAGCAGAGTAACAGTTGTGATTAAATTTGGCATGAACTGTACAAATTTCTGGATGTGACAACTTGTTGTTCAGCCTCTCTTGCATGGAAGAGTTGTGCAGTTTGGCCAGATTTGGCGGATGCCTTTCCTGGAACAGTTCTAAGGAGGGTTTCCTGTAGATTGGGATTTATGCCACTGCTGGTAGACCCATATGACTGTACGCTTCCATACACCTGCAAATTCAGCTACGTCCTTCACACTATGGTCTTTGGCACGCCCAAATGCAACCACTTTTGCCGATCAAAACATCTGCTTTGCGTCCCATTTCCCACACATCAAATGAGACATTCACTACACTGTAGCACCTCTTCTCAATCTATGAATCCTGTCATAGATGCCACAGGTATTTATAGCCCCATCATCTTTGTGCAACAACGTTACTACCACCTTAAACATACAAGGTGAGTAGTTTTTTAATTAGTGAGCTTAGTGAGCTTATGTCCATATATATATATATATATATATATATATATATATATATATATATATATATATATATATATATATATATATATATATATATATATATATATATATATATATATATATATATATGTGTGTGTGTGTGTGTGTGTGTGTGTGTGTGTATGTGTGTTTTCTGTAGCTTTGTTATGTTTCCATATATTGATGGTGTGGACTGGAAAGTGAATGCCATACTTTAAATCATTTTAACAATGGTATGTGGTTTTCCTATGGCATCTTAAGAAAGCCTTTAGCACCTTCTAGAGTGCAGAAGGGAACAGGAATTATTCCACACCTGCAGTAAACATGATAGATATCATTTAATGTCGTACTATGTAAGAGTATATGTGCAAGTGAAAGGTAACCAAAAAAGGGAGCATACACAGAGTTCATTGCCAAGTGAGTGATAGCTGGTAATGCTGGGGGAGTTCCTGGGCTGACAGGCTGATGACTGGCTATTGAAAAATGGAAGCGCTAGGCGTTGCTCACAGAGCACCACTTTCATTTTGCAGGGGTCAAGGCACCAATTTTTAAAACCATTGCTTTATTTACTCCACGATGCCAGAACTAAAGGTGGACAGACAATCTGCACTGTGTATCAGACAAATGAGTGCAGAGACAGGACGAGTCCGCTGATGGAAACAGTATGAAATTGTTTCTCTTTGTCTCTCTCTTTTTCTGTGCCTCTGTCTTCTACTTTTTGAGGCCTGAAACCTATGCAAGGCTGATATGGCCATTGTCTTTCACAGCCTTGTCGTTTCAAACATACAGTATACTACAAGGAATTTTGCACTATGAACAGCTCATGACCCAAGTTTCTCTGATATACAAATAAAGCTCACTGTGGATTATATTGATAATAGGCCTACCTAGTGATCATTTTGATGATTAACGGAGTATCCACAAACATTTTCCTCTATGGTACAGTCTTTTTCCAAGGCAACATATCTCATGTGTATAACATTTTAAAGATATTTATAATTTCAGATAATGTTCCTATAAGGTTAAATGTTAGATGATGTTCTGAGGATGTTGTCAGGGCAACAGATTATGTAACATGATAACAAAAGAAGAACACATCACGCAACATTCAGAAAATGTTTTATGGATGTTACTGACCTGTGATGACAGAACGTTTTTACAGAGCATTCTACCTATCATGTTAATGTGATAGTGAGTATTGTGATGTGTCATTATGTGATTCTTGTCTCTGTTTGGTTTTCCCTGTGTTCGTAGCCTTGTGTTTTTCCCTTGTTTTTGTTTCTTTATGGGCTCCTCTGCTGCCTGCACTCTTAATGCTCTCCCATTCATGTCTAATACAGGCCTCTAACTGTTCAATCGTCTTGGGCCTTCTTTATCGGACCTTCCTCTTTATGATGCGCCAAATGTTCTCTATAGGTGAAAGATCTGGACTGCAGGCTGGCCATTTCAGTACCCGGATCCTTCTCCTACGTAGCCATGATGTTGTGATTGCTGCAGAATGTGGTCTGGCATTATCTTGTTGAAAAATGCAGGGTCTTCCCTGAAAGAGATGACGTCTAGATGGGAGCATATGTTGTTCTAGAACCTGAACATAGTTCTCTGCATTAATGGTGCCTTTCCAGACATGCAAGCTGCCCATGCCACAAGCACTCATGCAGCCCCATACCATCAGTGATGCAGGCTTCTGAACGGAGCGTTGATAACAACTTGGGTTATCCTTGTCCTCTCTGGTCCGGATGACATGGCATCCCTGTGCAAACGTCTGAGCTTGTGGAGCTTGCTTAGAAATGGCTTCCTTTTTGCACTGTAGAGTTTCAGCTGGCAACAGCGGATGGCACGGTGGATTGTGTTCACTGACAATGCTTTCTGGAAGTATTCCTGAGCCTATTCTGTTATTTCCTTGACAGTGGCATTCCTGTTTGAGGTGAAGTGATGTTTAAGGGCCCGGAGATCACGAGCATCCAGTAGAGTTTTACGGCCTTGACCCTTACGCACAGCGACTGTTCCAGATTCTCTGAATCTTTTGATGATGTTATGCACGGTTGATGATGATTTACTTAAAAGTCTTTGCTATTTTACGCTGGGTAACACCATTCTGGTATTGCTGCAATATCTTTCTGCGCAACCATGGTGGAATTGGTGATCCTCTTACCATCTTGGCTTCAGAGAAACACTGACACTCTGAGAAGCTCTTTTTATACCCAATCATGTTGTCAATTGCCCTAATTAGTGTTAATTGGTCTTCCAGCTGTTCGTTATATGCTCCATTTTCTTTTTCCATCCACTTATTGGATGTTGGCACCTCCACATCATTGCATTCAGTTTTTATTCACAATTTGTTTAGTGTTCCAACTTTTTTGGAATCCGGTTTGTAATACATACATTAAAGGGATCAATTTTACCAACCAACTTCCATGCATGCTTAATGATGCGCACAAGGGTAATTTGAGAGCTCCTTGTGAAGGATTTTCAGGCTGCTGAACATGGCTTTATAAGCATCTTTGTACATCCTTTTTATCTTTCAAGCTGCAAAACAGTACCTTGGCCAGATTGTTGAGAATATACATTGGTTTTATAAAGTTATAGCCCTGTTAAAAAAAACTATGTTAAAAACATACACATCTTAAAACACATATAAAATTAATATTCATATAAGGAGCAGCTGTTGCTGAGACTGATGATAAGGATTACTGTTATGTGGCATACGACTCATATCAACACTTCTCCCCCCATGTCTATTCATAGACAGTCGTCTGTGGGCGGTTTATAAGAGGAAAAAGGTACGAATTCTGTTGATAAGGCATAATTCATGTGTGAATGAGAGCAAATTTGTCTCTTCCTTTGTTCATTAGAGAAGAAAAACAGAATATACATCAACTTGACACTAACAGAAGTCACATGTTGTGGCATAATTAATCACAGCCTGACACAGTCTCACATCTAATGAGCATCTAAAGCTGGGAAAAGCTGATCATGAAATGCTTCACAAACATCCACTCTCTGAAAATGCATCATGACTTCCACATAAATCGAAACCAACTTTGTCTGTAAGAGCTGGATAAAGTTTCTCTGAGCTATTCACATACAAATAATTTATTGCATTGACCTTTCAGTGGACCACCTAAATAAAAGGAGCAAAGGAATGCCTATGGGATGATAAGCAGATATTACAAAATGACTAATTTAATTACAGTGTGTTGGAATAACCCCTTTCAAATTAGTACACTGGCTACGTTAATAGCATTTACTAAAACTCCTTGTAAGGAACCCAAATTTCCTGGGAAAAGACGAGGTAGACGGGACCCTGTTCACAGTTTATACTTGAAAAAAAATCTGTTATACTACTAACTGTTGGCAGAAATGACTAAAAAACTTAATTGGTCTGCATGAAATAAGAATTGTGCCTTTGTAGTCTCCAGTAATTGCCTTAAAAATATCTTAAACTTAATTGAGTGATGGGGAAAGGTCTCTGAGCAGGAACCAAACAGCAGTCATAAAAGTATACAAATAATGGCCATAATTAATTGATTATCCGCCAAGTTTTGTCATAATTGCCTTCGAGCATACTTGGCGCGCGTTCGTCAGTCGAAGCGAGACGCCACAAAAACATAAAATCCCTGGCAGCACAAAAAAGTTCTTTGTCCAAATCACAGTGAGTCCAGTGTTTCACACCATCTACTACAGAAAGGGGAGCAAGTCCAGCGGTAATGGGGGACTCATGAAGAGACTCTGAAGAATGGATTTTGCTGTCATGAAGAGTTAGGATTAAACGGTGAGCTTAGGCAGAGCGAATGATTGACACAAATCTGAAGACAATTCCCCAAGGGTGACCTGTTGAAAGAGTGTGGCAGGCAGAGTGAGAACAGTATTTACTGGATTGTGCTCTGTGATGGATTTGCAGGAGGGTGAAAGGAAAGAGTCGGAAAAGCCATATGGCGGAATGAGATGCATATCCACTCAAGCCCCATAGACAGCCTGCCAGCTATCACACCATCCTCTACACTTGTCTGCTAGCATGGATAAAGCTAAATGGTGCCTGGTCATAGGACCAACACACATTCAGGCAGTCCTGCTCAAAATGTCTGTCTGAAAGCTATTAGAGTATAGTAGACAGAATTCTTTCTCAGGGATACACTTGAGAGTGTGTGGTAATGGAGAAAGTGTGCCCTGAGAGATTGCCTCCACAACAGATTGCTACGGTCCTCATTCATGGCAGCTATTAACCCTTAGAAGTCACAGTCATTACCTGCAAATAACAAAAGCATTGTGTAATTCAATATCAATTCTTTCTCAGTCATATCTCACTGAAACAGCTGAATATGATGTGTACAGTCTAAACTTCCAACTGATGCCACATTTGTTTTCTCTTTGTAAGTAGAAAAAGAATTGGGCTTTGAATTTATAAGCTTCATAAAGATGTATCCTCTTCTATGTCGTAAATATGCCCATGAGGGCTGGCTTAGCTTGCTCTATAGCTAGGTCTAAATTAGCAGACTCTAAGTCGTGATAATAAACTCTATGAGAGTTTTCTTTTCACATACACCCTCATTCACATGTCTACTGTTATCCAGAGACCTGTTTAAAGTCTTTTGAGAGAACCAAAATATAAGCAAAAGACTCCATCATACAGGTTAACATCATTAGATTATAGATACTAAAACAGAATTAGGAATAATTCTAAACTTATTAATAAGAAATGGTTATAACACTTTGACAAAGGTTCCTGTAGGTTTGACATTGACTAGGACTATGACTAATGAGTCATATTTATTCTATTAGTGTTATAACATCACGCAAAACACCTGACAAGCTACATTAATTATTACATTACATTTGTTTGTGGACTTTAAATATCACTGGTCCACTAACCTTCATAGGCAGGAGAAGCTTTATGACTGGTTCTGTCTGCTGCAAGTTAGAAAAGGTTGGAAATCTCGGCTCTTAAGTTTGGATGCTATATAATAATGTGTGGCTTTTAGTGGTAGAAAACATGAAGCTCTAGCCATTAGTCAAGTCAAATCAAGAGTCATTTATTGTCATTCCATCCATGTACAAGTTCACAGCAGAGAGAAATTACATTCCTTCAGGAACAAGGTGCATCATGGAATGTGTAAAGATAAAGATTGCACTGACTAAAGTAGAATAGAGGAAATGCTTAATACACTGAAAGCCATCTAGCCTATGATACTTTGAGAAAACCATATTCATGAGACATAAAATATCCAATGGCATTTTTTTGTGGGGGGGGGGGGGGGTTGTGTCACAAAGCTGTGCCCACACTTGAAATGTACCTGTTTGTCTCGGGAAACTTCAGCTTCAGTCAGGAATTTGGTTTTAAAGTCTAATGCCTAAGAAACAGCTTGAACAGAATCAGACAAAGACAGCCAACAGGAAGGCACAAACAGAAAAGCCTCAGGAGAAACGAGGCATCGGGCTGCCCCTCCCTTCGGATTCCACCATGCTAGGCTCGACGCCTCCAAGACTCCGTCTGAGCAAATAAAAACGTCTTGGACCGAGACCACATTAACGGGGATGGAGGGGATAGATACCAAGCACATAAAAAGCAGTGAGCTACCCTAGAGCAGGCTGTGCTAGGCAGGGTGCAGCCGACCATGTGCATGAAACTTGGTGCAAACAGTGTTTTTGGCAGGCATCTGAGCTCAGGGAACAGGGCCTGGACTCAATGCAAAATACCTTAGAGGAGAAGGAATCAGGAACAAAAAAGGCAGGACAGAATTTGCAAGACGCCCACTAGCCAAGCCTCGTGAGTAACTTTTTCAGGCGGAGCCTTGTTGTATCAATGTATTGACGTCTTCATATAGTGGCTTCCTGAACCCTGGGTCATTAAGGGCTTGCATGGTACACAGAGCACTGCAATTGGCAATTTTGGGAATAAGAATAGACACATAGGCAATCATGCACAGCCCACAAAATGGCTTCCCCATATTTGAAAAAGCGCTTGTGGGAGAAACAAGGGCATGATAATTACAGGGCAAAATCAGGTAAAATTTGCAAAGCTGCAACAAACAGCAGATAATAGCTTATAAAGCACACTGCTGTGTAATTTCTAATAAAGCACTAGTAAGCTTTGTCAGACCCCACTCCCACCCCTCCCTAACCTAATGCTCTGGAATACATTCAATCCTAAATGTATTCACTTAGAGGCTGGGACTAAGAGAGAACTTGTTATTGTCCATAGTTAAATGACACTTGACTTTGCCAGTGTGTAGTTGCCTCATCCACCGTAATGTTATTTTGTCAGGTAGAGACTGCCTCTCTCTTTTCCGTTGCCATTCTGTCAAAGGCATGCCACAGTCCACCACATTCCTGGAAATGAGTTATGCAAATGGAGGGCTGCAACACATTGATATGTGAAAGGCATCATGAGCGACTCCTCGGTGTGTAGCAATAAAGGCTGAGTGTCACGCCAGCGGGAGGTCACTTTCTGGAGGTTTGGCCGTGGCCGGCTGACACTATGGGCAGTGGAAACGGGAAAGAGAATATTAGTGTAAATCACCGGCCTGCTGTCTCCTGCCCCTCCCTTCAAGATGGTAATCTACTGTAAATCAATAAGGGCCAATACCGGCTATGCGGCGCCTCTCCGACAACAGCTTAATTACTGGCCAGCGCAGGCCTTAAATCAGCCCAACGAGATCGAATAAATAATGAGCAGTTTAAGCCAAGCTGTCCAAGGGGTCTCCGTCAGAATCGGCAAGCGCAAATGAACAGCGAATTTATGGAAATGCAACAAGCTGTGGGGGAACACCCTGCAATTCAGAAGATGGATGCGGGAAAAAAAAGACAGTCGAGGGATGCCTAGGAAGCATGTATCTCATTGCCAAAGATGAAAGTTAATCTCCAGAGCCTCTTGCTGCTTAATTCCCTCAGAAACATGAGTGATTTTCCTTTCTGCGCTACCTCTAATATCATTTTTGGATGTTGGATAAGAATCAATATGGTGCTCCGTGTTATTACTCAGCAGGGTGGTCGCTCCTGAACCCTGACTAATAATAAAAATGCACATTCATTAAATGTAATATTTTTTACTTTCTTAGCAGGGAGGTTTGCCATTTGCAAGATTGACCACTAAAGTGGTTGATTACTTTGTGGCAAAAGTCTAGCTGAGCTATTTCCACAGCCGAGTCTCTACATTTCGTGATGATTAGACTGAGTTTTCCGAACACTCCAAGGTCAGCATTCTGCCATGATAAAGAACTAGTTGACAAGTTGATTTAGTTTTGTTGGTCCAGCAGAACCGGAGCTTGAAGTTTGTCAAGTGGGCAGCAAACTCAATTTGCAGAACTCGTCATTGATTTTTTTTCTGCACATTGAGAAATGATTTGTGGGAACTCCTATCCCTTTTAAAAACAGGGGCCCATATTGTTTTTTTTTTCCAGGGGTCTGTTCCATTGCTTCCGCTTTTGACAGGTTTATTGGGTAATAGTGGTGTTTTACGCTAAAATCTCCTGCTCTCCTTTATGCTACATGTCCTGCTGGAGGGTGCGCCTTCAATAAAACACTGTTTGTCCTCCTGGTTTGCGCTGTCACTGCTGGCTCCCAACTGGTCATGGCAAAGCATGCGACTCATTATTAAACCCACATCTGTGCTCACTCGTTACCTTTACATATGCTGCTTCTGTCATGAAAAGTCAACAATGGTTTGACTCTGGGCCCGGAATGGCGGCTTTTAAAAAATCATTTGCACAAACTCAGGTGACAGACGGAAACGTGCTAAGGGACGAGGAGCTGCCTCTTCCTCCTGAAGACAGAAGGACAGAACAGCTGCTTCCTCTCAGGAGGCCTGCGCTGGGAGCAAGTCGGTGCACACCGAGAGGAATCTCGCCCCTTTTTGTACGCTTAATCACAAACAGTAGGACTAGTAATCCACTGCCACCGGACAAATGACCCCTATCAGCGGCGAGGTGCAATTAAAGCTTTACCAAATGATACTCCCTTCACCTACAACACTTGACCTGAATTTAAAGCAGGAAGTCGTTAGGCGAGCACTCTGCATGCTTTTCATATCGCCCTCCCTCGAAGCTCATCGCACCCAGGGAAAATGAAGACCTTGTTGTGGAGCGTTATCCGCGAGGAACAAATAAAGTGTAGCCCAAAAAAGGGGGGCTTTTCATCCACCCCGTGGGTCATTAAAAGCTCCCCAGGAAATGCCTCTGCCGTGCCCTCGTTTATCCATTAATCCACTTTAATTAATTCTCTTTCATTTACCTTGGTTTAGGAGGAATCAATACCACAGGTTTCACTTAATTTGACAAATGTTCTTTCTCTTAATCCCCTAGTGTCTTATAGGATTTGTGAGGGTCGTTCTTTAAAGTGTACTGTGTCCTTAATGAGTTGTGCCATCAGTCCATGAAAACAAAAAAAAAATTAAGTGCTTTAGTGTTGGATGCGGTCCATAATCTAAGTTTCCTTTTTGTCCTGTAAACAAAAAACACTTTATTTACTGTAACTATGCAGTGGACATCGTACTGGAGACACTTACACAACACAGTGTAAGTTAATGAGCATGGTTTTTTCTGCTTTGGCTCTGAACTGGCCTGCGATGGACTAGCGGTCTGTCCAGGGTGTATCCTGCCTTCCGCCCTTTGAGAGTTTGGATAGGCTCCAGCAGCCCCTGTGGCCCAGTAGGATCAGGCAGGTTAAAAGGTGAGTGAGTGAGAGAGAGTGGCTCTGAACGTTGTCACATTGGATTTGAAATAAAACAATCACAAGTAAAAAGGAGATCCTTTATAATCTATAAAGGCCTAAAGGTTGTGATCCATAGTCACCACCAGATTCTGAGTATCTTCACTGTTGATACTTTCTCCAGTGAATTAATGTTCACTGGTGTTCAGCTGGAGAAGTTGACTTGGTCATTTTAGGGCATTCCACTGTGGCCCTGAGAAACCCCATAGAAATAGAAATGAAAGCATCTATTCTCCTGCCTGGATGTTAAATCAGTAGTTTAAATACTCTTCACACAGTTATTGGCTGTTTCTAGTTAGCAAGACCAGCTCAGACTTCCTTGTTCTGACCTAATATCTTATATAGCTTACATTATTTCATAGAACATGTGCACTTGAGGCTCATATTTGCAGAATCTTCTTCACTTTATAAGGTGCAAAACTGAAATTCTGGAGAGGCCTGATACTGCTTGGTGCTTAGTGAAAAAAAAGGCAACTCAAGGAAAAGTCATGATTTAGCCTGCTTCACTCACTCACTGAAGTTAGCATCACTTGCTATGGTGAACAAGTTGGCAGCCAGCTGACCCTGTTGTAACCAGCGAGCACCCACCAGAAACCAAGGGGCATTTTGCATACTGATATTAAAGAACCGAACTGAAGATTAAAGTTGGTTGATTTCAGTATTCTCAGAAATAAAAAAGATTTCCATTATGTATCTGGCATGATGTCGTCTTTTCCAGATATCCATTCAGTGACTGAGAGGACAGCAGAAACTTAGACAATGTGTATATAATGTAAATACACATATTTGTTTGAAACTCCTGTTCTTACATAAAAATACAAAAGTACACAATTACCTGTTTTTAAATGTACCTATGAATCAAAAGTACAAGTATTCCAAACCATTATAGACGTTATATTATATTATCATAATGATAACTTTTTCTATTACAGAACCATTATGTAATGAATTGTCTTTCAAATATTGACTTTAAAATGCTTTTGACGGTAGTCTGACATATAATAGGGAGGATGGCATATCTGTCATTTCCACTACAAGCCTGGAGTGCAGGCTATAGTGAGAACTGCGTAATGCACATGTGGCATATGGACGCCGCAGATTACCCTTGCAATTATGGTTAATTACACATGGAAACAACTGAAACTGCGAGCATAACCTGTAGCGTCCATATGCCTGCGTGATGCACAAGCACACAAAGGGAAGCCAGTCTGTTTATCCTTCAGCTTGTCAACAAATGCAGGTGTACAGCTGTTGATGAGAGGGACTCAAAGTGCGATTTGTATTTATGACAATGGTGTAAAAGTGAATTACGCTCTGCAGCCCCAAGAGCAAGATATACCAATTCTCAAATAATGTCGCTTTCAGAAGGCCTGTGGAGTTTGCAGCTGCACAACTTTCCTTACCAGAAACTGGGTTTTATACTTTATTTCAGTCAAAATGAAACAGGAAACCAACCAGATTGTTTCAGACTTTTTTATTTGTGTGTGCTTGTAAAAACGTCATATAACATTACACAGTGAACATAAACAAGCATTTCTTCTTTATAAAATGTCTTAACCATTTAATGTATTTATACAGGTTCATCTCACCTGATTTGTGCCGCACTGATAAGCCAAAATAGACACTCAATAATAACTTACTCTACTAATGTATTTGTATTTTATTTGTTTTTCCTTTTTATAAACATATAAATGCTTACTGCCCAGCTAATGGGATTTGAATGTAACTGCCTCTAGACTTTTGTGCAGTATTGGATACAGAATAATACATGGCGTTCTTAATAAGTCCTTCACCTTAAAATATTTATTAAGATTAAGGCTCCTTACGTCAATACAGTGCCATGTACTTTTCCAGCTGACTTTAGGCCATTTCTGTCTGTCCATTCATTATGAGATTTTCACACCATGTAAACGGCAGTTACTGTGTTCAAATGATTTATGAAAGTGAAAACTAACAAAAATGGAGATACATGTTTTTCTTTGGATATGTTATTAAATGCATATGCATGTTTTATGACTTCTACTAAGATACTGCATTTCTAGAATACACAACAACTTCCAGTTAAGACCATTTTCTGCTCAAATAGGGTGAAAAAAATCCCAGAATTTTGAACAGTAATAATACAGATACAGAGACAAATACAGATAGTGGTGTTGAGCTTCTTAATATCTTAATATATGTATTTTGTTACAGATATGTACTTCTTTTGCTCTGTTCTCTAAAGTTGCTTGAACAAATTCCACTGTATCCTTGCTGGGAGAGAGTGTTGCAGTTAATTTCTCCATATGCACCCAATTATCAAAATGAGGGTCTAGTGTGAACGACAGTTTGCCACCAACACGATGCCTAGCGATTAGGTTCAAAACCAAAAAGCCTATTCTTTAATGAAGACATGTTAAACAAGGATCCTTAGCTCTACTTGCTGTTCACGCTCCTTCTTTACTGGCCCTTCACGCAGAACGAAAGCATCTTGATTTTAGAAGCTCAAAGTTATACATGTTTTTTCCCCCCTCAAAGCTTAAAAAGCTAGTCCCAAAGGTTTCAATTAGAAAAGAGTGAGGCATCCTAGTGTATTCACTCTAATAGTAAAGACTGATCTCCTGAGTGTTGGAGAAGGGCACTGAGAGAAGTGTTGCTCTGTTTCTAACTCGGGTTAATTGGGTTCTTCTCAGCCTTTGCCAGAGAGAGAGCGAGAATGAGCAAAGGAAGAATCCTCTTATTGTGAGCAGATATCGTTATCCAAGTGTGGAATTCAAATGCGTATTTGTCAGTTCAAGACACAGGCTGTAATATTGCACATTGGTTCAGAGGGGTGTCAGATATGCTGGGAGAGCAAGGCTGTGTTGTTGAAGGCCCTGCTCGACCACTTTGGACTTCATTATTTCTCAGTGTGTACACAGAAGCATGGGCCTTAGCCATGCCCAGATCCTTTGGGACACAGAGTTTGGAACTAAGTCATTGCTCAAAGTCATTTCTCAGTTACACCAAGATTCAAACGTTGACCTCAACTGTGGTGGTATATTTCAACATGTGCAGAGACCAGGCATATGACAAACTTTACAGGTTGTGTCCAATCATAATAAGCGACATGATCCAGAGTCTGAGTCAATATCTACTTATTTTGGGAACTAATATTATGCCTATTCGTGGCATATGGAACACAAACCTTCCAAATTCTTCTAAGGTTCCAATCAGTTGGAACAATGAACCTGTTGGGGTTAGCATGCAGGGATGTTTTGTCTCCAAGCACTGTGTGCAGGATGGTTCAAGAGGCAAAATGTTTCTCCAGGGATCAAACATACAGTTTCAGCTGATTGTATCCTCGGGTCACCAAATATTCAATTCCATTCAATTTAGGTATTGTCACAGCTTCACGGAAAATCCAGGTCTAATTCCCAAATGAACGTGGCCAGGACAACAGTGGCAAGGAAAAAAGCCTTTAGAGCAAGAGGAAGAAACCTTGAGAAGAGCCAATACTCAAAAAACCCTGGTTGACTCTGAAAAGCAAAAAATAATACAACAAAATAATTTAAATAAAGCATAAAGGAATGATGATAAATAGACAGCAGTGAAAATAGAAAAAAGAGCCTATTATTGGAGAGAGATGTTTAGATCAACCATTAATAATCAATGACTACACTTTTTAGATTTTTAGAATAACAAATGGGAAAAAACTGAATGAGAACAAATGGATGCTGTTAGAAGCCCATCATGATGACGTGTTTGTATGAATATAATAAGGACTTGGTGAAGCAGATAAATGTTGTCTAACTATAAACAAGGAAAGAGAATGGATGTGTAGAACACTATGGCAGAGAACCTATTACGCTTCAATTTTCCCAAAACACAATATTGTTTTCATACTATACATCTGTATTCACTCTTTGTCTGAAATGCTCTTTAAGAGGACCTGGGTCCCTAATTCCCCCTACCTGATGTGCGCTCTGATTGGTCAGCTCATCCATTCTATTCTGTCAAATTGGTCATCTGCCAGAATGCCATCCTGCTGCAGATTCTACGCCCACGCCACTGTGGCTATTCTTACAATTATACCGGTTCTGTTGTATCAGTTTGATCCTGAAAGTCAGGTAGAAGTTGGTAGACTATCCTTTTTCACAAGTTGGTGGACTTGCAAGACTGGAGCGGGATGTTTCAGAATGGTAGAGTTTTCCTTTATTTTAGCTTTCTGTGTGTCGTGTGAGGGTGTGTCAAATTTGTCGGTAGGTGGAAAATAAGGATTGTGTTACGAGAGGACATAATCATGTCACTGAGCAAAGGGCTGGAATTCCAATAAGGGCATTGCAGGCAGCTGAGAAAAAAAATGTATGGAGGATAGCTTTACAACTTTGCAGACTGCTTACATGCACAAAAAGCTACATAACACAATAAAGGAAAAAGAAAGAACACAAAAACATTAAAAGTTTCCTTTAAAATGGTCCACAGCTTATGCATGGTACAAACCGGATTCCAAAAAAGTAAAATAAAAACTGAATGCAATGATGTGGAGGTGCCAACATCTAATATTTTATTCAGAATAGAACACAAATCAAAAGTTTAAACTGAGAGAATGTATCATTTTAAGGGAAAATATGTTGTTTCAAAATTTCATGGCATCAACAAATCCCAAAAAAGTTGGGACAAGTAGCAATAAGTGGATGGAAAAAGGAAATTGAGCATATAACAAACAGCTGGAGGACCAATTAACACTAATTAGGTCAATTGACAACATGATTGGGTATAAAAAGAGCTTCTCAGAGTGTCAGTGTCTCTCTGAAGCCGAGATGGTAAGAGGATCACCAGTTCCACCATTGTTGCACAGAAAGATAGTGCGGCAATACCAGAATGGTGTTACCCAGCGTAAAATAGCAAAGACTTTTAAGTTATCATCATCAACCGTGCATAACATCATCAAAAGACTCAGAGAATCTGGAACAATCGCTGTGCGTAAGGGTCAAGGCCGTAAAACTCTACTGATCTACTGATGCTCGTGATCTCCGGGCCCTTAAACGTCACTGCACCTCAAACAGGAATGCCACTGTCAAGGAAATAACAGAACAGACTCAGGAATACTTCCAGAAAGCATTGTCAGTGAACACAATACACCGTGCCATCCGCCGTTGCCAGCTGAAACTCTACAGTGCAAAAAGCAAGCCATTTCTAAGCAAGCACCACAAGCTCAGACATTTGCACTGGGCCAGGGGTCTTTTAAAATGGAGTGTGGCAAAATGGAAGACTGTTCTGTGGCCAGATGAGTCACGATTTGAAGTTCTTTATGGAACACTGGGACGCCATGTCATCCGGACCAGAGAGGACAAGGATAACCCAAGTTGTTATCAACGCTCCGTTCAGAAGCCTGCATCACTGATGGTATGGGGTTGCATGAGTGCTTGTGGCATGGGCAGCTTGCATGTCTGGAAAGGCACCATTAATGCAGAGAACTATGTTCAGGTTCTAGAACAACATATGCTCCCATCTAGACATCATCTCTTTCAGGGAAGATAATGCCAGACCACATTCTGCAGCAATCACATCATGGCTACGTAGGAGAAGGATCCGGGTACTGAAATGGCCAGCCTGCAGTCCAGATCTTTCACCTATAGAGAACATTTGGCGCATCATAAAGAGGAAGGTGCGATAAAGAAGGCCCAAGACGATTGAACAGTTAGAGGCCTGTATTAGACATGAATGGGAGAGCATTCCTATTTCTAAACTTGAGAAACTGGTCTCCTCTGTCCCCAGACGTCTGTTGAATGTTGTAAGAAGAAGGGGGGATGCCACACAGTGGTAAAAATGGCCTTGTCCCAACTTTTATGGGATTTGTTGATGCCATAAAATTTTGAAACAACATATTTTTCCCTTAAAATGATACATTCTCTCAGTTTAAACTTTTGATCTGTGATTTGTGTTCTGTTCTGAATAAAATATTAGATGTTGGCACCTCCACATCATTGCATTCAGTTTTTATTCACAATTTGTTTAGTGTCCCAACTTTTTTGGAATCCGGTTTGTAGATAGCATGAGAATGGATAAGATAGACAATTGTTCAGCTCCCAATCAGCCACCACCTACAGTCAGACGACACCACCATGTCAACAAAGTTTACAAATGTAGGAGCATTCTGGCAGCAAATACCAGATGTGTGTCAGGTGTAAACACAGCCAAGGTCATGAAGAACAGAACCTAACCCCCACTGTGAACTATGATGGTGGATTAATAAAGTTGTAAGGAAGTTTTTCATCCAAAACCCCCCTGAGAATCTTGTTTGGACACAGTCAGATACCAGGAGACCATCAGATACCAGGAGGCAGCAGATCAAAATCTGGCCGCCTCTCCCAGGTGCCTATGACAGGGACATGTTTGTATCTTCTAGCATTACAATGTTAAAAAGAATATCTCTAAAACGGTTTACTAAAAGAATAAACCACAGAAACAGGATTTCGTACCGGCCGTCCCAGTCCTCTGACCTAAACTATTGAAAACCATGTGTGGGAACAAAAGAACAGCAATTATCAATGATTCTGAAATATGGAGGCATCATGGAAGAAGGGTCTGTCATTATATCTTCCTTCTGTGCCAACAAAGCCGGAGGGCACCATGCCTAAATCATTCATAAATTGTCAGCAAAGAGACACACACACACGCACACGCACACACACACACACACGCACGCACACACACACACACACACACACACACACCTACACACACACACACACACACGCACGCACACGCATACACACACACACACGCACACACACACACACTGACACACACACGCGCGCACACAGACATACACACATATACACACGCACACACACACACACACACTGACACACACACACACACGCACACACACACGCATACACACACGTACATATACACACGCACACACACACACACACATACATATACACATGCACACACACACACACTGACACACACACACACACACACATACACACGCACTGACACACACACGCACGCACACACACATACATACATATACACACACACACACACACTGACACACACACGCACGCACACACGCACACACACATACATATACACATGCACACACACACACACACTGACACACACACACACACATACATACATACAAACGCACACACACACACACGCACAGACACCTACACACACGCACACACACATACCCACACACACACACGCACACACATACATACAAACACACACACACACACACACATACACACACGCATACACACGCACACACACACGCGCACGCACACACATACACACACACACGCACACACGCACAGACACCTACACACACGCACACACACATACACGCACACACATACATACAAACACGCACACGCACACACACACACGCACACACACACGCACGCACACACATACACACACACGCGCACACACATCGTGTGTTTTAGAATGTGTAGTGTTGAGCATAAATCATACAGGTGAAAATAAAATGTACAGGTATGTTCCTGGATGGTAAGCGTTTATTGAATAATTACATTGTAATTTGTCAGTGTGTTAGTTTTGCTTCCTGAACCTCTCCTCAAGGACATTAGCATCTTCTTTAGAGTCTCCTTTTTCTACAAAACATACCAACTTTGGCCATAGATTTTCATTTGCAATTTAATTCTAAAATGTCTAGGATGTATTTAGATGTAGTTATGCATATCTAGAACTCTTCTGTGATGAGAACCTAATTTAATTTTCTTTCTCCAGTGATGTGGGGGTTTTGCTTTGCATACCTAGCCAGTCTAAAAGCAGTTTAAAGAGATTTTCTTGGTCTTTCAGATCATCTGGAAGTTCTCTCAACAGTTCTCCTTCATTTCCATTCTTTAATGCCATTTTCAGGAGAATGTGTTTAGATAGCGTTTATCGTCTACTCTTTGTAAGATTTAGGTATCTTTAGTTTCAGATTCTCAATTAGACACTTGGATAAGTCAACACGCACAACATCCTGTTTGAAGGGTAACATAATGTATTACGCTTCGGAATTGTCTACAACTGACTTGAGTTGAGGCCTAATAAATCAAGTAAGCTCTGAAAATACATTAATATCTTTTTATCTAGAAAGATCAACAAAACATGTGCCAAGACCTTTGTATACAATTGTCTATGTACAAATTACACTTTCAAAAAGAAATACAGACTGGTTTTTGACCAACAACAAAATAGCAAAATATATACAGTTATAGTGTTTATCAGCCTTCTGTAGTTTTTAGCCCTGATGATTAGCTCGCACCACTTTGTCATGCATTTTGAAGTTTTTAGGTGAATTAAAAGGAATAGTCTCTCAAATAAATAGAAAATAATTTGATATTTGATTAATTGTCATTTTGTATTAATATTATTTATGAATTACTTCATAACTGTGCTGCACTGGTTGTTGACACTGATTATACAATTAACATTACAGTTGCAGTTTACAATTAAACTACAACTAAAGGTAAAAATACAGGGGTGGACCAAACCATTCTGGTGATATGCTGCCCCCTATTTGTTTGGAGGATATATTTGACAGTTTGTGTCATCTTACAAAAACCTCCTTTACATATTTGATCCTGTTCTGAATTGTACTTCTGGAATAGCAAGAAATAAGAAACATCTCACAAGGACAGATCTAATGTACACACTAAGGGGTCTACACACAAGAAAAAAAACACAGATTTTTTTGTCCTTTGTAATACTTACGATAACAATGTCAAACTAACTTAGTTAATGTCAGAGAACAGTAGACCTGGGGGTCTCATCTTGTAAAAATTATCACATATTGTTGCTGTCCAATGAAAAACATATATCTCCATTTTTGGCGATTTTTACTTTTATGAATCATTTGAACACAGCTCTGAAAGACGTCTGGTTGCATTGACTTACATTCAAATTAAATTAGGTTTTCGCCCTTTCCTGTAAAGCTGCAGTTTTGGAGGTACTTGTTTTTCTTTGGATGGTGACATATTTAAACACTAAACTGAATGCTTTTAGTAAATGGAAAAGATAAACACATGAAGACATTTGTTAAGCATCACTTTATGACATGTGTGCAAGCAAGCCATTGTTTTTAACTGCCAGTTTATACATATATGCATGTGCACACATTTGGCACTAGCAAGATCTACATCCACATCCAAAACCAGTCTGTGCTTAAAACTCAGTTACCTGCGGGTGTACTAACTCTATTTGTCTTCTTGTCATGACGTCCCACATTATATATAGTATCACACTGGAGCGTGGAAGCCCAAGTAAGCTCAACGACAGCGGGCTGACACTTCATTCATGTTTCAGACCTCTTTCAGCTAGTGATTTAGAACATCAGGATTTTATATGTAGTCGACATAGTGGCAGCCAATTAAAACAGACGTTTGGGGTTATTCTTATTGTGTCAGGAATAATTAACCACTATCTTCATGATCGGTTTAAAAAAAAAAAAAAGATATTTCTTATGTTTTTAATAATATTGCATTCACAGTTTTCTCCAGCATGTTCCAAAAGAGGATATTGTCAGTGTATATATATAATTCTTTTTTATATATATATATTTTTTTTTTGGGTCGGAGTTTGAGCTTCACAGCTATACAGGAATGCTTCAAAACTGCCTAAAATCTCTTCACATTAACTTACACTAGCAGTTATGTTCTCATTTTGGAGATCCGTATTTTTCATTGGCCAGCGACAGTATCTCTTATAGACATGCACTTTATTTATTATAGATCTACAGATAAAGGCTGGTGGTAGGTCAAAAAGCTGTGGCGTACTGCATGCTCTTTATGACAAAAATGATAAGAGTTGCTATTACATAAATAAGCTGAAGCGAGCCAGAGTGCAGAAATATTCTTTTCACCTCACTCCTCGTAGGAGGATGGCTTTGGCTCTGTGGAACTTGTAACTTGTTATGATACAGGTCTATAACATGGTACAGCTAATATCAGGCGTTATTTTAGTGAACAAGAGACCAATAATTGTTCAAGACCCGCGGAATCCCCTGATAGACGGAGGTGCCAAGATTGAGGAGCATGTGGCACTGCCAGGGACATCCCACGGTGCTTTTAAGGCACATAAGCAGAGCCTAGCCATGATGCTTAGAGACTATGAGGGTGTAGTGCTTCTTGAGCACGACCAAGAAACTGTTTTGCGGTTTACTGCACTAAAAGAACGAGTCAGCTTCCATGCTT
Source organism: Prochilodus magdalenae (assembly GCA_024036415.1). NCBI lineage: Eukaryota > Metazoa > Chordata > Actinopteri > Characiformes > Prochilodontidae > Prochilodus > Prochilodus magdalenae. Next base: position 218,386 of record JAMWET010000257.1, read on the forward strand.
CCATCTTAAATGCGTTCTTTTGATTAGTATGGGACGGAGGGTGTGAGATGTTTTCTTTTTTTCTTGCTTTTGGCAGGAACTGAATTAAATGTGGAAGGGAGTGTGTAGGGATGCTCCTGTCTGACTTACTGCGGATGCCAAAAGCAGGCAGCCGGAGAGGGAGGCACATAATCTAAGTCATTATGCGACATGAATGGACGGAATGTGCAACCGTCTCAAACGGACAAAGTGATTTCACAGCTCACTGATGCCCTTTTCTAGAGATGGCAAATTAATGGCTCTGCTATATATATTTTTTCCCCACACTGTGTAAGGTCCCCCGAGTGGTCTGCAGTTAGGCTGTGGAGAGAAAAGCAAGCTGCCATCATGGCGCCGATAGCGTCCCTCATCACCAGCCCCTAAAATGGAGTTCAGATCGAAGCTCTGATGAAGGAATAAATTCGAAAGGAGCAAGCTATGCCTTTTCATAGCTGTGTGGCTTCTTGTCAATAAGCGAGGCTCACTGCAAGATGGAACCTCAAATAATCATGTTGATATACACTAGCAGACCTACACTGGTAAAAATGAAAGATTATTAAATGCTTTGCAGTTTAAATGCCCATGTCTAGGACCTTTATGTTATATGTATTTCCCTTTTTCATCTTTTAATAATAAACATAAAAATACAAGGTAATATCCTTCAAACACCTATTAAAAAAATATTGCCAGATATTAAAGGAGTAATAATATTGAAATATTTGCATTGGCTTAGTTAAATAAGGAGAGTTCTGTATGTGGAAATGGCACACTAGGTACCTTAAACACTCTTGTCTACTCATTCAAATACAAATCCCGCATTTATGGAAAAGGGCAGTAGAACAAGACAGTCCTAGACTCAAGATCTTACACTGGTATGAAATGGTAATGATTCCACCACAAAATGATGCCCCCAATATTTAGATATACCAGCTCACATTACAGCCAAGCAGGAAGTAATGACAATGGAGCAACAGCAATTTGGACTATACATGCAGTAATGCATCATGTGAAGGGAATGTCAGGACGTTCCATACCATTTCTGAAGAACCGAACTGTCGATAAATGTGGTTCAGCAAAGCTAAAATTATTCACCAGCTTTATTTTAATGTCCGTTTCTACCTTAAATGCTACAGAATGTAACTGCATGAAATGGTAAACTTGCATAACAAGCTGGTGAACAGGAATCCAACTTCAGTGCTCGCATATTTTATAAGATTTTATAAGATCCACAACAACTTTTATTTTGTTAGTTTGCTCTGCACATGTAACTCCGGACAGTTTCTCAAACATTGGACAATATTGAGCCTTCACACATTTACCAATTAGGGGACTAAAGAGAGGGTCTGTTCCACCTTTAATTGCATCATAACCACAACAGCAACCTGTAAGCAATAGCCATGCCATGTGATTCTTTTATGACAGTTAAACCTTAATTTAAATAGTATTTTTGGTGAAATCAAAAGCAAGTGCAGGTAACATTAAAACTACTAGCAAGCTCCAAGAAACTAACGTTAGCATGCTTAAACCCCTGTAAATAAGCCACAAAACAGGAACTTCTCAGGTGTATGAAGGGTAGAGGAAAAAAAAGGCATTCACTGTAAAGAACACCCTGCCTACAGGTGGTGGCTTGAAGATGCTCTGGGGCTGCTTTGCTCCCTTTGGCACTGAAAACCTGCAGTGTGTGGAGGGTTAGATGAATTCAGGTAAGTATCAGGAAATCCTAGGAGAAAACATCATGCCTTCTTTGGGGAAGCTGATGCTTGGCCGTCATTCCCACAGGACAATGATCCCAAGCACACCTTGAAGTACACCAAGGCTTCAAAAGAAGTCCTGGAAGACTCTGGAGTTGCCATCAAAGTGCCTGACTTGAACCCTATAGAAAATCTTTGGTGGGATTTGAAGAAGACAGGTGCAGCATGCTAACCCAGAAACATTAGTGAACTCAAAGCCGTTGTCTATAATGAAAGGGGTTAGGATTCCTCAGGAACGCTCCCAGAAGCTGATATCTGGCTATGCATCACGTTTGCACCAGGTCATAACAACAAAAGGCTGCTTTACAAAGTGTTAAAGATGCTTGTCATGACGGTGTTAAATCATTCTGAGACTCCAGAAGGCATTAAACGTGGCCTTCTACACAAACTTATATTAGTTGTGTTGAGCTATGTAAATAGTTCTTGTTTGATTAGACCATTGCAAACTGCTAAAAGCTGGTACATTATGCTAATAAACCTGCAATGTGGGGTTGAATAATTTTGATTGCAGTTGTAACCTGACAACAACTGTCCACTCTATATAAGCAACATAAACCCAAATAAAGACTACATCAGTTAAAATCAGACAGCTGATTTTACATAAGCAGTAAGCTGAAAACCCAAGCTATCAAACTTCCTAGCTAAAGCATGCTGACACGTGGGGTGTGAAAATATGTTTTTATTCTTTTGTTTCATTTATATCATATCACTGATTACACAGATCCCGCAGACCTTTACCTCTGGCTGACATTTTAAATTTGGTTTGGAAAATGAGCATTCCAGGTCTCACCATTACAGACCACCCAAGCACATATTTTGAATATATAACCTCTTTTCTATTAATTTGTGTTTAGTCTTGCTATTGCTTTGTCTAAGTCTAAAAAAAAAAAGTATATAACGGTGACATGCCCATAACAATATTCCGAATTAGTCTACACCTCCTGTAAGAGGTTTAAAATCCGCCCTGGGAAAGTAAATGAACAGTGGAGCAAGACCTCACTATCAGTAACAGGAAATATGGCGAAATTTTTATGGGGGCTAATTTTTAATACCGAGAACCCATGTGTCAGACGCACATTCCTAATTATATATGGAGATAGGCTGGTCATAATATCGGACAGGAGGGGCTAAAAAAAAGACAACACGCTATCAATAGCTCCTCGCATTTCGCATTTGTAGCATCACATTCTAGAGCACACCTTCCCAGAGTACAGCAGTGAAACGATCCAAATGGTTAGCCTGAGCTGTCTAGCTTGCTAACGGTCACCAGGATACCTTTTAAACGCGGGATGGTGTTCACCAGCTCATGTCTATAGAAGCCGCGCTGGTGAAGCTGGGCGTGACCGGCGTTGCACTTTACATGCAATGACATCCACTATTTGAATACCAGAACGTCCACACTCCTATCCTAGGTGAATCAACAAGCTATGGGCCTTGCTGTCACTCAGCTCTGCCCCACTCTGTGTAGCTTGCCTTGATAACATCA